>JAKWJD010001759.1:1313719-1653976 GCA_027705065.1 Solanum peruvianum | reverse complement strand
TCTGTTTCAAAAGTCTGTGTCTAACCAAACTAAGACAAACATATTGAAATGGACGAAGAGAATGAGTTGACTTAAATACTCACCAGTACCATCCCTTGAAGACGATAAAGATCTATCGATCTTGATTCCTTCTTTGGCACTAACTTGGACCAGCCTCTGTACCCGTGGTGATGGTGATGAACTCAGCTTTCCATTCATAGGGGACGGTAAAGAATGACGTCTGGTTACGGCATTCTTCTCAGCCACATCTTGCCCAAACCTTGGTGAGGCTTGCTCCTTCAGCTTAGCTTTAGCAGACTTGGTTGGAGCCATGTAGCTGGGCACCTTTCTTGTTGTGGGTGTACTTGCATCGACATCATGCTTTGCAGGTAAAGAAACTCTTCTGTTAACCTTGTTGCTCTCACTTCCTTCATTATTATCATGGTTAGTACAAAAATCCTCATTCGCGACAGGAGTATCATCCTCTCTGTTATCAGTGATCGATTTCTGATCCGCAGCATCAGTAGTCGATTTGTGATGAGTATCAGATACAGAAAGGATATCCAAATGAGTGATAGTATCGTCCACCACTACGGTTTCTTGAGGTGGGGCCACATTAGTAGAATTTTCAACTGTCCCTTCTGAATTTTTCAATGGTTCATCAGATGCCATGCTTGATGATTTGTCATGACTTTGCCTTTTTCGCTCAGTGTCAACCTCAGACTGAACTGGTTTTTCCAATATAGGGCTGGACGTTTTCTTTAAACTATGTTTTACCTTCTTAATCTCACTTCCTGGATTCTGAAGAACAGAGTTTACCAAATGACTTGATTTCTTCTTTTCTGACCCCGAAGAAGTGGAATGATTTGAACCGTTCTGCATTTTTTTAGAATGTACTTTCCTTACACTGTGCTTTGACATAGCAATGTCTGCTTCAGCATTTTGATGTTTTTTTCCCGGAAGTGTTTCCAGTTTAGATCGTGGTTGCCAAATCTGTGATATAGTCCAACGGACAAGCCATTCCTGACTAGAATTTGGCTCCTCTTGACCATAATGGAGGTGTAGAGGCATTCCAGTAGGTAATGAAGCAAGTAGCTGAAACATACCATATGGAAAGATTGTTCAATCAGTGTATCAGTCAACTATAGTAACAATAACCAAGTAAAAACGAGAAAATTTGGTACTTCCAAATTCAAATGGGACATTCTTTTGCACTTGATGCCTCAAATCTAAAAAAATACTAATTTTAACAGTAAGGGGAGCTTTCATGTATGCAGAACTTCAATATCTGGGCATCTTTTTTTGGTTATTTAAGGATAACCACTTGTCTTATGGGCATATTCTTCCCTCTAGGTCCAGATAATGCAGGAACAGTACTAAAAAAAAGTAAGAAATAATGGTGAGAAGTTAGATGTGTACCTTTGTAGTGAATCCGTTAGTGGATAGCTCCCGTGCTAGTTTGGATGCATTAGCTCTCTGATAATCCAATTGTTTGGCATCCTAATGATGAAGGTACCAGAAAAAATTATAAACCATCGAGCAAGTCAAGACTCATAGCAGAACAGTTATAAAAAATGGTACATTGAACACTCTTGGCAGCATATAGTCTAAATAACTTGGATTCCTAGACGTTATTTCAAATCATTATAAGACTAGATACCATTAAGTCAATTAAAAGACTCAATTTGGTTGTGTTGGAGGGTAGCTCACATGGCGTGAGCCCATCATCCTTCACCATGTCGTGAGGGATCAAAGTACTCCCTCAGTTCCAATTTATGTGATGCACTTCCTTTCAGTGAGTCTCGAAAAGAATGACATTTTTATATTTAGTAACAATACAATTTTAAAATTTCCAATTTACCCTTGATTAAATGATTATAGCAGCAAAAATTTCTCAGGCTCGCTTAGACTTTAGACACAAATTTCAAGTCTTTCTTTCAAACACCTTCACATAAATTGGGGCACAAGGAATAATAAATTTTAAAAAGTCAGTTTGGTAGTTTACCTGTTTTTCAAGTCCTTGTTTGGTTATTAGTTCACAGCCAATACTGGAACGTCTAGCAATCTGGCCACGGATATTTGCTTGAAGTTTGACAATGCCATGTATACAGTATAATGTAGCAACAGCCTGCCTTCTGACCAGATGGCCACGTACTGCAGCTTGTAGCCTTATGGTCCCCTTGAGCCTAAGAAATGCTCGGCGAGCCTTCAGAGAGACCATATCGGCATCAGTACAGGTTAAATGTTCAAGTTGAATTAGATATTAGCCCATTGTCATAGAAAATGTTCTTAAACATCAAAGTTAGCAAGATCATGTCAGATGTAAGTAGTAAAGTCCTTTCATAACACTCAAATCATTTGCAAAATTAAGGAAACACATGAACAGAGTAAAGGTTAAAGTATCAGTCACATAAAGTCTAAAAATGGATCTCATCGGGAAAGCACTATTCAAAGCCATTCGGTGAACATTATCAAGAAAATCATTAAGACCTTCAAGGGTTGCAAGAATCCAAATGTTATCAACGCGTAGATTCAAAGTGACTTTGGAGCCACTGGTAAACCCATTTGTGGGTAGTATAAGAGCTTGCTGATGATAGTCATTTTCCAAGATTTATGACTCAGAAGAGATCATTTTCTAGCAATTCTAATGTAGCATAACTTCCATTCTTTGGAAGTTGTTCACATCTTTACAATATAGACTTGTAAAATTTTCAGAATTTTTCCGGCATTCCGCACCTTTGTGCAAAAGAATAGTTTATATAGACAAACCCTACTAAACAAACATGGACAATTGCATGTCTTGTTTAGGTTAAATAAGAGAAAAACTAGCAGATGCTACAACTTCCAGTCTCTAAAAATCTAACAGTTGTCAGTTGTCTCTAACCATTTAAACAGAAATCAAGACCTATTCATATATGTTGCTGAAAGAATAATAGAAATAAAATCAGCTCGTACATTCATTAACCACAAGAAACAAGCATAGTAGAGTAAAAAGCTGTGAAAGTAACTCGCTGCCACAATATTGAAGTGGACGGGGAAGACATCAAAAGGTAGCAGACAAAGCTTGCCGAAAACAAACATAATTCCTCAAATTGTAATAAAAACACAAAAAAACAATAATATTTTAAGACACCAGTAAATCAATATGGTAAAGTAATTACCAGATAACCCCTAACAATAGCTTGTGCCTTTGTAGCAGCTTGCTCAAGCCTCATTTTCTCAGTATCCTCAGGTAAGGTAAGACAAGTATTCTGTTCGTCTCCATCTCGCTCGATAGAAGGGAGAATCACCTCATTAGTGACCCCTCCTTTCTCAAAGTTCGAGTCCTCTTTTATTCCACCAGCATTACAAGCAACTGGTTCAGATATCAATGGCAGATGGACAGACGAACCGGACAATGCCGCATTGGTGGAAATTACAGATGCTTTCTCATTTGACGATTTCTTTAAAGAAAGAAATAGAGATTAAAATAACTTAATAGAAATAATATGAAACATATCCTTTACAAGTTGCCCTGTTCAAGTTTATTGCATTGTGATGATAATACTGTTTACGTGGCCAGCGACAGAACACAAGGTTCATTTTCATGAATGTTATTCACCAAAGTAATTAGACAGCTCGCCTTATGGCTTGCCTCAAAAGAATGTCCACTCCCAAAAAGTACTACCATGGGTTATGGCCTTACGCCATGAAGGTTCTACAGGCAACAATTTTAATTTTTATCGTTCTTGATAAGATGAGAAAAATTCTAATGGCACCAATTTTACATTTCTCAGTATAAACCTTATCCACTTCTATTGCAGAAGGAGCAAAAAGTTAGCTACTAACTTGTGAATCCACTGAACAATAAAGTAGTTGCAATTTCGCACAAACAGAAGTACAAAACCAGCTTTCAACTCTTGACAAACCAAAGAGAAATATGGACAAATCCAATTACTACAAAGCAGGCAGATAATAAGCAAAAGGCAGAACCAGAGGGATAATTCAATTCAAAACAAAATTGGATCATATCTCCTACCTTTGATGTGCCAGATTTGGAAGACTTTTTCCCTGGCAGCAATGACCTGAGCCACTTTCCAGGAGATTTTCCCATAGTAATAAGCTTGATTGCCCACAACGTAAGAACCTGTGAATAATAAGTCTGGAAGGTTCAAAAGAGCTCTATATCAAGTAAGCACATGCAAACTTGCAGCAGTAAGTAGCCATTGATGTAATATAAGCCATTGATGGGGTTGAAATGTTTATCTACGTGTTCTTTTTCCGAAACTAAAGCACAATAGTGATTTTGCATGTATAAAAGTGAAGTTGCATAACAAAAGTCTAGAGATCCGACAAAAACCTACCATCAGTGATCAATTTTGCGGATTAAAAGAGATTTTATGGTCAAAATGAATGTGGTAAAATAAAGATGATTGATTGTCAATCTATCCTTTTCTTTTCAAGGATCTAGAGCCTAAAGCCTAATTGGTTTATCAACATGCCAACAAAATAAAAGAAGAGAAGCAACAACTACACCTCAGTAATCAACAAGTTGGGTCGATTATATAAATTCTCACTGACTATGTTTCTCCAATTAAATTCATCTCAAGCCAACAATATACAACATAAAATAAATAATATATAAAAAGTAGTAGCAGTTCTCTTTATATTTTCTAAAGGACTCTTAGAAAGCATAGGACATTAAGTAAGCATAGTAACATGACTAAACATGCATAGACATATTTCTCTAAGCATGCATGGACTCCAAAAGATTCAGGTTTTCCAGACAACTTTTTACCATGTGATTTGAGTTTACCTCGTCACATGTAACATCTTCACTAACTATGGTCACACATACAAACTAGTGCATCTAGATATCGACGTGGATATGACCAAACCATCTCAAGTGATCTTCTCTCATGTAAGATTCATGAATTCAACACCTATCCAATGGGACTATACAAAGAATCTCTTCCAGAAGAGGAGAATTAGATGCTTGGCAGACTTGATGAGTGTAATACTTCCTTCCTCTAACGTTGTGTCAGGGGCGGATGCAGCAAGCATGCAAACACTGGGTTCATCTGAACCAATTACTTTGATGCGCAACGTAAACTTATATGCAAAAGTTTACTAGGATAGAAGGTCTGAACCCATAATTTCAAAACAATAATGGACACTAAAAATCTTAAAGATTGAGCCCAATAGATGTTTAATCTTGGATTCGCCTCTAGTTGTGTTCCAATCCTCCGTTGTGGCTTGGGAATGGAGAAGGGAAAGCTTAAATTACTCTAACCCTGGTATCACCTATAACACATTGGATTGAAAATCCAATAAAATGGATACACAAGAAACCAACAAGGTGATATTTTTATCTAATTCCTAAGAAATTTAGCAAGTGTAGCAATACCCTGCAGCAGAAAACCCTACCACCAAAGCACTCCAGCTACATCTTTCAGCTATGTTGCTCGGACTCTTCGGGAACATCAAAAGTTGCATGTCAGATACTCCAAAAATACACAATTTTTTGGAAAATCCGACACCAGTAAGCAACAACTTTGGAGAGTCCAAGCTTCATAGTCTTTGAGGACATCCAATTTCAAAATAAAATCAGAGCCCCAAATGCAACAATGTTGAAACAAGTTGAGTAAACACAGATTAAACCTTGCACATATAAGTAACAAACATTACCTCTAACATTAACTATTTTACAACAAAAAGAAAATGCAATCAGTATTCTCCATTAGCTTCAGAGTAAGCTCAAGAATCCAACATTACAAATCAAAACCTGAAGTACATTGGATCTACAACTTACCTCAAACAGAGCAAAGATTGTAACTTTAACAAAAACCCTTGTTTAACTGCAAGAAATAAAAATGAATTTAGCAAAAAGATGTCTAAAAATGAAAAGGGTTAAGAGAAAAAGTACATACAACCAAAAAAAACAGCTAAAGAATCAAACTTTATTTACTGAAAGATCTGAAAAAATGAGTTCATAGATAAGTATGAAGTTATGAAGAGAGAGAATTCACCATTTTTTTGTTCATCTTCAAGAAGAAGAGAGTAAAGAGACAAACGGCACTCAACAACAAGCAGGGTAAAGTTTGTTTTTTCAAAAAACACCTGGAAATTTGGTACTGTCACTGTAGCCTCTGTGTAATTTTTTTTGTTTGTTTCAGTTCTCAAGATATTTGAAATTATCCAAAATGCCAAAAAAAGTGAATTTTATTTCAAACTATAGTCGTTTATGAAATTTCAAAATATAGCCACTATGTATATACTTATAAGAAAATTTTGCTATAAAATAAAAATGTAGCTTTTATAATTATTTAAAAGTATTACTAAACTGATAATTAGTGGACTTAAATTGTTATATCATACAATTTTCCTTTTTCTCTCTGTATAGCCTTAGCCATGGGATTTAAACGAATTTTCTTGCATATGTATAATATGTGTTAAATTATGTATAATTAGTATATAATTTATGTATATTCAATAACAAAAGAATAAACAATAAATTCGATTCACTATGGGCTATGGCTATTATTGTAAAGAATTCCATTTGATTAACTAGAAAGTTAAATCCTGGGCCAAATGATTGAGGTCTCATATTTTGGCCCAATATTGAAACTTAATAAGTACTAAAACTTCTATGTGACTAACATTTCAATCGACTCAAAACGTCGAGAGGGATAAAAGAACTTGGGATCGTCGATCTCTTCCTTAAAGATTGGGATGAGTCGATGTCGGTCGATGGTGTGAAAACACTTCCTGATGTCGAATTCCAAAAACCTGCGAGAGGTTCCCCTCTCTTCTTTGATCCGTCTTAGGACGGAGTGGAAGCCTCAACCCGGGCGGAAGTGCGATGTGTCTGGAAACTCAATGAGCTCAGATCTAAATTTTGAAATTGTTTAAAAGAGATTTGAGTTGGTTGGGATAGAAAATAAATGAGTGTGCAATGTATATTTTATTGTATAAATAATGCATATACACATCTTTGATCTTTGATACATAGTTATACATATAAATAATGCATTTTAATACATTAGTAAATAACACAAAGTATATACATCTTTGATACATAATTATACATTATTCATAAATGATTATATACTATTTATACAATAGCAGTATATTATTATATGCATATCGATACATCATATATACATATCAAGATGGTCTCAAAAATAATTCTTGCCATATATATATGTTGATAATAACATTAAAATGAATTTAAAAAATGGTCTCAAAAATAATTCTTGCCATATATATATTGATAATAACCTTAAAATGAATTTAAAACTTATCTTATAAATTTGAAGTTGAAATATTAGTCATTGGCATATTTAAAGTTATCTTCTCTTTTGTATAGCTGGAATAATATTTAATTGAATTATCGAAAAAGAAACTGTTTTATAAGAAAAAAAAAAGGAATTTACACTTTTTTGGATATTTATTCGATTTATATTTGGCTTTTTTGACTTGTATGTCCTAAAAACAGCTTATGTTTGTTTTATTCCTTCTTGGATCATTCTGACTAAGATATATGAAATAATAAATTACTATTATTAAATCACAACTTGTATATTATTTTTTCAAAATTTATTTCAAATTTTACATCATACATTCAATATGTATATAAATGTAAATATTAATTTATATAATTGAAGGAATTTGTCACTAATTAGATATTAATAGTCAAATTTCAGGTAAATTAACATATTTAGGATATTACGTTTTCCCCTCTAAATTAATCAAAGATCTTGATTTCGAATTCTGAATATAAAATCGTTTTTGGCAGGAAGAGTTTTACCTACAAAGTAGAATTTCTTATGTAAATCAGACTGAGTCGAATCTCAAAATGATACCTAATAAAAAATCAAAGAAAATATTAATACAAGACTCTTTCAATCTCGAGTGCCACTGTAAATCTAAGTTGAATATTCAATAATTTCTTTTCTCTTCCTTGATCCACAATGTGATTTTTTAAAACTTAAATTAAGCTTGTTTTTTTTGTTTTTATCCAATTGATATGATAAATAACATTTTTTGACTTATAAGAAACAGCTAATACTATTTTTGTCCTTCTTGTAATCATAATAATAACAAAGATAATATAAGAACAAATAAATAATCCATAGTTTCAACTAATCAAAGATTTTCATGATTTATTCAGAATAAAAATATATACACAAATTATATCTTAATATAAGTCCAACTTATCTAAGATGTTAAAAGTTCTCCAAGTGGATAAAAATATATTCAGTTCATTTAATTTTATTTATTCATTTTGACCTTTCCTTGGATTTTAGAAAAATACTAATTAATATAAATATTTTTATCATAATATTCATATTAATTGATGTATCATTTCAGCAACTGAGAAATAGTTTAGACGATAAATAACTAATCTTATATTTAAAATATTTTTTTTTTTTAAAATCTTATAATGTGATAAGTAAAAATAAAAAATTATTTTTAAAATTAATGCACAAGTATGAATATGAAACATATGAATACCTCTAAACGTATTAAAATACAAAAGTGAAAGAAAACAAAAAATACATAGAGATGCATTAAAAGAATGGCAATACTACAGTGAGTACAGGTACTTGTTTTTTTGTTTTGTTTTGTTATTTTTGGAAATAATAATATATATATTCCGTCTTAATTACTCAACAAAAAAAATATTATTTTATTTTGCTAAATGCCATAAAAATTAGGTAGGACTAAAACGTCAAACTACACCGACACAAAAACCAAAAAAAATTAAAAAATAAAAAAAAAATATATATATATATATAATATATATATATATATATATATGAATTGTCTCTTTCTTTTTTAAAAAAATAATAAATAAATTATTTCAAGGTTTTTTTTAAAATATTATCTAAATTAAGATCGATATAAATCAAAAAGAATTTTATTATAAAAATTAAAATGTGTTTATATACGATATAACCTTCTGATAAAATAATATTTTTAATATTTTTTTGAATAAATATAACTCATTCACGAATATATCTGTGATACTTACATTCTATTAATATGTTTTTAACAATATTCAATCTCAAGAATACCTTTTAAAAACACTTGATCAAATTATATTAAATATTTACTTTTTTGTATAATTTTCTTTGTAATTTGAGTTATTATTATTGTCGAAATGTATAATCATTATCTTTTACGTGACATCTAATTAAACTCATGAATGGATGGAAAATTTCCCCCTAAAACAAGAGAATCTAATTTTTATCGTATTATATTATATAAATCAACAAATATTTAATTCTTTTTTGCATGTGGAATTACTACTACTATTTAACCAGGTGTACAAAAAAGCATTCATCGAGATATGATTTTTGGAATTAAAGTTTATTATGGGAAAAGATTATTTAGTTTTGCCCTTTGTCTTATTTTTCCTAAATTTTTTAAATGATAAGAGTGAATATAATGAAATTCATAATTTTTATGTCCCATCTTTCAAGTTTTCTTAGTAGTTGAACTTATTTTTAAATTGACTTTTTGAACTTTTGTGATCGAAAATAAATTTTATATATATATATATATATATATATATATATATATATATATATATATATATTATATATATATATATATATATATATATATTTGTATGACTATAAAATATCTCAGTAAAGGTTTAATGCGCAATTTGAAATTAAATTATAACAAGTATACAAGTGTTTCGTTATTTTTAAAATTAACTAAAAAAAAAGTGTCACATCAATTCGGAGAAAAAAAGGTAAAGTTTTCCTAAGAAAAAATTGCATATATATCCACCTCACATTCCTTTTATAAGTTAAAGAGTTACATAAATGCCATCATTATTGTTAATTTCATTAATTCTTAATTTAATTTTATATGTATACTAGCTTTGATTTTGCATATAAACATGCTTATTATTATGTCAAATTCTTATATTTTAAATCTAAATTTCATTATTAATCAATTATATGTAGGGTATGATGAATCTCTATTCAACTATTCTTAAGTGATTGTCAACCTACCATAATAACTAATGACTTAGAGTTTGAAAATAAATATATTTTGCATATATCATATAATTAGAGGAACATTTATTCAAGCTCCAATTAAAAACCTATTTAATTTCTGTCAAAAAGGAATATTTTCATATCATAAATTCAATTAATGGTATCTACCATTCTACAACTCTTTATCAAAGAATTATTGGTTGTACTATAGGACCCTTGGGCAGTGACAACAAATTTTGACTTGGTCTTTCCTTTTATATATATACTATTTTAGACGTTCGATATTCGTATTAGAATATTAAAAAAAAGGTAACGAATTTATATATAAGTATTTTGGAAAAATAACAGATTATTTTTGAATTTTTAGTAGGTTAATGTGTATATCTCGATTCTCGACTAATAATTTCAAGGTTTGATCTCTTACTTAATTTTTGAAATTGAATTTTTATGTTAATAGACTCGTATATTCACGTAGAGTGAGATTTTGATTAATCTTATTCTGGATATTTTAATAATAGGGAGAGAAGTATTTGTTTAAAAAAATTGTTGTCACCCATCTCATGTGCAGATTAAGAGTCAGCTTGGATTGACTTTAAGTTAAAAATTAAAAAAAATTAACCATAAATGACTTTGAAGTAAAAGAAAAAATAAGAAAAACCTATTTTTATTTTTAATAAATAAGTCATTTAAGACTTATTTTATGTTATTTTTAACTCAAACACTTTCTAACTTATTTTATGAATTTTTTTTACTTATTTTAAGTTTTTTTATGCTTGACAAACACTTTTAAAAGAAAAAATTGATTTAAAATTACATTTGATCAACTTTTAAATAAATTTAAACGTTAAACCTAGACTTCTCTAAATTCTTTGCATTATCCTTCCATGAAAAAGGAAATGCTCTTTAAACATATGATATCATCAAAAGCTTCACTACAATTTATAATCGAAACATTTTATTAAAAATAAAAAACATATATCATATTACGATTATTATATTTAATTTAAAACAAATAAATCTCATCTATCGAACCACAATCCTTATAAAAATAGACCAAGTCATAAGTCAAAGAATTTTAATGCTTAGTATAAAACAAGACATACAAGTAGAATACTAGTAGCAAGTAAGGAGTAATAATACATTAATATATAAAATGTTTTTGATTTCAGAGCCCTACTTTTGACTTTTAGCATGATCATTAACTAACATCCATGCAAAACTTTATAATATAAGATACAAAATAATAATATCTTATAATTAAACAAGTTGAAATATAATAATTTTGATAAACTTTTTTGTATAGTTAAGCACAGGACCAGGAAAAATGTTTGGCTATATTGCTTTGTACATAAGCACCGACTGACAGATACAACTACACCATGTTACCTTAATGTCACTTTTGACACTTCACTTTCTTTCATCTAACACCTCATTCAATTCTTTTTGATATTTCGGTTCATTTACGTGTATCTCGATTAATTTTATAAGATTGTATTTTAATTGTGTATGTGTATCGAATAACTTGTAATATGTGAATTGTTTGTGTATGATTAGTTTTATGAGGTTATCTTTCAATTGTACGTGTATAAAGTATTTTAATTTTGATTGATTATATGAGGTTATTTTCTAGTTGTATATGCAAGTATTTTTGCTTTTTCAAGGCTTTGGTACTAGATCAAACTCGTAGGTGCTCTATCAAATATTTTTACTAGAAATATGTGGATTTTCGAATAAATTGAATTGAGATGTGTCTTGTTAAAACAAGATAGAATTTATTGAAAATATGTTTTTTTCTAATTTGTTCGATAAAGAATAATATATCTTTATGTATTTAATATTTAGAGCTTGTTTGGATTGATGACTTATAATAAAAAAAATTAATCTTAATATTGAAATTCAATTAAACTCAAGTTTATATCGAAAAATTCTACATTAGCAGATAAAACAGTTTGTCGCAAAAGAACCTTCATATCCAGTGGCGTAATCACATAGTATCAAGGAAGTCAATTGGACAGCTTTCTTCGGAATCTTTTTTACATATATACAAGTAAAATTATATACGAAATGATTAAATAATCTATTTTAAACATCGTTAACATAACAAGTTGCTATTTCTGGACACCCTTTAAGAAATCTCTAACTCCACCACTATCCATATCCATATAAATTCAAACTCAAAACCTCACGATTAAAAATAAAAAAATACTTATCATTCCATCACGACACTCGATTTCTTTTTATCTCACTCTCTGCACATTCTTTTCTACCAAAATGTGATGGAAGTTATATGGAATCCTTGTCACAAAAAATCAACTAGACTAGCTACAGACAAACATATCTGTACTCCATTATTTAATCTCATCATTTAAAATCCCTTTTCTCTATGTATCATTACTCACTCTATTATAGATTCTTGAATTAAAAAAAGTGCTCACTCTTTTGTGAGCTCAAAAGATTGTTTTTTTTTGGGATTTTGAGTCTTTTAGCTATGAAGGGTGTGTTGTTTCTTGGTTTGTTTTTGTTTTTTCAAGTTCCATTTTCATCATCTCAGTTAGTTCCTGCAGAAAGTAGAATCCTTTTTCAAATTCAACAGTTTCTTGAAAATCCACCTGTTCTTCAACAATGGAATAAATGGACAAATTTTTGTTTTATCCCACAATCTCCTTCTCTTGTTATCACTTGTTCTGGTAATCATATAACTGAGTTAACAATTGTTGGTAACAAAAAATCCCCTTTTGAGTCCTTAAAATCCTCATCTCCACAAGCCCTTTCTGGGAAATTTTCAATTGATTCATTTTTCACTGTTGTTACTAAGCTTTCTAGTTTAAAAAAGCTATCTTTAGTGTCTCTTGGTTTGTGGGGTTCATTGCCTGCTAAGATTAGTAGGTTACATTCACTTGAGGTACTTAATATTAGTTCAAATTTCATTCTTGGTGAGATTCCATCATCTATACTGAATTTCAAGAACCTGAAATCTCTTGTTTTAGCTAGAAATTTGTTGAATGGAAGTGTACCAGATCTGAAAGGGTTAAAATTACTTGAAGAGTTGGATTTGAGTGGTAACAATTTAGGACCAAAGTTTCCATCTTTAGGTGATTACAATAACAATAATCTTGTCTCATTGAATTTGAGTAAGAATCTCTTTAGATCAGAAATACCTAATGGATTCAACAAGTTTACTCATTTGCAAAATCTTGATTTGTCTTCTAACAAACTTGTTGGTCCAATGCCTGCTTTTCTGTTTTCACTTCCAGCAATTCAGTCTATTAGTATTGCTAAGAATCAGCTTAGTGGTGCTCTTCCAGGAAGTGTGTCTTGTAGCAACAATCTAAAATTTGTCGATTTTTCGAGTAATTTATTGATTGGAAAGTTGCCTGCTTGTCTTGGATCAAGTTCAAGAAACAGGACAGTGATTAATGTTTGGAATTGTTTGTCAAGTACTAGTACTAAGTCTCAACATCCACATACATTTTGTGAGAAACAAGCTATAGCTGTTAAGCCCCCTCCAAGAACTAGTGGTGAAAAGGAACAATCCACAGTTAAGCTTGGTGTTGTTTTAGGACTTATTGCTGGTATTGTTGTAGTTGTGGGTGCATTTGGTTTGCTGATCTTTATCATTGTGAAGAAGGTTATGAGAAATAGAGTTGAAAGTTATAGAAATGACAGCTTTGCTTTTGAGAAGAATTCAACCCTTTCAAAAACTACTGATGGAGGTATATTTCCTTAATGAATCTTGAATAATGATAAGGGTCTATCGGAAATATCCTCTCTACCTCCCGAGGTAGGGTAGGGGTAAGGTCTGCGAACACTCCCCGCTAGACCCCACACACTGTGTATGTTGTTGTTGTTGAATCTTAAATAGTGATATCGGAAGCAACCTCTCTACCTCCCGAGGTAGGGGTAAGGTCTGACCCCACTTGTGGAATTACGCGGGGTATGTCGTTGAATCTTGAATAGTGATAGTGCATCATTATGACAATTTTTTCGATAACTTGATTTAATCAGGGAATGCAAGGAGGACAATGAGAATGGTATCATTAGGACTTCCACCATATCATGTTTTCACTTTAGAGGAAATGGAAGAAGCAACAAACAGTTTTGATCCAACTAATCTGGTTGGAGAAGGTTCCCAGGGTCAGGTAAAAATGTTGATATTTTTTATTATATCCTGTCCATATTGTTCGTCATTTTGGACGTTGAACGATTCGAATCAAGTCAAATACATAATCTACATGAGTATACGAGTCCGTAGATACTCATATTGCTATACTTCTAGTCTAGACCCAAAAAGTCAAACCCGAACAACACTTGACATTTTAGAAAAACTAAAGATAGTAATATGGATATGCTTTTCATAAATCTTGGTGAATACAAACTCTGTGTTTTGAACATTGGGATTGATGTTATTATTAATGACAGCTATATAGAGGTTGGCTTAGAGATGGATCAGTGGTCCTAGTGAAATGTCTGAAATTGAAGCAGAAGCATTCACCTCAAATTCTGCAGCAGCACATGGAGATGATATCAAAGCTAAGGCATCGACATTTAGTCAGTGTTCTTGGACACTGTGTTGTTACTTACCAAGATCATCCAAATACAGCTAGCACTGTATTTATTGTGCTTGAAAACGTCGTCAATGGATCTCTTAAGGATCATCTTAATGGTAAGCTATCACGAGTTGATTTCTCTCGTATGGTCACTCAAACTAATAGTTATTACCTCAGAAAGTCAATTTCGAAAAGGTACTTCTGAGATAATGACTATTAGTTGAGTTACTATCTAATAGTCATTACTTTCTTCAGTCGGAACGATGAAAGACATGAATTTTATATTCCACGATTCGTTCTTTGGCAGATTGGAGGAAAAGGGATGTATTGAAATGGCCACAAAGAATGGGGATTACAATGGGGATTGCAAAAGGAATTCAGTATTTGCATACTGGAGGAGTCACCGGAAATGATATTAAGCTTGAGAACGTTTTGTTGGATGAGACACTTACTGCTAGAATAAGCAGCTACAATATATCGTTGCCACCTAAGGTAATGCTAGTAAATCACAACCGATAACACGTAAATCTTGGAGAAAAATCTTGTTTTTAACCATCCGAAACATTCACAGGTCGGTTCGGAAAGTCCTCTTGCTGGACCAGACCACTTTACCAGGTATTATTCTGCAGCTACATTCACCTTACTTTCTCTGTTTCGTGCTATCATTTCTGAATCATCTGCTAATACAAACTTCATATTCAGTGCGAAAGAAGCAGAAAAGGAAGACATTTATCAGTTGGGAATTATTCTACTAGAGGTTATTATTGGTAGACCAATCAACTCTCGAAGTGAAGCAGAAGACCTTAAGCTTCAGGTATCAATAACAATATCCTTATAACTCTCAAATGATAGAAATATATCATATCGTCACTCAACTAATAGTAGTTATTTCAGAAAGTCACTTCTGAAATAATAACGATTAGTTGAGTGACCATCTGAGAAATCAACTCGAGAATATAAGAGATATGCGATAAAGAAATTAGAAGAACGCACACGAATACAAACGTCTTACATGATATGAAGCAACACACATGTTCACATGTTGCATAAGAGCCTATTCTATTTACAAAATCTATCTAACAACCTTAAACCAAATTGCCTTTTATGACATTCAGGTGGAAACTGCCTTAGCGGAATCACCATCAAAGCTACGAGATTTAACAGATCCTTGTATACGAGGTACGTTTGCATATGACTCATTGAAAACGACAGTCCAGATAGCAATAAACTGCCTTGATAAAGAACCAAGCAGGCGGCCATCAGTCGAAGACGTTCTCTGGCATATGCAATACTCAATTCAGGTTCAAGAAGGAGCAACTAACAGTGGAAACCTCAGTGGGAACCAAAGTGGGAAACTCAGTGGAAATCTTAATAATAAGTTTTACTGATAATAGAGAACTGTCATTATATTGTTATATCTTGTTGTTTAGTCATTTGTATGCATCTTGTACAGCACAGTTCAGTAACTTACTGAATAAATGATTTTGCTTTCTACATCACAAAAATGTACCAAAGTTTACAATACAAAGCAAATTTTCATTGAAGTTGAGAATCTCGATTGGGATCTCGCGAAAAAACTTACTAGCACCTGGTGTTTACATCAATAACTAGCTAGCTGAAGATATAATTCAGTAAACAACAATGCAGTCTCTATGGTCATGATATGTTCACTGATATTTTGATTGAATTGATTTAAATAGTAATGCTCTCGTACAATAAAATTAGAAAGTTTACTATTTCATTGAGAATCTGTTTTTCACCATGCATATTTCCAGTGAACTGATTTGGTGGAAATGAGTGGAAAAACATGTTGTATAACATAAATTTCTCACTGATTCACCGTTAGAAAAATCTATTACTATTACTCTTCATTAGTACTTCATCCATTTCATCTTATGTTGAACCCAATTGATTAGGCGCGGAGTTTAAAAAAGAGTCTTAAAACATGTTGCTAAGAGCAACATGGGAAGTTTTAAAGTTCAATTTTTTCCGAATATGAAAAAGACCCTTTTTTATGAGAGACTAAAAAGAAAATAGTGTCATATAAATATAAGTTGATAAAGAAATATCTTTTGCAAAAAAATTATACTGTATATATAAAATAAAAACAAAAATAGTCTTCCTTTCATATAAAAGAAGATTCTACTTTAATGTACAAAAAGTAGTCCAAAATTCATTTTAGGTCACATGATCAAATCCTAAGTGTGATACTTTTGCATTTTTTTTATTCAAACTCATCAAAAATTCTGACTCCGCCACTGTACTGAACGACCGTGTTCGATTGTTCTTTTGAAGTAATATAAGGCTGATTAGAATAACATGGCCTCCCTAGATATGAAGAAGGTACAATTTCACTTTTGATATTATTACACAATGTGGAGTAGGAATTGGATGATGAAGAATTAGTACTTGATGAGTTTGTAGTGAAATCAAGAGTAATTGTGGGGTGTGATTGGGAAGTAGAAATTGAAGTTTTTGGTAAGTAGAAAGTTGGTGAATTATTATGAGTGGCTAATAGTAAGTTATTATTTGATGTATTATTGGTAAAGTTGATTTTTCCATGAAGATTTTGATCAATATTTGGTAAAAATTGTTGTGATGTTGATGATGTTGAGGTGCATCTTAACATAGAGGCTGCGGCAGAGGTTGTAGAAGCCATAGCGGTTGCGGAAAATGGAAGGGGGTGATTATGTGTTCCTTCATATGTGGTGGTCAAAATAGACGTGTCTTTAGAACATCTTTGAACCTATCGTAGATCACAAAATATGAAAAAAAAAAGTGTCAGAAATAGACGTTTAATATGTTTGGACGTGAATTTTACTTGAAAAAAATAGTTAAATTTTGTATAGGCAAAAACTTGAATTATAGAAGTTGAAATTTGAAGAACTCCTCAATATCCCAACTTTAAATTCTTTATTTCTAAGTTGAAAATTTAAAATATGAACCAATTTGATAACCAATGACTAAAGCAAATCATTTTTTTAAAAAAATATTTGTATGGACAATTTCTTGATTATACACCTCGAATGGAAGATTTATATATATGCTGACGGTATAAAACATTTTGATTATTAAGAAAAAGTAATAGTACATTTCTACTTCTTGTTTTCTTAACATTATTAGATAGGGGTAGAGGAATTAAGGGGAAATGACGGAGGGAATTACAAGGTTAAAAATCAAACGCCCACCATGTAACGTAAAAGTTCAAGTATAGCTAACCAACTAATCGAGCTACTAGTAGTACCTGTTTTCTGACTGGGCATGAGGGGGAGACGGTGCAACGATAGTAAGCCCTAGGGCATGGATTCCCTTTAGCTATTTTTTGTCCATATTTTCTCCATTGACATCCATCATTCATCTGCATTTGCAAATCGATTATATCCAGGTGTGTTTTAATAATAACTAAATTAAACAGAATAATGAATTATTACGATAAGTTAATTAAATTCATGAAAATATGATAATTTAGATGTATTTATGACTGTAAGTCTTGAACTAACCGTAATAGTGTCACACACCGCCCGTATAGATACCCTAGCCTTCTTTTGAGGAATTTGCTGCAAAAATTCTTCGTCACAGTAATCCGATGGAGGGTAATTTTGTATCAATACTGGTCGTTCATTATTTATATTTTCCTTCTTTGGCCCTTCAAAACTATTTTCTTGAGTGAATTTACAATCTAATCCAAGCTCAAGCCCATCAAATAATAATTTACTATGGTTTTTATTACTTTTATTTTGATCATCATATAATAAATCCTTCTTGATCAACTCTCTTGAAGTACTACTATTTCTCCCTAAGCTCAAAGAAACAAGTTCCACCTCTTCTTTTTCTTCATGAATATTATTATTTGTTGCAATAATATTCTTTGTATTTTTTTGTGTTAATATGCCTTGAAAATACATTTCCAAAGATTTATAATCCTTCATCATTTTAGATAACATCTTCTTTAGCCTTTCATTTTCTTCTTTGGCTTCATATATCTCACATTTTGTTGAATTTAGCTTATCTTCATCCTGATCATAATAAACACATGTACACAAGTTATAACCATTGTACTCGGGACTCGAGAGTCAAACTTTTAATTTTAATCGTAAAACAGTACTACAAGTCGTAGTAATTGACAATAAGACATGTATATTTAAAAAAATCATGGTCAAGAAAAAATTCGTTTAACTCTTAAAATCTGAAAGATGTCACATAAATTGGAACGGTTATACAGCTGATTCTACTTGTAGGTTAAAGCAAGAGTTAAATCGCAGTTTTTGATCATAATAAAAAGATCATTAAATTAACCACTTACTTATGATATCCCATCACAAATTAAAGTCTTTAATTAGTTCATAAACTTTTTTGTTAATTAAGATGAATTGTTGATCAAAGATCTTAAACCCCCCCCCCCCCCCAAACAAATTGGAACCAAATTTGTAATGAATTAATCCTGTAATTTATGAAAAATTAGAAGGAACATATTTTTTTATTGCTACAACGAAATATTTTTATATAGAATATGTATATAATACAACATAATAACATGAAAATCGATTCCAAAGAAAACATAGTTATTATTAATAAGATGTTATTATAGAGAACGATTATTATAGAGATCGAACTGTTTAAAGAAGATCATTCATATAATTATAAGAACTAAAACACAAAACTTTTACGAAAAATAAAGATCTTTATAATTAAATTTCAAAATAAATTTTACCTTCTTAGTAGAATCCATTGCTCTATCTTTCCTTAGCATGGTTTAATTTTTTTTAAACATCTCAAGTCCTCTTATAGGACATGAGCCACTATTAAAAAAAAAATTATTATAAAAAAAAAAGATGAAAAAAATATTTAAAAGTCTAAATTAGAGTTGTTAACATTGACATGCATGTTACACAGGATCCTCTAAATAATATATGTCAACTAGTCAACTAACCTAATTTTTCAACTCTTTTCTTTATCAATATCCATGCAAATTAATTCAAAACTAAGAAGTTCTCGGATCGGCAGATTCAGGATTTTCAATAAGGGATTTAAAATCTATAGAAATAGACATACGAAGTAGTTAAAAGGGGTTTAACATCTACTATACATACATAAAATATTATTTTTAATAATATATAAATAATATAATTTTCCGCAGAAGGGGTTCCCTCAGTACAAGATGACTCTACTCTGCTCAGATCACGTCCCTCCTTTGGAAAGGAATAAGTATCTTAAAGCAACAGTAAAATTGTTTTCATGACGTAAAATTTCTAACTTATAAATTTCAAATTTTAGCTCCGTGATTGTCTAAGGTTGTTTTGAACAACCAATCTTAATGGAAAAATTCACACACAAATGGATGTCACTCCAACGACCTCTTATTAATTTCCGTCAAAATCAACTACCCCCTCTTCTTGACTACATCCATGGAGACTCATAAAGGTCAAATGATTTTAAAAAAAATATATTTTATCTGTCTCGATTTATTTGCTAATGTTTATCGTGACATAGGTTAAAGAAAAAAAGAGATATTTTAAAAAAAATAGTGGTTTAAAACGATCATTTTCATGAATATAACATACTTCGTTAAGGGTAAAAGAAGAATTTTAAATTAATTATTTAACTATATAAAATTAACATTTTTTTAGAATAGACTAATAAAACGTATCAGATAAATTGATATGGATGAAGTAATTAGTGCCTTTCCGTGTTTGGTAAGCTATCCTTTTAAGCTAACAATTAGTCAGGTTATCTTTCACTCCTGAAATGAACTTTTCTACGACTTTGAACGATAATCAAAATTATATAGTTGTTACGTTCATATTTTAAAAACTAATATTTTTTTAATGTATTTGTTACAATCTCTAACCTAATGTAGTGCTTGATATATGATACGAGGTTGATAATTAAATTCTACATTTTGTCAAAAAAAGAAGAAGAAAAATTTAGGTCTTTATTGTTTATGGTTATCTCTTGACTCTTATCTTTTAAGATTAGGTTATTATTTGGATATATACTTTAAGAGACTACTAGTTTGATTTATACACTTTGACTAAAAAAAATAATAATTGATTTATACAAATTTTGTAAGTAATGTACAAAGAAAATCGATGAATCGGAGAAAATTGATAATTCAAGTTAAATCAGAAAAGAAAAATCGATTATAATTAATTTTATTTGATTTTTATCCAAGAAAAAAAGTCAAATTGAGTCAAATCTATATGATATTACATGCATATATAATTTTATAAATATTTTATGTGATTAATGAAATTTGTTTAACCTTTTTATAGTTATTTTTTGTATTTTGAATAACGTATTATTTCATATTTGAACTTAGAATTTTGAATGATCGAATAAGTTTTATAGCTCATAGGTTCATATTATTAACCTAAATAAATATTAATGAATAATGATACCAAAAAGAAATAACTTGTAGTCGTATTATTTTCTTAATTAAGAAATATTTTAGATAGTTATGTTAATTCCTAGGATTAAAGAAATATTACTATATCATATAATGTAATAAATTATGAAAAATATGTAACAATCATTCAAAGATTAAAAAATTATTAAGATACGTAGATTAGGTAGAATTTGTTTGGATTAGTAATTAAATAAATCACTTGTCGTTCAATATTAATCAGAGTGGGTTAACAGATGCTGATTTAGTAAAATAAAAATATTATTATATTTAATCAACATGACTTTTTCTTAATTATATTATTGAGACCTAAGCATGTTTATTTAAGACCTTATTCAAAGATTTTTTTTTCCAATTAAATATTAATCCCATACTTTTGTTGCATTATAGTAGGTTCTTTGCATATTTAATTTATTATTGTAATTTATTGTAAGTCACGACTAATTATGACTAAAAAAGTGTTACAAATTATGAAAAAACATATATTTTACACTTGATTATTTCTGGAATCATTAATTAGTAAAAGGAAAAAGTTCGATATCTGAATTATTTTTCGATTTTTTTTTTAAATTCTTAAACGATGTCCTCTATCTGCATTGAGGCACCAAATTTTTGTCAAAAGTCTCACTATAGGAAATAAAACGATCTTTAACGAAAGCAGTTGACTGTATAAGTAAAACTCGAACCTAAAATCTGAAATCGATAAATTTATATTTTAATTTGCAATTTGCACTTATCTCATTCGTTCTCATGATGGAACCAACTATTAATTTATTTTTTAAAAAAAAAGAAGTAAAAGTTGTTTCATATTTTTATTTACTTAGGTGGGCAAGTAAACCTAAATGATTAATTTTAATCCGTTATACTATAAAGTCTTAACTTTTTCCTAATTGAAAAATGACAAAAAATATATCTATGACGAAACTTGAAGTGTGATGGTCAATGAGTTAGTAGATCCTACACTATATTTCAACTAATTGTAGTATTATAATTTATAAGTTAGCTATTTGTGTATAATTAATCTTTAATTTCAATTAAATCACACTTGTAATTTGTTTTAATTACATCTAATAAAAACGAGTGATACAATAACATATTCAGTGAAATCTGAGATGGTGTGTATGCAAATCTTATATCTTGTATAGATAAAAATGTTATTTTCAATAGACTTTTTCGACTTAAGTACAGTAAACCTAAATAGATAAGAGAGTTCAAATAAAAATATCGAAGATAATGTTTGAGTGACGTGACTTAAAAAACCAAAAACATGTGTAAGTACATTTTTTCACTTAATTTTAAGTAGTTGTAGAAAGTGAAGTATGCAAATCATTTTCTCATTTTTTGACTTTCATCCCAAACATCAATTATTATTGTTTAGTATATAGTTTTTGTTATTGGAAGAGATGTAAAGAAGTTGATTACCTATCGATGTCGATAACTCGATATGATAAAATGGTAAGTACTGTTTCATCGTTAATCTAAGATATCGAAAAAAAAATCTCTCTGAGAAGTGAAGAAAAAAGATAATAAAGAGCCAAATACATTTAACAAAAACTAGACTGGATTTCACATTCAACAGGAATCAGGATAATCAGTTAATGAGTTTCTACTGCTACATGATAAAACAGAACTTACAGTAAATCAGCATTACAAGAAGAGAGTTAATACTACTATCATCGATTAGAACTCATTGGAGGGTGCAAGAGAATGAGGGTTCATACAAAATGTCGATCCAGGGGATGAAGGAACATCTTGCCCCTGCAATCGTAGTACAGGTAACGTGCTCATACCTTCACCAGAACTATCGATTCCATTCAAGTTCAGCACCTGATCTTGGATTAGCATTGTTTGAGCGACTGGCGTCTTCAGGCTTGAAGGAATTTACAGCAGTGTGCCAACCTAAAAGGTATGGCATAACAAACTGCATGAATTCAGCAGAAAACATGTTAGAAGAGGTAACACCGTAACACTGAGTAGAAACCAAGAAGAGAAAGAACAAGTGTGAAATGATAACACCAACAACAATCTCAAAGAACTGTTGTTAGAAAAGATTTATATGGCCTGATTTATACTTGACGCCTTGTAGATAGCTTCGTTCTAAGATAGTTCAACTTGTAGTATAACATGAGGCACTTTTAAAAAAACGAGGTGCATGGTACACCGCCATGGATTCTAGCCACTGGAAAGGTCCAGGGGTGGCTAAAAAAGCAAGCAATTTCCTAAAATAGGAAGAATCTAAAAGACTCAACTACGGAAGTCGAAAACCAAATTTTAAGCTTTCACAAGTTGCTTTTAATCTCATTCCTTAATCCTTTCTCGTCCATGTCAGCAGCAAACTATGGGGCTATCAAAACTTATGGTCTCAACTTGAGGTTTACTCTTGATTAGGGAATTCTGAGCAAATATCAAAGGGGCTGGAGCGATACACTGCATAAACAGCTAGTTATATGTGTGCATGAACTTTGGCAAAATTCACTCTTTAGCATTAATGGTATATCTAAACATGGGTGAGAAAACAAAGACTATATCAAGAAAGAAAACGGGAGACCAGCTTCATCTTACATTGAATGCTGAGACAAGAACTGCGAACTCTGCCTTTGTAACCGGGATGTAAATGTTCTCGTCCAAATTAATAAGCTTGTTCTGAACACCTGTTTTCATTTAGGATGGAAGGCAAACAAGTCATGTTCTATAGTTCAAAATAGAAGTCCAATTTTCACTGTAATAGAACAAAGGAAGAAGGCATTACTGAGATTAAAGAAGTGACCGGAGCCATCTGGAAGTGGCTCAACCTTCAACACTTTCCTGACTCTACCTTCATCACTGTAAAACACACATAAAATGCCTTCTTAGAACTTAAACTGATGATAATACACATTAATTCCCCGCTCATAGAGTCCCTATCAATTAAATATATTGATCTCAAAGAAGGTAAGCTATAAAATAGTGTATGTTTAGCCTACAAATACATGAAGATCAACAAATATAACCAGGATGGTCAATAGATGGTAAAAGGAGCTAAATGCCGAACAGTGGGTACTGGGTTTTATGACCACGCAAAAAGATGTAGGTTTTACCTTCTTCCTTTGTTTGGATCATGGAAAAACTCACATGAATCTTTTGCCCCAAGGCTGATGATAGATCCAATTTCGGTCACTGACAGCGAGAAGACCTGTAAACACACAAATACTGAGAAAGGCCCTTCCTAATCAACACAAGGAGAGCATAAATCATGGCCTGACTCCATGTAAACTAAAAGTGTCACTTACACGTATACCACAAATCACTACTACATACTATCTAATTATACTTAGCAAAGCTTATTCTCACCGCAAATATGAGAAGCACATAGAGAATGTATTCAGCAGTGGGGCAAAGAGAGAAATTAAGGTAATGATTACCTGCTTTCTACTCCAATCATATTGACGAACACCAGCAGCGGGTGCAAATTGAAGCATCACCATACCCTCTTTTGACAGCTTGAAGGCCCCTGACTGCTCCATAATTTAGAACCACCAAAGTAGCATTAAATTACAATTTCCTCAATGACTAATACAGATTAAACAGAAGAGCAACAACCAAAATACATGAGGAAGCATACATCTAAAGGTGAGAACTCTGGTGACCGAGGCTCCACTGTGAGAGCTGCCTTCCCTTTGTATATTGAGTATCCAACAAAAACCTTAGGCGTAGATGCCCCTAAAAAAACCAATGACCTTTTTAGTTCTTCCATAGCATGAAAAGGCTCAAAGCAATATAACTTGACCAGGCTTAATTCTTTAGTCAAATATACCAAGACAGCTCTTATTTGTGTTCTAAGAACAATGTACTAGAAACTAGAAAGACGAAAACAGAAGGTAGTAGAGGGAGACAAAAACTTCAATTTTCTTTTCAGACAACTAGAATTGGAACAAACTAAAAAGTACTCCTTTCCTTTTCCATTTCAAACACTAAATATAAAACAAATTACATGACTCCACAAGCAGAGCATTTCAAGACATTCACAATGGGCTCAACCATAACCAATGTTCTCCATTTGGATTATGTATACATATGTCCCACAAAATTGAAGTTAATGGTCAAAAACACACCTAAAGATCACTTTTTTTTTAGTTTCGTATCTAAAATATCACCAACTATTTATCAAAAGTTCAAAACACACCTCAACTATCAGGTGTGATGTGTGCGAGTTTCTTACATGAAATATCACCATCATTCAAGTAGGAAAAGTGAACCGCTGATAGTTGAGGTGTGTTTTGATAATAGTCGGTGATAATTCAGGTAGGAACTTGCATTGAAACTCAATAAAACAGATACTTCAGATGTGTTTTCAACACTTCACTCGAAAACCTATACACATAAATAGACTACCCCCATAAAGAACCACAACAAATCAAGCAAAAATTCGCTATTTTGAGTTGAACATATGAAGCAATTAGTGAAAATTCTATCAACACCATTCACATTGCAGGAAAATCCATTTAAACCTCTAGCACCCAAAACCAATCCAAAGTAATAGCTACAACTTGTACCATAATTAATTCATAAAATAGGAAATACTAAAGAATATGCAAAGCCATTAACAAAAGAACTTCACAGAAGCTTACCCTGTAGCTGCTGCTGTTGCTGTTGGGGTTCAAAATAATCAGAATGGCGACATGTTAAAGAAAGATTTCTAGGCAAAGCTGCTTTATAAGTCAAACAAGAAAAGCTTTTTGTTGTGTTGGAAGTTGAAGGAGCAAAAATGGTATTAATGGAAGAGGAAAAAGAGAGATAAGAAGAGGTTTTAGTAGGGTTTAGACTAAAACCTGAAGCAGGGGAAGCAGAAAGAGAGAAGACAGACATGGCTACAAGAGATTTTAGGCAAAAGGGGTAACAAAGATTCAATCTTTTTACAAGAATTTTGCTAAAACAAGAATCAAAAGTGGAATTTGGAAAGACCCCTTCTTGGAGCAAGCTCTATTAGAGTAGTGTATAAGCACACATTTTGAGGGGAAGTGTGATTATAGTAATAAAACTAAATTGGATTAGTCTTATATATAACAAATGATTTAAATGTGTTTGACACGATGAAAAATATGTTTAAGTTCTAATATTATTTGAACTATATTAAAAAGTCAAAATACGATCAATCAAACACAAATTAAAGAATTAACTATGAAATTAAGAGTTGAGTCCAGACACACTTTCGTCAAAATATCTAACAAATTCGTCTTGATAAATTTAACGATTCTATCAGATCTCACAAATCACTTCATCAAAAATTAAAATAAAATATTATAGATAGATAGAAGTATTCAAACTACAACTCAAATTAAAATTGCACAAAAAATATCATTAATCACAAAAGTTGCATCACTTAATGTGAGTTCATGTTAAATCATGTTTATTAAATATTTGATCACTAAATCACCCATTAGAGTTTATTATTAAATATTTGATCAAGATTCAAGACCAAAAAAGCTTACTTGAGCCAATTTAGAGGATTAAAAGTACAAAAAAACAATACTTAATAGACTGCTTTGAACCAATCTCAAATATAAAGTGACCATTTATGCAATTTTTCCCCCATTATCCCCACACAAAAAAAATAAATAATCAAGAAATGAGACCAAAACCATAGGATAAAACAATAAAATCTTGCTGTCTTCTCTTCATCCACATAACTCCTTAAAAAAACATCAAAAATAAAATAAAATCTCCATTTTAAGTCACTTCTTCAATTTGAAGAAAATCTCATGTACAATGTCAACAACAATATGGTCATCAATGTTGCCTCAATGGAGATATTGTAACAAGAATTTGCATTATTGGATATTACCACCTTCAAAAACTAAACTTAGCTTCTTTTATTTACCTATTTTATCTTCTTTCACTAATAATAATGATTCTGTATCACCCATCAAACAAAATCAGGTATTGAGTTTTTTTTCCCCCTTTTGTTCTCCTTATATCACAAAATTATGTTTTGTCACACTAAAAAGGATGACATTATAGTTATACAATGTTTTATAGCTAGTAAGTTATTCATGTATAAAATTAATACGATGTTTGTTTCGTTATTTAAAAACTTGTATAACTATATACATGCTACAAAACGACCCCTTAGTGTTAGTTGTAAAGTTTTAACTTTTATATTGAATAAAGTTTAAATTATTTAGTATGACATTTGTGATTTTAACTTAATAGTAGATATAGTTAAATTAACCTGTGGTTTCTTGGAACAAATTATCATAGAGGGCTTACATTTAACATGTTGTATTGATAGGCTATGTATGACCCTTCAGAGGAGCTTTTTGGACTTGATGCTGATTTGCAGCCAAGGTTTTAACTTTATTCTTCTGCTTCTGTTTAATTGCTTTTATTAAATTCATGGACTATGTTTTGTTGCTGAAGTAGAATTTCTATTTGTGTTTTCTGTTAAGTCTGTAAAGTTTGGCAATGACCTTATGTTTTCTTTCTTTCTGTTGTTATATAGTTTCGTTAAATTTATACTAGTAGTCGTAGTATTTCTCCTATAGTTTCTAGTCCTTCGATTTCTGTTACTATCTATTGTCCCTTGTGCTTTGATTATCACACTATCTTGTTGTGGTTATTGTTCCTTATGCTTTGTCATGATTTCTTCACTTCTGTTATTTCATTTTTTATCTTCTTTGAAATGCTTTTTCTTGAGCCAAGGGTCTATCGGAAACTGCTTCTCAGCCTTCCAAGGTAGGGTGAGGTCTAGCCTACAATGTACCCTCACGAGACCTCACTTTGGGGATTACACGGATATGTTGTTGTTATTGTATTTTCCTTACATGTATTTTGTTATATTTCTGTTGTTTTTCTTAACTAATGGTAATTGTTGTGCTGAAGTATGATCACCTTCCTTCGTTTCTGAACGCGGAAATTTAATTGTGTGTTTGAAGTTTGCTCCTTGGAATAGTCCTTGAAACAGCAATACATTTTAGTCTTTCTTGTTAATAAGACAGTGAAAACTGTATAGACCGGATATTATGATAATCGGAGCACAAACTATACCCCATCCAGCTATCCTCATGATAAGAAGCCCCCTTTCGTGTATTTACTCGTAATTATCCCCTGAGCAAGTTGACTATCCATTTTTGACCTGTATTTTAATCATTTTCCAGGAAGGTCATTTCTAGTTCATCGAGTCCGAGATCATGGTTTGGCCCAAATGGACAGTATATAAGAGAACTGCCTTGTCCAAGCTGCAGAGGAAGAGGCTACACTTCATGTACTGAATGTGGAATCGAGAGATCCAACTTAGATTGTTCGTTGTGTAATGGAAAGGTAACTTCTTTTGTAGATCATGTTTATTGAGCTCTAAATTACCTGTATATACACTTGATATGTAAGTTGATCATATAAGAGTTATGTCCTTAGTATAAGTTTTCATGTACGGCAGGGTATGATAACTTGTCATCAGTGTGGTGGAGATTGTGTCATCTGGGAAGAGTCTATCGATGAACGGCCTTGGGAGAAAGCTCGATCAAGGTAATAATTCCCGTCTCAAGTTTCAGTTTAGATACCATTTTGCCAAAGCCATGTGTTCTCGTTGTACTATTATTACATCCGACTTGTACGTTTGCTCTATAATCAAGTTTTACTCATTGTTCTACTCTCAATATGTACCAACATGTTTGCATCGCCACATTTGGCTTAAGTATGGCATTCTGTTTTATGTAGTCGAAGGAGTTAAAATGACCTTTGTTTTATAGACATCTTGTGCTATAATCGTTCTTACTTCAAACGCAATATTTCTCTGCAAATTTAGGTAACTTTGCTGATAAAAAATCTACATGATACTTTGCAGTTCACCTTTAAAAGTAAAAGAAGACGATGAAGTGGACGACTTAGACATAAAGCTTGACGCAAAGAGAAAAACCAAGCGTGTTACCAATCTCCCAACACAGAAGTCAATTTGAAGATCAGCAGATCACTAAAAGTTAGTATTCATTTTTCTGTTACTTGGTTTTCTTGTTTTGATGTTTCGATTTCACCACTATTGCTTGGACAATGTAGTGAACCTTTCATTTGGATGATCTTTGGTTCCTCATGCGAAATGTTAAAACTTTTTCACGGATTTTCCATTTCTTGAATATAATCTTTTTTGTTTAGTTGGATGATTGCAGAGCCTAAATGCCAAAACTGGATTATTTAGTAAAAGGATGAAGATTATCCATGGCGATCCGATGCTCCATGCACAAAGAGTAGCTGCTATTAAGGTTTGACTTGCTAACTTCATATCTTAATGATTGACCTCTAACTGTGTGTAACTATAGACATTCACCTTATTGCCATGACACTTGTTATGCAGAAAGCAAAGGGGACACCTGCCGCTAGGAAACGTGCCTCAGAATCCATGAAAAGTTACTTCCGTGATCCAGATAACCGCCGCAAGAGAAGCATATCCATGAAAGGTGTATAAAGTTTTAGCTCATGTCACATTTAAATTAATGATGTTTCTGCTTTCTTCTTTGGATATATCATTAGCTGAAACGAAAATGTCGAGTGTCACTCCTTGAATGCTTCTTTAAGGGTCTTAAACTGTTACACTAAAGAAAATGATTAGTGTAAACCACTTTATAATGACTCCATACTATTAGCAGAAATGTACGACACATACGTGCAAGCTAGAGTACGTTCTTCTTGAGCTACATCATGGTCTCTATGTTTGTCAGTATACAGGACGTAAAAAGAGATGGTATAGAGAAAAAGAAAGAAAATATTTCATTCTTGTTTCCCTTCAGTTACTTGTCACAGTAAGTTGAGTTCACCATTTGGTTTGTGTAGCCTAAATACTGCTGCACATCATTCTTGATATTCTGGTACGACATCTTACTGTCATTTTCTAATCGCAGGGGTGAAATTTTACTGTAGAAATTGTGGACAGGAAGGGCATAGGAGTAACTACTGTCCAGAAATTCGAGACAATACGGATAGACATTATAGATGTGGATTATGTGGAACAAAGGGTCATAACAGAAGAACTTGCTTAAAGTTGAGCTTAATTGTACCGAAAAAGACAGTGAAGGTTAATCATCATTGCAGCAAGTGTCAAAGAAGTGGCCATAACAGAAGAACATGCCACCAAAAGAATGAATTCGACACTAAAGTGGTTGCAACAATCAAGACTCGAGTAAAGAGAACTTATAGCTGCAGCGTGTGCTTAGGAAAAGGACACAACGCCAGGACATGTCTTCATAAAAGCAACTCCAAAAGCAGATAGTTCTTTGTAAGGAAATCCCTTGATGTTTCGACTTTGTTTTCATATCTCGTTTAATGCATTATTCTGGTTTTTCCTCTTCTGTGCTTGTACATGTGATCGATCTCCCATTCAATTCTGATATTTCTTCGTTTTAAATGTTTGTTCGATTGAAAACTCTGGATCAATTTGCTCTAAGGTTGTGGAAAAATCTGTCTTGAATATAAAGCTGTTATAAATATCATCAGTATTTGTTGCATGAAAACATGTACTCCCTCCGTATCAATCTGTTTGTCTATATGTTTAAGACCACAAGATTGATCAGCATTTTGTTACATTCTAAATATCTTTGACTTTTATGAACTCGGTGCTAAGTCAAAATGAGATGAACAAATTGAAACGGAGGGAGTAGTAAGTAATAGAATAGGTTGTATTACAATAAATTTCAGTCTTGGGGAGACATGTAGCCTATATTGAAATTCAAACAGGGAAAATTACATTTATTAGAAAATCGTAAACCAAAACTTCTGTTACAAAAAGATAAAACTTGAGCTCCAGAGAACCCACTTTTTTCGTTTTCTTCCCCATCTTCACTGTTTCACCTATAGAGTAAACCAGCTAGGAAGAAGAAAGAAAGCAATATTCGGAAAAAACAGAGAAAACAGATAGATGTCTTAGCCGTTTTCTTCTTCTCTTACTGTAAAAGAACCCCCAAAAAAAAAATATTCGGCTCCATGTCAACCCCAAAAATGAAATGTACAATATGTTTTATGTATTATAATTGATATTACATTGTACATATAACATGCCTAGCATGCTTTTCCAATCTTGCACTGGATTACACCAGCCTTGCGAGTGAGTCTACCTACAAATTTAGCAGGCTCAAATTGGATTGTGGTATGTTCTGTGAATGGAGTGCTCTTGATTTCTGGTCCAGACTCCCTAAAGAAGGCTCCGTTCTTGAACAAATCACCCTCGGATCTCCATTGCCAGTTTCTCCACAAAGCTTCTGGGGCACCATTCCGGTTTGTCACCTTCATTTTAGCATACTTTATGTTAGCAATTGACAATGCAATAAGGCGAGAATGATGTTTTAAGTGTGTTTATGTTGTACTTATGCTACAATCTAATATAACATATCAAGAACTGTGATTGAACAAAAAAGTTAGGTGATCTCGTCACACGTATATGTGGTATGTGTGCTGATTGGAGGTAGCAGGTGTTTAGTGAAGTGATCCAGGTGGGGTGCAAGTTGACCCATGGATGCCACTTCTGTGAAAGAAAATGTGATTGAACAAGAATGTTAAAGTGATCTCGTCATATATGCTTAAGCCTTGGTAGACATATATATACTATCTGATATATGAGTTGATTGGAGGTAGCAGGTAGTTGGTGAAATAGTCGAGGTGGGTGCAAGCTGACCTCACGGGCACAGCTTTTATAAAAGAAAATGTGATTGGAATGTTAAGTAGATAGTACCTCTTTAGTGTTGGGATTGTCGGCAGCCTTGAAACGGTTACCCTGGCTAATGATGGTGGGGTTGGCTGTGCCACCAATAGCATACATTTCCCATTTGGCGTAGTCGTTGTTGACAACGTGGAAGAATCCCCACCTGCACCTTGGCATCCTTTGAATACATCCCTTTCCGAACCTATTGAATGCAACTGTAACTTGCATGATTTTATCTTGTGGGAAGGCATCGTTTGCTCCCAAAAGCATAACCTAAACAGTCATTTGTTGTTGTTAGCTTAAACACATTGACAACCCCTTTTGAGACCTGGCTTATGAACATAGCTGATAATGTGAGATGAGAAAAACTTACGTCGTTGTGATGGTTGAATTTGCAGTTAGAAATGGTGATAGCAGTGGAAGCCATGATTGCATCGAGGAGTCCATCAGCACCCTTGGTTAAAGTACAATGATCTATCCAGATACGGTTAGCACCGAAAAGGGAAATAGCATCACCATCACTCACTGTCCTAAGACCAATATGTTTAACAGAATCTCTAATCATACCACCATTCTTAGAAAGGATGTGATGAACTCTAATGTTGTGGACAATCACATTGTGCACAAATTGTAAGGTAAGTCCACCTCCATATGCAACATGAACAGAGACACCTCTGCCATCAATTGTCTTATCACTGTTGATCATAAGTTCTTGTTTCAACCTGATGATCATCGACTTCTCGAAGATGATCCACAATGGCTCCTCTTGGATGACAGCGTGACGTAGGGTCCCAGGAACAGGTTCCTCCACGTTGTTATCCGATGGATCGGTGACAACATAGAATCTACCATCTTTACCACCAGTTGTACCATGACCAAATCCCCTAGCACAGTCTGCTAGTGCCTTCCTGTTATTAGCCCAGTTTTTGTCACATCTCCAACATTTGTCAATTGGATTGTATGCCTTGCAACCATCAACACTTTTTTCATCACCTTCCTTATCATCCTTGTCATCCTTGTCCTCTTTATCTTTTTCCTTCAAATGCCTCCTTGTGCCATTGAGAAGTGTTCTGCAACATTTACACAATAACTCATGTTAAAAATAGCATCTTTACCCTTCGGGGTGACACACTGGTTTGGGCTTCGGACTTTCATGTTGGAGGTCTCATGTTCGAAACCCTTTGCCAGCGAAAGCAAGGGGTTTTGCCTTCTGGGTCGAGCTCGTCTCACCGGGATTGCCTAGTGCGGGTTACTTCTCCTATTTATTTTGCGAGCTATTCCATAGGAGCGACGGTTTTACCCTGTTCGCATCCAAAGAATAGCAGCTACGGATTTCTCGTCATAAAAAAATAGGATCTTTTGACAGAGTGAACGCTCTATTCAACATACATCCTATCTATTCAAATATACATCCTACAAGTGGGGTCTGGGAAGGGTAGAGTGAATGCTCTATTCAACAGCTCATCAAAATGTCCCTACATAATCGGAATATATACTTTACGTATTGTGATATCAACAATCCTCTCCTTATCAGCTAGTTTTTCGAGATTGACAAGACAAAAAGATTCATTTCTATACAATAAATATTCTAATCTCGTTCCTCGAAAAAGATACATATAAAAACACTTACTCTCCAACTTCTTTGTTGAAAATTTGAGTGACGCCCTCAGGATTTTCATTATAAGCAGCAAGAGAAGATTGGAGGGCTTCTTCAGCTCTTTTTTCCAAATAAGGATCAAAATCAGCAATATTAGCATATAATTTTGGGATTATAGAAGAAAAACATAAAAGGGAAAACAGAAAAATAACTGAATTATTAAAACTAATAGAGGCCATTTTATTTTTGTAGCAGATATTTTATTTTTTTAATTTTTTCTTTTCTTCTTTTTGGTTTTTGTTTGTCTTTTTTTTCTGCTACCACCTGCAGCCTTGGGGGGAAAAACCCAAGATTTGGTAGTTTTTGATTTTATTAACTGCAGGTGAATTCCCAGAGCTTGGGAATAAAATAATACTAAATAAACATATATATACAACAATAATTTTTTGCGGGAAAAGAGGATGTCCAAATAATAATTTGAGGTTGTAATTAACTGTTTTTTCTAACTAACTTTTGAATTTTTTTTAAAAAAGTCAAAGGATGTGAATAAAATGGAAAACAATAAAAGTGGATCTATGTTATTGTTCTAACTGAATAATAAAAGAAATTTATAATTAGATTAAACATATGTTTTTTTCGATAGTTTTTTATTTTATAAATGTACTGGTGGTTCCTTTCGTTTTTACTATACAGTTAAATTTACTCATATATTGTGTGAAAATGAACAATTTATATCATCCAGTAGAGTTGTACAAAGGTGGACAATCAATAAAGTACAATAAAATTGATGATTTTCGTATATTAGAGGTAAATTTAACCCTTCTCTCGAGTTCCTTTTATCAAACTTTTGAACTCTCACAGACGAATTTTGTATAATTAAACAAGAAAGGGGTTTATATTTATACGTAAACTTTTAAAACCTTTCTTGTTTAACTATACTGAACCCATGACTCTAGATTCTTGATTCGCATCTACTTTACATTAGGAAATCCTTTTAAAGCTAAACATATTCAGTGTACTAAAACTCAAAATCTTTACAAATTCTGTCCAAATAAGGCTGGAGACTTTTATTCAGTAGCTGAACCCAGCAAATCAATTGTAACAATACAAATACAATACAGCAATACATACATTCTAGTATTTATACGCTAAAAAGGCGTCTTATCGCCAATATGGCGAATAAGTTGTACAGAAGTTCTTTACATCATACAGTTTCTACAATGCCTATTTATCTTCTGAAAAAGGCAATATAATGTAGTGGTACCTATCATATACAGTTTTTTACCAGACTATGTATAGTGTACATGGTGAATTTTTCCAAATACAACAATATTAACAGCAATTATTACCAGACTGTTCATACTCTTGCTATTTTAGCTCCAACAACTTCAATTTGTGTTGCAGCAAAGCTAGATACAATCCGCTGCAGTACAGCATTTTTACGACATTAACTGCTACCATCTCCAGTCACTCAATGCTAACCCCAAGCATTTACAAATAGCAGAATATCGGTAACAGGGAAAGAAGGCGATTGTTTTCATGACAATTCCCAAACCTTATAATTGTTACCCTCAGCAGCCATTTTCCATCTCTGATGCCCACTTGGAGGCTCGTAGTGCCCTGGTCCTATTTTGACAGCCAGCTTATCGTCAATAACTGCTGCGTAAACATCCCTTTCGGCTTTTGTGATATCCACCTGATTAGACAGAAAGCTCAGCATATTAGGAATAGTATTGGTTCTGCATCCATAAGAGAAAAAAGATGTCTTAATCATGGACTTACCAAACTCCGACAGTTAATCTTGTTCCGCTTTCTGAGTGATATAAGATTTCCTATTTCAGATTGGTAACCAGAGAAAATGTGATCAAAGAAGACTGATGGGGTTCCAGGGTGAGTCAGGATATAGGCATAACCTTGCATCTCTTTCCCACCAGGAAATCTCCAATGACCCTTCAAGGAAAAGCCCAAGATACAGAAAAAATAAATAATAAGGATGAAAAACAAGTCAGATCTTATGCGTAGTATTATTCCATGATATTAGAACAATCAATTACAAGTCCATTGAGGAGATCATATGACAAGCCTAAAGATGTGATGACTAGAGGTTCAGCATGAGAAAGAAGAGTATGGAACTAAACTAAGTCCATGTAACCCAAAAATAGAATAGACCCAATTTTATTTGATTGCACCGGCTGAGGACTTCTAAATTTTCAACTACAAACTCTAAATACTTGTGAAAATGTAAAGAATTGAAAAACATCAATGGAAGTGTTTGGAATGCTACCTAAATTGGGAGACAATCCATTTCAAATTTACAATTATCCCATTAGTTCATATGTGAATCACTTTTTCAGCTGAAATGCATGGATTTTAAGTTTGAGTCCAAATGGAACCTAAGAGAGATGTTCTGTACCAAAAAAATAAAAATGCTGAAGAATTTTACAGCCTTGTGTTTGCTAGAACTTTTGCCAATTTAGATATTGACAAGCAAATTATGGAACATCAAGAACAAAGAACCCAAACAAAATCAAAGTTGATGACTAGGCTGGACTAGGATTTTGTTTCTTCATTGATTTCCAAGGAGAACTATTCTTCCTAATGGTGGTCACAGCTATGCACTAGAGTCAATAGAGAAGCTACAGGGGTTACATTTCATCATGATATCTAACTGTAAATAGCATTTATAGGCAGCTGCCAGGATTCAAGAGTACATTTAGCTCTCACGCTTGAGCAATCCAACCACACTAAGCAGGAAAAAGGTAGTAAATTAATTGAATGATCAAGAAAGGTATAGTTGGTTCAGGCCAGTGGATATGCTGAACTATCTGCCTCCTCATAAAAACCCTTTTAGCATTGATCAAGATTAAAAGAGGAGCCTCTCCAGTCCTCTGATAACTAAAGAGCATATTTTACCTGTGTAGAACCTGTATCATGATTCTCTATAAATGTAACAGCACGAGATGGCCACCATCCAACAACGCCGGGAGGTTTCCCCTTCTGATCGGATAGTCGCCAGTATTCACATCTCTCAATTGCCTGATTACATAGAATTTGAAAGAGAATGCTGTTAACCTAGAAAAACTGATTTCCCAATCCTTCCTTTTATTAAGTACTGTCGGTCAAGTATTGCATGCAAGGATAAAGTTTGAAACACTTACAGAATGAAGAATTCCCTTCGTTGTCACATCAAATGCTCCTGCAGTTCCATTAGTAGCATTAATCCAGTCAATAATTCTCTGCCTATGCGCATCTTGATTGTGATCCATCTCTCCATAAGTATAAACGAGGGAATCCCAAAACTCGCCTACAGCGAAGTAAGGTTCAGTTGCTTCCAAGTAATCCTTCACATAACCACCCCAAAACCCACGAACAAAATCAAGCCTCCATCCATCATAACCAATCTCCTCCCTGTCAAACCAGCGTAGTCATAAAATATTGTTACAAGATGACCTCTGAAGTTAGTTGGGACATTCTTGAGTAACACATGGGAAATAGAAAGACAAGACACGTAAAATTATATTGTATAGCAAGTAAACAGACAATCAAGCAGAAATACCCATGAAACAGATTCAATTTCGCTCCTATATGCAAGTGACTAAAGTAGGACCTGCTGATACTGCCTTTCTATTTCAAAAGAAATAGATTGTGAAGTAAAGAAAGCAGTTATTGAATCAACTATCAATCAAGTATTTATTTAAATGTTCTTTAAGGATATTTATTGAACCTCGTTTAGTTTTCACATTTTGAATCAAAGCATTAGTGTGGAATAAGTAATGCAGTCCCTTTGCCAACCGCAATCTCAATTTTAACTGCCTCAGTTACCAATTTTTTCCCTTGAGATCGTGGTGAAATTCTTTAGAAAAATGACATCTGATGTCTTCCAGAGTGACAGCAGTATATTTCAAGTCTTCTCTTTAAGCAGTATCAAATTTCCATCTGCCATATCATTCCTATTCTTCCCACAGAATGCATCAATTCCCCAAAAAACAGAAGTCCTTGCACTTCACGTGATATCTATATCTTGTTGGCTTCCTGTTTTAATGTGCTTGACATAGACACAGTAGAAAACCTCTTGACTTTTGCTCCAATGCTTTGCATTTTATTATGTAGTGCTAAATATGCTTGGTCGATTAAAATTTAACCCTGGATTGACAGACACCAAATGATATTTATTTTGCAAAAGAACCTAGGTCGCTAAAAGCTCATGCATTACACGTAAAAGGATGACATTCTCTTGATTTAACCATCAAAGGGTGTTCCAAATGAGAATAAACAGAAACAAAAATAAAGGGAAAAAAAGAAGACCAATATAGGTTAAAGCAAAGAGAATTGAACCTCAGCCAGAGTAACCATTCCCTGATATCCTTTCTCACGAATTCCTGGGAATGATCAATGTTAGGAGCAGCATGGAAATTATCTCCACTACTTTTGTTGCCCCTTCCCTGTAGAAAAAAGAAGGTAGTTCAGACATCTGGTTAAACAGATCTTGTAAAACCAGTCCGTATCTCATTAAGAGAAAGGGAAGCAAAAATGTCATGCTAGCCACAAAGTTATTCTGGCTAAACCATAGTAAAGGAGTTGCAGAACATTGCTTTAGCGATTAATAGATATTTTAAAGAGTAAGCCAGCCAATTTAAAAGCACAAATGAAAATCAAACGAGTATAGGAAAGTGTACCTCCCCTCACTTATGCCATCAACTTTTGGAAGTAAGCAAATAGAAATCAGATAATGCACTCCTGAAGGAAGATAAGAGCACCAGCCAATGGGTAAAAGATGATGATTTTGGACTCTCTTGTCTGCTTCACCCAACCCCCAAGGAGTTTAAATCATATTTATGGGTTTTTCCATAGTAGGTTAGCATTGTCTCAATTTTTTCATTTCTCAAATTTCCCTTAAAGTTACCTTTGCCATTTAATCATTTTAAGGTTATTTTTTGTATGTTTGAGAAAACAATCTCCTACTTCTTTCCTCTTAAGTTTTCTTTTTTTCTCATTCCTGTTTCCCCTTAGTTACTCTCTTCTTCTTTTCAGATTTCTCGCTCACTAGATAATTTTGAGTATCAATGATCCAATGATAGCAACCACGTTAATCATTCTTTTGTCTTGGACCATTTCCAATTGCACAAATTTGTGATTATTTCAAAGACTACAGCAATCAATGAATGTTAAAAAATGTACAAAGAAAAAGGTTCAGCCATGGGCTCCCGCTACTAGTCCACAATTGAAACTGGTGTTGGTGGTTCCAATGAAGTTCCGCCGTACGATGGCAGTATATTAACTGGATAGCACCACAGATCTAATGATGAAGTTATTCCCAGAAGAAAGGGGAAAAGAAGAAAAGGAAATGGCAGAGGAAAACAAGGAAGCAGATGCCGGAGATCAAATGCGGAAGACAACAGAAAGAGATTGACAGGAAGGCTTTTCTGAAGAACAAAATTGAGAGGAATGCAAAAAGAGGAAAAAGGGAAGAGGGACCATGAGAAGCTAGGATCTGTTTTGTATTAAGAGTAAAAAGGCAAAGATATCCTTATTATGAAAGAGATAGTAATGTAACTAAGATGAAATATTTGAGAATAAAAAATGCGAACAATGCAAATATAGTGTTCTTAGTGCTTCTTTTAGTTTTCAAGATCTGAATGCATTCTAAATGATATATCGAGCACACGGATTCTAGGTTAGCATATTAGAAAGCTAAAGAATCATAATGTTAGTTTGAGCAAGAATCTCAATTAGTCCTACCGTTGACCTTTCACCTTTTCCAACAGCCCTTTTGGAAAACCTTGTTTTGACATATTAAAAATATTTTAATGTAAAAAGAATTCTCTGGATTAATATCTCACTGCAATAGATTTCAAATTACAAAGTAGGAAGGGATAAACTATTCATCCTGTGGGGGACAAGCAAATTCTCAAATATTCCAGTTTGCTACTCTGCATCCTCTCTGAATTTGTGATTATTTCTAGTCTTCTGGTGAAGGACAAGCATCACCAAAAAATTTCCTTTGCTAGTACAACAGCAAGGGAAAATCAAGAGAGAAATACACACCTGAAAATGTGGATCATCTGCAACAACTGCACGCTCATCCCAATTTAACTGACCACCAAAGATATTCCATATACCATTTTGATTCCGTTCACTTGCACATCTATGATTTAAGACAACATCACCAAGAACCTTGATGCCCACTTCATGGAATTTCTTTACTGTAACTTTCAATTCATCAAAACTACCATATCTGACAAAGATACAGAAAACCACAGAAAAATGAGATTCACTAAACAAGTACAGATAGAAAATCACAAATCGAGAGAGAAATAAATTTGCTTCATGAAAGTCTCATTTTACCTAGTAGGAACCACCTGATCAATGTTCAAAATGAAGGATAATATAAGATGCCAAAATTAGGTACTAAGTAACGGTTTACTAGAAAGCAGAGAAAGACAGAAACTTCAGTAAAAAAACAGAAGAGCAAAACAAATATTCTTGTGGCAACTAATTTTGTATGTTTAATCATAACAAACGAGTAGAAAATGAAAAGATTGGGAAAAAGGAATGAGGAAGTACAAGCAACGTTTCCCTTCTTAAATGTTGGCATATCCCCTATTTTAACTCCAAATAAAGAAGCTAATAGCCAAGAGACGTTGAATTCTCATCAGTAAAAAATTTTAAATGACACTGCCCTTCATTATATTCGGTGTATCTCCTATTTAAATTATTATGAAAAAAAAATAATTATAAATAGTTTGAGATACTTTGAACTTCATCTCATAAATCCAGATATGATATCCATTACTTGCTCTATAAATTAGACCAAAAATGCATGATTTACGCTAACAAAAATGAAAACGGAGAAAATTTTTATTATAATACCTGGAATTTAAGTTATATAAATCCCTAGGCATGTATCCCTCTGGTGACACTGAGTCAGTTGGTGGAGGTAACCAGATCACACTGAAACCAAGTGAAGATAACTCTGCAGCTTTATCATGCAGCTCCTTGTACCATCTTCCAGATTTATGAGATTCCCAATTAAAACCCTGGCACAAAATTTCATATCCTGTACCAGTTCCTGAAGTTACTTTCACGTCAGGTTGTACAACCTCAGATTCAGAAACAACAGTTTCTAGTGTTGTTGGGATTGAACTTCTGAATATACCATAAGCTTCAGCAGCCAGCTTCTCAATTTCTTGAAGAATGGTTTCCTGTGTTTCCCTATCTTTTGTCTTTCGGCTCTTTTCCGAAGAAATGTCACTCACCAAACTCCTTATCTCTTTTATTATTTCATCAGTATACACAGAGCCTATTTGGCTCTCCTCAGGCGTACGATTGACTATCGGGGAAGAATTTGACTCCTTGCTTTGTTTACTTTCCTCCAAATGTAATGTGCCACTTGACAGAGGTACATAAAAGTCATCTCCCTTACAATTCAACCACGTATTTTCATCTAGCTTCACCACAAAAACAAATCCGGCAAGTCCTACATCCAAAGTAAACAGTCCCGAAGAACCATTGCCTCCCTCTTTTCTCTGCAACAAGAGCATATGTCATCAATATATAGAGAAATAGCTGGTCTTAAAAACAAATGGTTACTTATTTTCCAGGATATTGAGAAATTTTCCAAAGAGAATCTCGAAAAGAAAAGTGAAGAAGATGATAATCCAATGAGAAAGAGACCCACAAGTATGGCATTGCAACTTTATATCAAACATGGATACATTCTAAGTTGCAGATTTGTGTTGCATAAACTCAAATTTTAACTGTAGAGACATAAACTAGCATTTAAAAAGAATCCTAGATGCATGTGCACCACTCTGTCAGACCCTTCCGTCGTGGGAGATTAGTCAAATCTAAAATACAGCAGTTGTTGAAGGGAAAAGATTCCAAACTTTAAAGTGCTTGATGACAGTAGCAAACTTATTAACCCAGGTTGGCCTTATCTTAAGTCATGTTTGAGCTAACTTTTACAGTATTCTTGAAGCCAGAAAAGTCATTGTATTAGGCCTGCATGTTCCACCCACCCTAACAAATACTAAAGACTTAACATGCTCAACTGTTCTCTTAAACACATGAAATCAAACTAAGACTTCTAGCTCGGGTGGAGGGAGTATGAAGATTCCAGGCACAAAACACTAGTAAAATCCAGGATTCAAGATTTCCATGACCACTAATCTACAATAGCAGGTCAGGAAAAAATCAATGAACTGCTGATGAAAAAAAATTTATACAGAATTTTGATTGGCTAACATTTTAAGACGTGAACTCTTGGTAGACTCAACTGAACCACACAACTAAGGAATTGGAAGTCCAAAAGCCAGTACCTGCAGCAAAGTCCGCAGTGCCTTATTCTTGAACACTACTGTTTCCGCTGGATATGGCATTGCAGGAAGTTCCCATATTTTAGTATCACCTTTGCAGATTCCCCAGTGAAGAATTACATTTCCAGGTAAGTCGGTATCTATACACAAAATATTCTTAGCAGTCTCTGGACACTGCTTAACAGAGACATTAACTATGTTATCGACAAGAGTCTCTTTTACTATGGCATGCTCCTCATAGAACCCTTCAAGACGCCTGTTTTTCGCACTGGACCCCTCATTGCTGCTTGATTCCCCTTTAGAAGGAGAAGCTTCTGCATTAAGGAGTATGTTGGACAGCTTTCCTAGTGATCCTGCAATGCAAGAAGAGCAACTTAACTTTCACTTTCTTTTCTCAGTACAACTTGAATTTGTCACAGAATTACTCAAATAAGATAAGAAATTAAGGATCTTTCTATCCATGCTGAGATATCAGCTAAGCAGAGGAATGGTTTGATTAGAAACTATTACAGTAATTGAACTATTATGATACAAAATAACTTGTTAAGTACATAAATTCACAACAGTACAGCAGTGCAACAACAGATATTTCATAAACAGATATAACCCTTCTTTAGCCTCGGTGAACAATCTTCATTGTTAGAAAAGATATGTTTCAACATATCTAAGTCATTTTCTTCTATGGAGAAAGTCAGTGAGGTTAACATGAAAGAGATGACATGGATTGAATGTAAGGGAGAGGCAAGAAATATGAAAATTTGGTATGCATTTCACAGCAAAAAGTACCCTGGACAACCTGACCATATGTTCGACTCCTTTTTAACACCAACGATATTAGCATCATCGTCAAGGCAGTTAACAAGAGGAATCTTGAAGTCCCGACCTCTGTGCTGATACCAAACTCCAGTTTCCTCATCCTGCATCATCAAAATAAACCAACACCTAAACATCACCACCAAAAAAGTAAAAACTAAAGCGATCAGATCAGCAGCATACATGAATATGCTTTTTGTTGAATGCTTCGTTAGCAGCATAACACATACAGAAGAAAGTTGAAACATCTAAGGACAGAAGCTCACCTTCAACACAAAATTTATAGCTGCTATAGACCACTTAGAACTTATGTCGATCTTCACCTCTTGAAATGTGTCTCCTTGCAAAGGAGTTTCAATTGCATAATCCTGTAACAACAATGAAATTCACATTTAAAGAAAAATATGATAAAGAAATACACCCCTTCATTAAAATTGAAATTGAAGCGACTATATCCACATTCAAGAAGAAATATTAACAGATAAGGGGACGTAGCGAACTAGCAAGAGGGATAGTAGCAGACACCTTTATGGCAATTGAACCTGACGGCTGCATCTCTGGAGGAGGTTGATCCCATTCACTGCCAAATACAAATATTAAAAACAATATCTTCAGAGTCTTTAGGAAATCAATAACTATTACACAAAAGTTGAAGAGGTATATATCTCCAAACGAGAACTAAAAAGCTATTTTCCCATCTTAAAGACTATAACTTGAATTAAAGCTAATTCCTTTTCTATACATGATATTGTAAAATTTATTCACCTAGTTATTCCTACCTCCAAAGGACAAAAAAATAGCAGTGCTTCCATATTCAAATCAGACTAACCTGCCAGTGTCATCTGTATAATGGACCCCCCAGTGAAGGATCCATTTCCCTGGCAAACTACATCCCACAGTGAGGTTCCAATTCTCTTCATCCTTCCCCTTATCCAATCTGATGGATATCTTTCCTTCAGCCTGCAATACCAATACAAGACAATCACTCCTCAACAGCTCTTTTTTCTTTCGCTATACCATTAATGGGCTCGCCAAATAACACTTACACTTTTATTAAGAAATAGAGGAGATTCAAACATATATATTAAAGTAAACTGCACATCTATAAATGACGGCGGAATTTTCAGTTGCTCTCTCTACTTTTGACCAATCTTCTTCTTCCTTTTTTTCCCTTTATGCAAACATAAACTAATATGAATAGTTGTGCAGGCCAAGTGATCAATGAAGTGGGTTGAAAACCATCAAAATAATAATAATAACAACAATATGAATAGTTGCTAAACACTGATCCAAACACATATTAATTCTTTTGAACCAAGAGAGAATACGCAACGCCCAATCATGCAGAGTTTGCTTCTACACTTAACAAACAATCCAAAACTACTTGTATTAATTAACAAAAAGGAAATTCCTCACAGAAATGGCGGGAAATGCGAAAAACTCAATTCTTCAAGCTCCAAATACTCATTAATTCCTATAAAAATCTCTCATTTCTATTGATCCAATAAATATTCAAGCGAACAATAGAGCACACAATGCACGGATCTGCAAATATCTAGGTAAATACATATACACACGAATAAATATCAAATGCAACAATTTACCCTTTCCGGTCGTTTTAACGAGAAAGTCTCCTTAAAAACTACGTCCGACTGTTCCGACGTCTCAATGACGGTAGCATCGGTGGAGCTACCTCTGATAGGTACCGTCCGGCGACGCCGATAATCGCAGAATCTCAAAGTTGCGGTACCGGAGAGTGGCCTCCTAGAGAAATTTAGAGAAAAATGAGAGGTTTTCTTCTGATTTGGATACAGCTTTGGGCTTCGCCGGAGATAATGGCCGACGAGAGGCTCTATAGTAACTGTCGACATTTTTTCCGATCAGTAGATCTCACCTGAAAATCATGAGAAAAAAAAAAGAGAGAACGAAATAGATTTTTGGTTTGTCAGATATTTATAAAGATCACGTCTTGGATAATTATTCGGTTTTTGCGGTTTGAAAATATTTTCCTTTTTTTCTTATTTAATTATTATATTTATTTTAAAATTTGATTAATTGACTCGTCAAAAAGTTTTATTCGATAATAAAATATTTTATATCAAAAACTTCAATGAAGAAAAAAGAATAATAGATTTAATTCAATATAATCGTGGATATTAATTAAAGATACATATAACTACATTATTAACAAAAAAAATTACAATTACGAATGAAGTATGTATTAAATATAATTCGATAGAATTTAATAATTTTAACTTAAAAATTATACATTTGTGTTAAAAATTTAATTCATATATTCAAAATTCATTATCTAAATATTAATAATTTTATCTTTTGATTAGAATAATACTCTCAAAGTTTACTTTTACTTTTAGTTGTTTACTATGTGTTTGAAAATTTATATTGGACAATTAATACTTCATTTAATTTAGAAAATTGTATATAAATATTTGGGGGGGGGGATGTCTTTTAACTTTTTAAAAGCTAAGTAAATAAAAGGAAGATCTAGTTATATAATATATAGAACCATTAAAGAAAAACGAAAAGAGTAGTTTATAATATCAAATAAAAATTGACTTTTCGTTTCGTAAAACTCTTGCAATGCAAATAATGGGGAAAACGAAGAGTTATTCTACACTATCCCTTCATAGAATAAATCAAAAATGTTTCAATCAACAGCAATATCGTTTTGCAATCATTCTTTTATTTTTCTTAAATTATTTATTGTAATTCTTAGAAAAGAGATTCGTTCTACATAGGATCACATCCCAAAAGAAGCGCTTTCTATTAAAAGAATTTTAGTACTCAAAATTTTAAATTCGAAATTTTCAATTAAGAAAAAAATAACCTTATCCATCGTACGTAAGTCAAAAGGGGATGCACTTTCCAATTCCATCGGATACGGCTATTTCTAAGTATAATACTACTTCAAGGTAGCTTTAATTAGATTCAAAGTTTTTCTCTAAAGAAAAATAATATCTAATAAATATCATAATAATAGGCTTTTTCCAATAAAAAAGGTATGTCATTATTTTAATTGGTTATTGTTTTTCTAAGATTGAATTTCTAATGGAGTGTGTATTATATTTCATATTATGAAAATAATAATTATGAAAATAGTTGATATGTATGTTATGGGAGGTGAATACTATGCATAAAATAGTTATTTTAAGATAAAACTTTCTGAAAATTCAGATTTGTTCAATGCTGACACAAATATATTTTTTTAATATATACATCTAATTTTTTCTTTTCTTTTTTTTAAAAAAAAAAACGAAATTTTCCTTATTTTTGATTTTTATATTCTACAGATCAATGAGGACGTTGAGATGGATATGTGGCATACTAAGAGAGATAAGATTAAGAATGAAGATATTCAAGATAAGGTAAAAGTCACCACGATCAAAACGAACTTGTGATGAGGCATGTGCAGAGGAGATACACATTTTCCAAGTGTGGGGTGTGAGAGGTTACCTAGGGATGGTTTCAAGAGAGGTAGAAATAGAACGAAGAAGTATTAGGGAGAGAAAGATAGACAGAATATGACACGACGTCAGTTTATCGAGAACATGATCTTAGATATCTAATAGGGAAAAGGTCTGATATACCCCTCAACTTTGTCATTTGGAGCTGATATACCCCTCGTTATAAAAGTGGCTCATATATGCCCTTACCGTTATAAAACGGCTCACATATACCTCTGCTGTTATAAAATGGCTCACATATACCCTTCATTTAACGGAAGTTAAAAAGTTAGTTTTAAATTTATATTTATTGCTTCTAATTTTTTTAAAAAAAATTATTTAGGGGTATATATGATTCTTCTATCAAAGTACAATGTATATTTTAATTTTTTTTCATACATAAATTATTTTTTGACTTCTTTTATTATAATTATTTGAATTTCTTATTCTTATTTTGTTTTTTCTTTCATTCCTTAATTTAAAGAATAAAAAATTAAACTATTTTTTTTGTGTGATTGTAATTTAATTTCGTATTCGAAGAAAATTTTTGGTCATCTACAATAAGTTTTACAAGAATATTAGTGAAACATAAATAAATTTGATTATCAAAATATAATTATAAATTAGTCATTGAAACAAAAAAAAGTCAAAAAAAAAATATGTTTGACGAGGGTTAAATTACTTATATGAGATTATATTTTTTAGAAAAAAATAATAAAAATTTAGATTGAAAATTATTATTTTTCATTTCCGACAGAGGAAAAAGGTATATGTGAGCCGTTTGTATAACGGTAAGGGCATATATGAGCCACTTTTATAACGAGGGGTATATCAGCTCCAAATGACAAAGTTGAGGGGTATATCAGACCCTTTTCCCTATCTAATAAGTTATGAATAATACAAATTAGAGTAAGAGGTTAGTCAGATGATTGAACATTGTCTCGCTTATTTTTCTATACTATAAGCCATATTATTAGTCATATATAATATTACTCTCTTAATTTCTTGTCCTTTGAGTTTGGTCATTGACTATGAGCTTTTTTACATTTCTTTTATTGTTTTATCTTATTATAACTATCGTATAGGATAATTTAATAGATTGCTGATAGAATTTTGTCAAGATTTTCTCGATTTTTTAATCACGCTTTATATTTTTCTTTATCTTAACAACAATAAATAGGACTCGGCACACTATATAACATACGTTTTCTTTTTATTACTATTTTCTTCCTTTTTTCTATTTTTTTAAATGATAATCAGTCAACTAGACTTAATTTTAAATTAATGCATTTTGCCAATATTCAATTTACACGTGATTCGTTTATATCGCTATAAAAAAGAAAATCGACGTTAAATAAATTTGTTCATCATAATTTAAGTAGATAACCTACAAATTTTTAAAATAGACCTTAATTAATTGAACTTGGACTTTTAATTTTCATATGCAACTTATTCACGCAATTATCGTGTTAGGACAATTAAGGAAAAATAATATGTTTAAATGTATCTACCTAATTTATTGGACTAGTCCACACAAAACATTTCTTTTATCATAATAATTTATATCGTAAAAATCAAACTTAAAAATAGCACATCGATGGAATGGAAGAATATTACTTATATACTAGTATATAAATTCATAACAAATATGTCATAAAATATGATTTTATTATATTACTCATAATTATTGAAAAAAAAATAAAAGGTAATTAATGCATGATAACAAAAATAAAATAAGATATTTATTTTTTGCGTAATTCGAACAAATAAAAATAGAGATCTATTCTTAGTAGGATAAACATGAAAAATGAACGTAAATTTGAATAAATATTTGTTTTTTTTTTCTAAAAATATGTTTGTTTTTACAAAAGTAGCGCTCAACATTTTTTTTAGTTATAATATATAAATATATATTTTAATTTAATCGCATATTTTTGTCTTTTAATTATATATATACATTAATAGATATTTAAACTGCTATAAAGTTGAACAATAAATACATATGTTCTATACGTAAAATCATACATGATTCATCATATGGATCTAATGCGATTTGTCGTTTAAGAAACGTGTCTGTTTAATTAAGCTCCTATATCTTTTCATTAATCTTTTATTTGATATATTTTACCTACATTGGAGTACGACTATTTCATATTAAGATAATGTCTTATTTAAATTTAAGATATTTAATTAAAAAAGAATTATTTTATCTATTGCTGCGTTGGCGCCACGTATAAATCATTTTTAGTTGGGTTGATCCAAATCCAAATACGTGTAAGTGAGTCAAAACAATTTTCTTGCTGACCCAAAAACGTTACGTAACAAAATACCACTCCGTTTATTTGTTTCATTTTATATAATTTATATTTTTATTAGTTTTTTTTTTTTTAAAAAAAAGAAGATGTATTTTATATTTAATATAATAATATAATTTTAAATAACTAATTTATACTTATAACATGATTTTTAGTTGTAAAATATTTATATTAGATGATAAAGAAATTTTATGTCAAGTTAAATTAAGTCGTAAAACCATTTTTCTCACTTAACCAAAAAAATGTCATCAATGATCAAATTACCATCTTGCATGTTTAGTGTCAATTCATCTTCTTTTTCGATCAAATCATCAATTTTTCCAAAATCCATCTCTTTTTCCTATAGCCATTTTAATAATTTCAAGAACCCTTTTTTGAACTCTAAAACTCCAATGGAAAATCAGAGTTTTTCAGTGTTGTCTGCTTCTAAACCTCAAAATGGAGCTGTAATTCAAGATTCTTCTTTTCAGGTTAATTTCATCAAACCCCTTGTGTATAATCATTGATTAGTTGTTGTTAATCATGCTGTAATCTCATTACTATGTAGGATTTTTTTTGTATGTGTTCTACTGGTTCATCTTGTGATAAAAAAAAAAGGAGTTTTTTTTTTGTGTAGTAGCTGTTAAAAAGGAACAATCTTTTTCTTTATTTTAGCCTTTAGGTTTGTAATAAGTTTTTGTTTTTAACTTTTGCTCTCTTGATGACTATTTATAAGGGTTGGAGGTGGAGGTGGAGGGTACTTACCATTGAGCAATCTTTGTGGTTTTTAGGTCTGTAATATGTTGCTTAATTGAGGATCTAGTTAACTTTGTGGGCCAAGACTTGGTAAATATTTATATTGATTAATGGTTGTAGGGGTCAATACAACAACAACATACTCGATGTAGTCCCACGAGTAGGGTCTAGGGAGGGTAGTGTTTAAGCATAGCTTACCCTTATTTTGGGAGGTAGTGAGGTATAGACCCTCGAGCTCAAGTGAAATGTTTATATGGCACAATGAAAGGAAAAGAAATGATGTACTTGTTGAGAATAGGTTTTGGATTCGTTAGAGGAACTTGTAATGTTATTATGATGATGATTATATGAAATGAGCTTAAGTGAAGAAGTGGGAACTGAAATAGCTGACCCTGAATTGTTTGGAGCTGAGGTGTAATTGTTGTCGTTGTGTCCTGGTTGTCAGACCGGAATCTCAGTTTGCTCCAACACCATTTTGAATGAATTAGTTATTTTGAGCTTGCAACACTACTTTCATCTTCTAATGGGATTTTGATTTTTCTTTTTTGGGTGGTGTTGATTGACTAACTTTTTTGGATTTGAGTATTCAGGGAAGTGAATCATTCTTCAGGAGAGTGTTGGGGAACATGGAAGCCATATATCTGAATAAAAACCCCACTGCTAAGGCTATTTTGGAGCTAGTTCGATCTGCTGATGGTGATCAAATTTGCTATGATCATTTTGCATTTAGGACATTTGGGGTACGGTTGTTCTTCTTTAATGCAAATTTAACACAAAGATCTGGAAAAACTTGTTTATGTGAGCATACTAATAACTACATTTCTTTGTGGTGCTGATCACTGCAGGTAAATGGTCATGGCATTGATTCTATGTCAAAGTTCTTCTTAGATTTTGGTTACGAACGACGAGAGGAGCTGAGATTCCCTGCTAAGAAGTTGAAAGCTTTCTGGTTTTCTCCTCCGAAGGTATCAGCTTCCAGTCGAGGGAGTGGGGTTCACGGGCCATTGCCAAGAATATTTATATCCGAACTTCTTGTCGATCAGCTTAGTCCAGAAGCTCAGGTTTTTCATCAGCTAGTTGCTTTACATAGCTTTTTGTATGCTTTTTAACAGAACAACTTCTGGTCTAATGGATGAATTTCACATTTCAAAAGTTCAGTTCTTTTTTTGTATGATATTTCCCAACAATTTTATACCCCTTTTCTTTGAAGTGTAGATTTATTTAGATATTGGACTTTAATTAGATGTATCAGAATTAAAATAAGACCAAGAAAGGGAGTATAGTTCAAAATGTTTTGTAATTGTACTGATTGTAGTAGTCCTGATATCGTTGGGAGGCACCTTGATGATATCTTTTGCAGTGGAGGTATTGCTTTTACTTGGTACCTGGTTTACTTCAACTGTTCTTGAATATTTTCTGAATTCAAGATTGATATATATGACCTAGTGTGACATTTCAGACCTTTCAGTTCTTCAAAGTCGCAACCTCGCAGAAGTAGAGAAAGAAATTTCATGTTTATCCTGGCTAACTTCTATTTTCTCTAGTGAAGGTCACTTCTAAATAATCTCATAGATGGTCAACTTTTTATTTACACGGAAATTCATTTTTTTTTTCTTGTAGGAAATAATCAAAAAGTACACTAATATTTCGCACTGCGGAAAAGAGTATGCTGCACTTGCAAGTGCATTTGGGATTTTGACATGGGAAAAACCCTCGTATTCGGAATTTCAACTACTGGCTAGGTACTGGGCATTGTCCACCATGTTTTAATTTCATGACGTATTTTATATGCCCCGTGCTAGCTCATGGATCAAGTTGAATAGTAACGTTTCAATAGATTGTAGCTTACTGGTGTCATTTAGAGAGTGGGAATGATATTAATACATCTCTAGCAGAATTCATACCTTTTTACTTTTTTACAACCAACTGAACTAGTTTAACACTAATAATTATCAACAGCATTGTCAAATTAATTATTGTTATTCTGTTGTGATTGTTGAAATTATCAGGGAGAGTGAGTATGCTGCCTGGACACTTGTCAATGGATATGCATTGAATCATGTTACCATATCTACCCATCGGTTGGCATCAAATCTGAGAAGCATTGGAAATCTAAATCAATTTATCGAAGAAAATGGTTTCAATTTGAACTCTGAAGGGGGTATTCTAAAGGGTTAGTATAAAGTAACTTTATGTATTACTCCTCTTTCCTTTTTTTTGGCTAACTCTTTAATTTTAACTTCTCATTTGATATGTTTGACCACAAAGATTAAAAGATATTTTAGAACATTGTATAACCACAAGATTCAAAAGTTTTCTTTACTTTTCTTTAACTCCGTGTTAAGCCAAAACAAGACAAACAAATTGAATCTGAGAGAGTAGTAATATCCATACTTAATTGTAGCTGCATCATATCATATATAATGTACTTTATAGTACACTATTGATTTGCTTGCTTTTTTACTTAATCTGTTCTCATTAAGTTCAGTGTTTACCCCAGCAATCGTTCTGAAACCAAAATCTTGTGAGCTCTTTTTATTAATACCTGTTAGTTCAGCTGAAGTAAAAGGTCTTTGCCTGCCTGCAACTCCCAACTTACTGATTTTCTTCTTCCCAATATGCGCACCTGACTAAGTGTAAATTAGTACGTAGTAGTAGGAAGATTACAGCTCTCGCTTTAGTAAAACATTACGCTGTGATCTTCAAATTTTTTTGGTAACTAGACTAAGATGTTAGTTGATAAGGGATGTATCTTGGTGTATCTGTTTGGTACTTCAACGAAGGAAATCCAGGTTGAAGAGCTTTTTGGTGCTGTGTTCTGTTACTTCTTTTTGCCTCAGAAAGTTATTGCTCATTATATTTTTGAATATTTGGAACATGTATTGACGACATATGATTCATTTTCGTCATAGGGAACCTGTTGATTTTGAAATCTCGTTCTTTTAAGCGACGACTGTTCTTTTAAAATGGTCTCCTGATATTGCAAAGATGTCTTGATTTATTCTCTTTCTTTCCAGTGAGCCCTGATGGTCTTTTGCTGCAAAGTTCAACTGTAGCAGATTCTACCTTTTTCGAATTTTCAGACGGCATTACAGAAGCAGTACCTTGTTCATACATTGAATTTGCTGAGAGACTTGTACTACCGCAATATAAAGATTTACCAGCAGAAAAGGTTAGTTCCAGTTATCCCTCAATTTTCTTGCATATTTATCTGCAGTAAAAGCAATAAATCGATAACATGGACTTGGTTCGTCCAACACCTGTTTATAACCATAGACGAGAATAAAAAAATGTGTCATCGCCGTTTCATGTACCCTTTATGGTTGTTCAAATACTTGTATGGCAATGTAATTGAATAAAATCTACCTACTCTTAAGCTTTAAAATGGAAAACATTTGTCTGCTGAGTTGAAAAACTAAAAAAGATATCATGTGTTGTGATTGGATTCGAACACATGCTTATTGTAATATCTTAATTCGAAATAGCTCGAGGTTTAGGTTCTATTCTTGGGACTTAACTAAATTCACGGTGTTGCATTTTGCGTAGTTTAAATCCATATGTTCTACTTTCAACCACATGGGAGTATACAATTTTATGATTTTTCCAATAGTAAGGTAGCTTGAACGTAAACTAGACTTTTTGTACTTCGATGAAACGCCTCTTTGATCAACTATGTTTTGATACTTTCCTTAGGTGGAGGAGTTTCATAGGCGAGACGGGTTTGAAGTTGGAAATGCTGACAAGATATTTGAGAGTACATCCAAGGATCAGTTAACTCGTCGTGCTGCATGAAAGTAAGCGCGAAGCAGTTGGATGTTTCGACTCTGTGGAGCTAATTCTTGTCATATTCAGCTGGATGACTACTCCAAGATTAACTTTTGTTGAAAGAAGATGATATTGTAGTTCTGAAAGTATTATTATCTGTAACTATCACAAATTTACTCTTGGCATATGTTTGGATGATAAAGTAGATAGATGGACTAATTGAACACCAATATTGATGTAGTCAGTGCAAAAATAAACTTGTCAATACTATCCATCTTATGATTTCTCTTGACAAAAATTAGTTGTTTGAAAGATACTACATACATATATTAAGGTAGCACTTACATGATCAGCAGGCTAAGGATACATTGGTTTTTGATAACTCTACCTTCTACTGGACAAGTGTAAGGTCAAAAACAACACCACCAATAGATTTTCGATGTTCAAAACATCTCGTGTTCTTACCGAATTTAAGATTCACGTGTCACTATCTTTTAGGGGTGCAATATAGACAACCTATCTTAACACAAGAATCGATGGCTCCAAACCAAAGGTTTCCTTTGGTAGTAGTCATGTCCTTGAAGGAAAAAAACTTTAGTATAGAGTAATAATAGAGTATGTTGCATACATCATTTCTCTTAAACTTATGCAACCTCTAAAATCATATGATGTTATGAGCAAATGTTAAAATTTTGTAAGTTATCCCAAACTTATGGCAACAGTCAAATATTGATATGTAAGGTTGAAAAATATATGAACAAACATTAAACGTTTTCAGGCCTAAAAGGAACAAGATCAAAATATAGGCCGAAAATAGGAATATTTGCGAAAATCAGCTGAAGGAGAGGTACATTCGACACAATATTTACTCCATGGACTTGAGCTCCGCTTACAATACATTCTTTTCAAGTGGGAGTTCAGCATTTTCAAAGATCACAACTTAAGTTAATTGTGCACTCCTTCCCTTTTGCCAGTTCATCCAACGACAAAACGGGAGGTGGCCAACAAAATATATTCATAGCTGGAGAGAAAACGAAAAGAATGATAGAAACAGATTACTTGTCAATCCAATAATACTAAGTTTTGCCGTTTGGTTTTGGTGAGTTCTGAGGAAACTGCTGATGGTATGGAGAAGCATGAGAACCATTTGGGATTGAAAGACTTCTAGGATGTTGTTGTCCATTCCTCGAGAATGATCCCTGTGTCCTAACGCCATTTTTGGTACTTGGACTTGATCCAACTCGGTCTGCTTGCATTGTCTGGAAATAGTAGGATGAGCTGGCCATGTCTTTAAGATTTGGTAATGGCTTCAAGGCTTCAACCACTTCACTCATCATAGGCCTAACTTTGGGATCACGACTAAGGCAACGAGCAGCCAACTGTGCAGCTTTCTGAGCACCTTTTATTGAAAAATGACCTTCAAGTCTAGGATCTACCAATCTGTAAAACCTTCTTCTTTCACCAAGATGAGGCCGTGCCCATTCAACAAGGTTGTGTTCCCCATTTGGTCGGTTCTTGTCCATCGATCTCCTACCTGTTATCATTTCAAGTAGAACTACACCAAAACTGTAGACGTCACTCTTTGACGTTAGATGCCCTGAGACAAATGAGTAGGACAAATTACAATCAGTAAGAGAGGTACTTATCAGCCATCCAATGAAAGTTTTAGTCAACAAATAACAAACATATTGAAAACTCTTCAACTGTGAGTCTGTGACTCAGGTTATGGAGTTTGTACAGAAAGGTTTTCAAAGCAAGTTTGGTGTTTTGAGCAGAATAGTCTCCAACTAGATTAGACTTGAAGTGCCACATAATATAGATAAACTGGAGTCAACTATTCAAAGAAAAAAATGGTCTTTTAAGCAGAATAGTCTCCAACTAGATTAGACTTGAAGTGCCACATAATACAGATAAACTGTAATCGACCAAAAGGGTAACTAATGTAGGAATTACGAGATCTCAGCCCTACCTGTCATCACATACTCAGGGGCTGCATAACCATACGTTCCCATGACACGAGTAGAAACATGTGTCTTATCACCCTCAGGACCATCTTTGGCAAGACCAAAATCAGAAAGTTTGGCATTGTAATCCTGAGAGAAGAGTATTTAGAAATAAAAAAACTCAAAGGGGAAACGTCTTTCTTTTTTCCAATGTATTCAAACATACCGCGTCTAGTAGAATGTTGGATGTTTTGAAATCACGATATATTACTGGTCTTTCTGCTTCCTCGTGAAGAAAAGCAAGACCTTTTGCAGCACCCAGAGCAATCTTCATGCGGATAGACCAAGGAAGAGGCATGGATCCTGCACATAAAAGCATTATTAGCAGAGACTATGTTGAACATAAAGATTGTCTGCAGAAAGTACAATATAGTAACATAATGATGGCACTAAAATTTCAGAAGAGTAGTGCACTGTCACTAGACTTATTCAGACAGCATTCTTAAGGGGGAAAAAAGCAAAATTATAAAAGCTTCATCTTTTGGTTATTCTAATGAGCACGAAAAAAGAGAAACCAGGAAATATAAGTATGATAGTATCATTTATCTTCCCCATGAAACAACCATCCCCACCCGAATTTCACTTTCATCTTTCCAGCCCATGGCTACATAGAAATTGAAGTCAGTGCATTATGCATTGTGTGTAGTAGAGAATCTTGATGCCTGGGCTCAGGGCCGAGCTCATAGTATATTAGTCTCCCCAGAAAACTGTTGAACCTTGAGTTGTGAGCTCAGTTATATACAACAAACATCATCACTTATCATGATTATCGCTTAGAACTGAAACATGTTTCAAAGGAGGAGCCTCTAGTGCGTTCACTATTTAGGCATTATTTATACTTGGTTTGCAGGCAGTTATAACTCTAAAGAATCACATTTGACTTGATACACCATTGAAATGTTTTAAAGAGGAAAAGCAAAACAAGAGAAAGAGCAGCACAATCACTTCAAACCACTCCAGGGTCCTACTCAATTGAGGGTTTAGAATACTTGATCACATCCCTAAATTGAATACCGTGCTACCTTGAGTCAATTTACATAAAAGGGATGGTCATAATCAAGAGCGTGCAGGTGAAACAATCATATAATCCTCCCAGAAAGGTAGGATATACTCACTAACTAAAAAAATTTGATAGATCTCTTTGGCAGGTCAGGTGTACAAAACAAGTTAGAGATGTGAATACTTCTACAGATATATTAGTATATTACATGAAAAGCACATCTCTTTTGGGCATATGACTAGGTTTATGGAAGTAATCTGTATGAAGGTTATCATAGGAGTCAATGACATTAGTGAGACTTGCTATAAATGTAAAAACAGCACTAAAAATTACAAAAGTCTGCAAGGCCTCAATCATATCATGGTATCCACTCCATTTTACAATGGCCAGGTTGCACCAAAAAGCTAGCAAAAATATACAAACTTGTTTAACGGTATGTATGCTGCTATGTTTGCCTTCGAAAACTCTACTCTTTTTTTCCCATCCAAAATTGTCCAAGTGACAGATTGGGATAGTATTCCAAAGCCTTTTTTTTTGAGAAAGTATTCCAAAGCTTTTGAATCTTCCTATTTACACCAGCTATAAGAAATCCAAAACTGAGTGAGGCATTGTCCATGACATGTCCAAAATGGTAAAAAGTGCTTCAAATCAAATAAGTGACCTCACATAAGTGCTACATGTAAATCCCAGTAAAAGATTTCTCTACCATTTTATGGTAAGAAAATCTAGAAAACGATGAAAAATCTTCATTCAAGCTTCTTTATCCTACTAAATCAACCGAGACACATTCTTCTTCCTGTCTTGTACATGGTAATTAAACCTACCAAATGTTAATGATGGACTAACAGAAATGATAAGTTTCCAGAAGCAAATAACAAAGCAAACTATAAAGTTTCTTCCTTAAATCATGTATCACATAGGTCCTTGAGCTGCCCATGGCTTTAATCTAGCATTAACACACACAAGAAAAACCAACAACCCAACTAACACTTCTATGTAAATCCTACATCACTTCAATCTGGAAATAAACAATGAGTAAATCCTGCATCACATCAATGGTTGCCTTGTTAATGGGGATATCCCATATACCATTTTGGATTTCAAAAATTTACAAGGCTTAGTTGCATACATCATAGTAAATCCTCTATTAAAAATAGATTTATCGCATGCTACAATAGCTATAGAGCTTAGAGAGAACCCAAGTTCTATTCCGCAGGAAGAGACCTTATGGAACTAAAGCAACGCTAACAGATGATACAAGCAATATGCATGTTAATAGTTGGTATTCCCACTTACTATTGCAAGATTAGCTAGTGTATTCAGAAAATGCTCAATAATATGGACAAAACATATTACTCGAAGATCCACTAACAATGTTTTTTTCTTTTTCAAAGATTGATCAGAAGCAAATATGTTCAAGAATACAAAAATGAAGAGTCGGTTACATACTCCTGAACAGATGATTTTCCAAGCTTCCTCGAGGCATAAATTCATAAACTAACAGTCTCTGATCATCTTCAATGCAGTAACCAATCAGTTTAACCAAATTAGGGTGAATAAGATCACCCAGGAAGTTCACTTCAGCCTGCCAAATGGACAACACTTAATACAAACCAAAAATGAAAGTAAAAAGAAAAAGAAGATAAACACAGAATTAAGGTTTAATAAATAAAAGAAGAGAGCTGCAAACCAGCCATTCTTTGTGACCCTGAAGTCCATCATGATTTAGAGTTTTCACAGCAACAGTAAGCCCTGTCCCTGGTTTAACAGGTGCTGTGCCATTCTCTTCGATCCACCCCTTGAAGACACATCCGAAACCCCCTTCACCAAGAAGGGACTCTGGCCTGAAGTTTCTTGTTGCCAACTTCAAATCGTTAAATGCGAATTTTCGAAGCCGAGAAGAAACTTTAAGCTCCTCTTCAAGTTTGGAGGTGGATGAATTACTTTCCGCATTGCTGGTAGTCGTAGATGAGATAATTGGTGCCACAGGTTGGTCTCTGCTTGTGTCATTTGTAGATTTACTTTCTGCTAAAGCAATGCAAGAAGTTAGAACAAAGGCATATTTATCTTGAATGAAAACATAAGAAGTTATAACTGTTTTTTCCTAAAACAAAGCGTTTAAACAGGGCAAAGATTCAACAGCTTTTTTCTTCTAATAGCTTAGCTTTTTTCTGCTACTTATTTCTGATTTCAATTAGATAGTAATTGTGATAGTTTTGCTATGCCGTTGCATAACTCATCCTTCGTGATTAATAAAATGTTAGTTACAAAAAGAGAAGGGTTTAAACAACTACAAGCAAAATGCATACACGATGCTAGTTGGCATAATAAGAGCTACAAGTTCACAAGTATTCCAGCAGAAAATAAGTCCACAAGGTCATCAATTATTTATTGATATGTTATCGTCATGTCAAGAGATCTATGACTCCAATTGGATAGTTATTTTGTAAAAATATTTGGTTGATTCTCCTATCAACTATAGATAGTTCATGTGATCAAAGAAAAAGGACATTGAACCTAACTCAACCTTAAAAACTAGCTCAATCGGTGAATACTATATAAGACCATAAAAAGGGACATAACTTTGTAGCATGGACATAACATGAGTGCCCAACATTGGAAAAACACAAAAACGGTGAAGCCGTGAAGGTGTGGTGCTGATGCCATGATAAGAAAACCTACCATGAACCTAACTCAATCCTCGAAAGTAATCTCATCAGGTGATAATTATAAGAAGACAACAGTTCAACAATTTAACATCCACAAACAAATTTGCATTACTGAAGCAAGCAACCCAAAAAGGGGAGATATTAACTGTCCATTGCAACCAAAACACTGTTCTCATACAGTGAACTAGCGTTAGCAATCACTAACTTGGAAAGACCCGCATGAACACCAAAAGACAGAAACCAAGAACTAGGACAAGAAGAGTGCTAAATCAACCCTAAAGTCAGCTCAAAGTTCTCTCATTTGTGAGATAATTGCTACCCTTGCAGGAGTCATATTCATAGAGAATAAGGATGGGGATGGTATACAAAAGAACAGTATTGTTTAGGTGATCGCAAATTAAGTGTCTCTTTCAGCTTGTTAATTTTTGGATATCAAATTAGGCCATACACATGCAAACATATAAGTAAAGAAAACCCAACCACAGCGACAGGAATTAGCTTGCACCAACATTTTGATATGAATACTGACATTACCATCCTAACAAAAAATGTGCCTTTGCAAACGGATGCTTAAGATTCCTAGTGTTACTGAGAAAAGGCCTCTAGCAATTTTCCAAATTCAGCTTCCATCTTCAAATTTTTTAGAGTGCCCCCATTATTACCCTTTTGAGTTAACATCATCAACTAGTACCGGTACAAGAAATATGTGCAAGTCAATTTTCCACCTCAATTTATCAACAAGCCTTACATAACAACTTACCAATCTCAAAAGGCATTTCAGTAGATAAAAGCATTAGACTAACACTTCAATAACCAAAACACTAGGCATAATAAGACATGTCCTTGGTACTATAAAGCAAATTTTTCCAAAGAATCCATAGAACAGAAGGCAATTAGACTTTCAAATCATAACATTTTTCATGCAACTTTTATTCAAAATGAGCAAAGAGTTACCACAGTGAGTACTGATGCCACTTATTGAGCTATCAACTTTAGATCTTGAAGAGATACAGCTACCAATAAACCACAACTTAGTCCAACATCCAGTTTCCTCTTCAACAACCTCTTTCTTCTTCTTCCCCTTTGATTTCTCTACATCCCAAGACTCCCCCTTTTCACCATCACCACCTAATCCCATATTTTGCAATACCTAAAATCAAACTCAAATATCATGAAAACCCCACCAACAACCCCACCTCCCTCCCACCCACCCTCATCAACCTCCTCAACTCCACAAAAATGTCAACTTTTCTCTACCCTTCACCTTAAAATCACCAAAAACCTCTAAAATCAAACAAATAATCAAAACCCCACTTCCCTAAATTCACTCAAAAAGAAGGAAATACACAAAGGGGCAACAGAAATTTCCAAAAAAATATCCACCCCACTTCTCCAAGACTCAATTTTTCAACAACCCCAGATGATTAAAAGCATAAAACCGATAAAATAGCTCAGACCCAACTGAAAAAAAATCAAGATAATATGACATTCAAAGTCCCAAAAAGAGCTAAACTTTGCTTCAGATCACATGCTTTGTTGTCTTGACCCTTACAAAGCAATAAACTTGGAAGCACCAAACACTGTGGAAGCTAAGCTGTAATCAGATAATCCCACTTCAAAAAAAGTGCAACCCCCAAAAATGTCTGCTCCCTCAAAGATATTGAAATCTCAACAAAAGACTCAAATATTCTGAGTGCTGACCAGTTCTTGGCTTCTCACAATAAGAAAAAGTAAAAAAGGAAAAAAAATACAAAAGAAATATTATTTTATTTATACATAAATATATATATATAAATATATATATACATAACATTTCACCATAGTATATATTTATATCTAATATGGAATATATGTTTGTGTGGGGTATTATAATAAAAGCTTATCATTAATCATTTCACTCCGTCTCATATTACTTATCCACTTTCGCTTTTCTTAATATGTTTTAAATTCACGTTTAGTCGTTCTGTCTCATATTACTTATTCATTTTTTCTTTAATATTTCGTTACCCTCAATTATATCTGTTATTCTATCTCGTATTATTTATTTATTGTTTTTACAAGCTTATTTTTTTAATATTTTCAAAATTTATGTAATTATCGAGATTAAAATTAACGAAAAAAATTACTTAATAAACTTTAGTTCTATCTAAATTTTAGAAATTAATAATAATTTAAAAAAATATATTCTTTTTTTATAATAATTGAAAAAGTGAAAATATATAAATAAAAATTTATGAATTATCGGCGCTCTTTGCCTTTTTTCTTGCAATAAAATCGAAGACCGAGAAAAGCAAAATCGGAGAACTGACCGGAAAATACGGTCAGGAATGTTGAGCTGCCCGAATGACCATGTGGAAGTTGACGGTATTTAAGGAGAATTTTGAAATGAGATAAAAATATTATTTTTGTAATTAAAAAATATTTTACCATGAAAAGCATTTTATCTTATAAAATAAAAAAAATTCTTAATAATTAATAGGAGCTAAGACGTGTGACATATGTTTTTCTTGGCTCATATTTACGTAACAATATTTGATTTACGATAAATATGTGATAAAAATTAAGATATTCAGAATAAGATATAGTAATTTTAATGAAAGACAAGATGTAAAAAATAATATTAAGATTATTCAAATAAATAACGAGAAAAGTGTAAGGATGTATTAGCATCTACGGATTGTTTTCTCTAAAGGTAAAACTAGATAGATTAGAGAAGTATCAGAGAAAAATGATTAGACGAAATATAATATAGTTTAATTATTCAAACACGAGTTTAGATAGAAAAAAATAATGGAGGAGACAAATTAATGTAGTAGATTAGTAGATAGTGATTTCTCATTTATCTATCTATACTAGTAATTGTAGTATTACTCGACTTTTTTAATCCTTTGATAATAGTATTATATGTTATTTTTGCACTTGGAATTATTTTATTATGATATTTTACTCATGATCTTTTGTCTTCGGAATACTAAAAAATATTTTCTATAGTACTTTGTTATGGCTTTTATATTTTTTTCATTTCATTTTTCGCTTTGTGTTGAAATATTAATTCGATAAGTTATCAAAAATAATCTCTTTATCTCGCTTGGTACTGTGACAATGCGGGACCTACTTGTTGACGTGTCAATTTACTGCTTGCCAACTGTGAAGTTATTATTTTTTTTACTTTTATTTATTAGTATTTTATTTGGTGTATATTAAATAATAATACGTGATACATTATTTTTTGGGGAAAAAATATTTATTTACAAAATATTTCTTATATAGTAATTTTGGTAATACATAATTTTTAGTTGATAAATGTCTTGGATTTCATTATATATTTTACGCAATATTATTTTTATATTTGACAAATCATATTTTTAATATTTTGTAAATAAAGTGTTCTTTCTAAAAATTAAGTAACGCATAGTATCATTTTAACAGAAAAGGGTTATTTTTGTCTGTATACTCTTATTCCGTCATGTTCTTTTTGATAATCCTTTGCAAATATAATGTTTTTTTAAATAGTAAAAAGTCAAATTCCGAATATACGAAATAAAAATTAATGTCAGCATAACTATTATCAACATATAAAATTACACTATCGTAATCTCAAACATTATCTATATATACCTCTTAATTAATAATACTATTTCTATATACTCGATCAAACAAACTCTTTTTTTTTTAAAATTTTCTCTTTGAGGGATTTTAATAAAATTATATACATTCGAAATAATTTGATTACTTATTCCCATACTCTCAAAAAAAAATATTTTTGGATTTGTCAATATTAATCGGTTGATAATTAAGCCTATGGTATTAATCTATTAGATCACATAATATCGTGATCTTGTTTAATTAAGATTATTTCATCTTATTTAATTAATTCTTTGATTTAATCAATGATTCGATCTCTTAATCATACATCGTGTTTGAGTAAGCACTAATGACTATTTTAACCAATTTTTTAGCTTGCAAATATCATTTTTTAAATTATTATTATAAGAAGTCATAGTATTATTATAAGGTTACTTATTCGTTAAAAAATAAATAAAGGACAAAGTAGATTAGACCTTAAAATTCTATCATTTACCAAACAATAAATCTATACGATTTTCAAATAGTAAGTACTTTCTACTTTTAATTTTAAGAATGTAAAATTGTGAATTCAAATTTTTACCAAGAGTCAAATTATTATTATTATTATTATTGTTATATTTATTTATTTTTATAAATATGGTGTGCGTCTAGCTTACATATACCTTGATCTAGACATCAAATATTTATTAAAATTTGGATAAATAACGAGAATTCACCTAATATTTTTATTTTTATCAACAGATATTCAACTCCGATCATTCCCTTCAACAATTTTACGCCAACGAAAGATGTCGTAGAGTAATAAGTACTTATTTGTCCTTAATCAAGAATATTAAATTCGAGTAATATCGGATAAAATATTATTTTTACTCGTTAAATCAGTAACTTTCACAAAAAAAAAAAAAAAAGAAGAAGAAAAGCTCACATTCAAACATATCTTTATCAGCACTTACTTGAAATAGTTTTTGGTGGTTTGCACAAAAGAAATACTTTGGTGTTGGTATTTAATTAATTAACATGTATATTATTTTATTAAATTAAAAAATAATGAAAATTGTAATGATTTAATGCAAACACTCGACATGATTAAGTTTTTTTCTGGTATTTAAATTTTTTCTTATATTAGGTAACTCCTAAATCATATCAGATCGTTATAACTATTATAATCATAAAACAGACTAATTTATATATCACGAAAAAAAAAGTATTATTCATCTTGCTTGTAACAACAAATTAATTAGACACTCTTACTTTAACAAAAAATAACGATAAAATAATTCGCACAAACTCTCTAAATAATCTCGACCATAATTTTAATTTCTTTAACATCATCAACTCAAATACGTATCTAAAGGCCTACCAAATAAATTTATCTTTTCAACAAATTCAAACCATTAGCTAAGTATAGTCAATATTCTATAATATAAAATTATTAACCGTACAGTACTTGATAAGCTTATAAATTAGTTCAATTTTTTTTTCTTTCTTAGCACAATAAAAAACTATTAATCATTACGCTCATTCATAAATTATACTGATATCCGTCATAAATAAAGACTCCATATCTTTAATATTATAACTCTTCTTTATATTTATGATCTACAGTTATTTATCAGACAATCTCTCTTTAACGATAAATAACATTTATCTATATCTGCGATCTCTAATTAGGTCAGATTGTAATTTGAGAAAAAGAATTAATAAAGTTATCCTTAAAGTGTGAGAAAAACTAATAAGAAGCAAATATCAAAACAAGAAGACCTTTTTTATTTTATTTTATTGTTTTTATAATATATGTGTGACATATATAGCCACTTAAAAAAAATTTTTGTTTAAAATTAATTAACACATGACACATATACTTTTAATAGTGCGGCTAATTGTCAACTCTTTTTATGTTCCCATTACTTTTGTCTTAGTTTCAAACAGTAATAATCTTCAACTATAACCTAACATTATTGAAAATTTAGTACTAATATATGATGATCTGTCCTTATAGTTGTCAACAACATATAGCAAATTAATGTTTCATATATATAATATAATAATAATAATAATTTAGTGTAGTTTTTCATGGATTTTATAAAATATAAATCATATTTACAATAAGATTTTAATCAGAAATGAAGTTTAAACATTATTTAGTGGCCACTAATTAGGGCTTCTTACGCTATTGAATGGAGGATAGAATTAGACTAGCTAGTTTGTTCATGTCTGATTAAGTTTGATTATTTTTCGTAAGCTAACTTTTAAAATTAAAAAATATTTTTAAAATTACAAATTATAACGTAGCATGGAGTCTTAGTTTTATCTTTTAAAACGTTGACTCTAATTATTACATAGCATGAGATTATAAATAGAGGGTTATTATAATTGAAACGTGGCTAAAATTACAATATTAATTTGGTGGAAAAAAAAAACACCTTGATTTAATTATTTTTTTAATGAAAAAATCATCTGGCTTAGACATGATTTAAGTGGGTCCAAGTGCTTATCTAACACACTACTTATGGCCCAATTAGCTCTCTTTCTAGGTCAAATATAATCATTATCGATCGATTGAGTTTGATATAGTTAGTGTAATATTTTTAAAAAAGCATAGAATAATGTTTTTTATTTAAATTCCTTTTTTTGATCGAATTTATCATACTAAACTTATCGAATATTATTTACATATTTTACATGATTTATAAACTATTGAAAATAAATATAGTCAGATTGCATCGTTTGCTTCGAAAAGTACTTAAAAGAAAGAAAGAAATAAGTTGGACAATTATAGTGAATGGTAAAATTAAAATGTGAACTCTATATGGGAAAATCTTGTAAAAGTGAAACATTTTTATCGTATATGTTTGACTAGATGAGATGATATATGCTTTTTTTATAAATATATTTCAAAAGTACGTACCTAAGTTTCTTTTTTTTTTTGGAAAATGAATAGCACAAGGTGAAATTTGATTATATTGACCTATAAAATATCGACTAATTGAAGATGTGAAATTATGGAACTTATAAAAATGTTAAAAGCCAACAATTCTCTTGCAAATGATTTAATAATGAATATGAAGCAAAAAAAAAAAATATAATAAAGACTTTTTTTTCTTCATATATATATATATATATATATATATATATATATATATATATATATATTATATATATATATATATATATATTTATATTTATACTAGTTGGTTTTCATTTTTCGATCTCGTTAAAATATTTTTAACCATAAATTAAATCGTAAGTAATTATTGAATTCCTTCGATCGAATCGAAAATAAACAATTTTTTTTCTCTCCATTTAACAAAATTACAAGAGATTCCTTATGCTTTTTTCTTCTTTTCTTTTTCTTGTTTACTTCTTTTTTTTCCCCTTTTTTTTCATCATTTTTTCTTTTCCTTGTTTCTTTATAATTTTATTTTTATCTTTATTTGTCCTTGACACTTTTCTCCTTTAGGAGTTTCTATCGACATTTCAAATTTTATTAATTCTTGCTTCTATTTAGTATGATTTTCTATGAGTATTAGTTTTAATTATCTACTTTTTTGAGAATAGAGTCGATAGCTTTAGAATACAAAAACTCATCAAGAACATATATATAGATAATATATTTTTAGTGATATTCATGACACTATTGAAGTTTTATGCTTTGTTCAAAATTGTTTTCATTTGATCGACTCATTTAAATCGAATTTAAAAAAAATGAACGTCAAAATTTAAAATATCGTAATATCTGATGCCTCGAAAATTTTAAATCCGTCTTTAATAATAGGAGTGGCACAAGAGGATACTCCCAAAATTCATGAGGCTTTACGTGTCTTCGTAGAAAGTTTATAGTTCAACAACAATTAATAAAAGAAAAAAAAGTTTTACTATCTTTTCTTTTGTTTGGTGTGTGTATTGGGAGGAAGTGCTTGACTACCTTTTCTTTTGATAGGTGTAAAACTGCTAGAAAAAATAAAAAAATATTGAGCTCGTCAACGATAATATTATATTCAATATAATTCTGTAAAATAGGATTTGAAAATGATATAATGAAAACATATTTATTTTTATTTTAACGATAGAAAAATTATTTTTAATTAACCCTCGGTTCAAGGAAAAAAACTACAAAGTGATCTAGTCACCCCAGATAAATCAAATTGGAAGGATAAAGTAACAAACATGTGTAACAAATCCACAAATAAATTAAATAAAACCCTTGAAAATATGTCAGAATAGCAACTCAAATGCATCAATCAGAGCTTTGAGCTTTGAGTTTTGAGTTTTGAGAATAGAATCGTCTTTGATAAGATACAGTTTATCCAAGTATCACATATTGTAAATATGGAAAACTATTCTATCGAGTTATCTGAATGTTGTTTCTAGAGATGAAATATATTAAGTTACCGTCTAGAGAGGAAATATATTAAGTTATCGTCTATCTATTCTTTTTTTGTATGAATGAACCTCCTAATTAAATAAATAAAATTCTCCCGAACCAAAGCAATAAATAAATAAAATATATTAAGATATCGACCAGAGGATAATTTCTCGACTTAGGGTAAACTTAGTAATTGGTCCTTCGTGAAATAATAAAATGTTGTAGCTAGGTTAAAGATGGAAACAAAGAAATACAGAGACTAGTACACAACATTTACTCTATACACATATATTAAAAAAAAATTAATCATAGTTTATGTAAATTTTTTACCGTTGAACCCCCCTTAGTCCTATCTGGCTAGCTAGCTCCACTCTTGTGCTAACTAACTAGATGAGCCATTAGTTCACTACTACAAGATCATTATTTTCCCCATTGAAATTGTCCATCGAAAAATGTTTAGGCACAAATATTTTGATCGAATTAGTGACAAAAGAAAAATATATATATTAGTGTTTTCATGCGAAAAAATTTAACTACATTTATTCCTTTAATTCATAGCTCAAAAGAACACATGCAATAATTCGAGGGACAATATTCCGCCCATATAGCTAGCGGGGAGGATGGCACTACACTACAAAGTATACGTACTATCATAGTTCTTTCATATTAATTTGAATTTTCATATATATATATATATATATATATATATATATATATATGCATATAAACTCAACATAATTGTAAATAACAAGATTAATAAGCTTCTTAATTTTTATAATAACTATACATAATTAAACCACATAGGCTCTTCAATCAGTCTATAATAATAGTATTGTTACATATCATGTTACGAATATATTATATCCAAATGAAACTATATATGATTATAACATAATTATTCTTTATTATTAAGCAATTAATTAACATTTAAGGATAATTAGAAAAGTCACCATCTCCATTGTGTCTACGTGATGGTCCAGAAGGAGGAATTAGAGTCCCTTTTGGTAGCATATGAAACAAATTACTCTTTTGAAACTCTTTCTTTTCATTTTCATCGTAATATTTCGGAGATGGTTCTGAAAATAATGTATAAGCGTCTTCATATTTCGGAGACGGTTCTGAAAATAGTGTATAAGCGTCTTCATATTTCGGAGATGGTTCTGAAAATAGTGTATAAGCGTCTTCATCTTTTGAATTCATCGACGACGATATTCTCACTGAAGAAGCATAGCCAAGAACAAGAGATAATGTGAGAATTAAGTACATGAATTTCCATGAAGAATAATTAGTAGTAGAATAAGCCATTGGGAATATGTTTTTTAAAAAAAAATTGAATCTAGGGTTTATGTTTTGAATAATTGTTAGGGATTTAGGTGGGGTATATATATAGATTATAGTGCATGGGAAGTAATTAAAAGATTTTTGAGAAATGTTTTTCTTTTTTTTCTTTTTTTTGGGTGTGTGTTAAGAGTGTCGTGTCTGGTTGTTCGTTCATATTAGTAGTCGTAGTAAGCATATTTACGAGTTTCATATTGCTATTACTATATGTTGTTTCCAGTTAAGTACTATCGTATTCGTTAATCGTTACTATACATTATTATTATTATTTTTATTCTTTTTCTTGAGCCGTGAGTCTATTAGAAACAATCTCGATTTGAGGTAGGATTAAAGTCGCTAGTGAAATTATATTTGCGGGTAGTGAAGTGGATGATGTTATTTCTTTTCTATCTATTTAATAATAGTAATTTATATATTTATTCCTTATACGTATATGATATAGTTAATGTGTACTTTGATTTTTTGCTTTGTAGTTTAGTAAAACAAGACTATAAGAATTTTAATTCTCTAGTAAAGGTGCAATTAATTATTGCTAAATTTGTTTTAAGAAAATATACATCTAAATTAACTAACATGCTAAATTCTACAATATTGTACTTAAAGAAGCTGGTCGGTTTAGTGCTAAGTTTATTAAATTTCATTGTGATTAAATGAGATGGAATCCATTAACTTGAATTTACTAATTTGTAGATGTGAACTTTATAAATGGGAAAAATTATTATGAGCTTGTTTGTTGAACAAAACAAAATGTTTTTTTTAGAAAAAATAAAAAATGTTTGAGTTGATATAAATTTGGTGTTAATTTAGGACAATTTTGAAGCATAATGTGTTAGCTCATATGTCTATCGATGAAGTTACGATGATCGTTAAAATTTCAGTCACAAATATTTTAAAAAAACATAGTAATTCTAATACGTAATGTAAAATAAAGCAAGATAGAATTTCTAGTATTTATCGTCAATAGTTCAATTTTTTGCCCATATATATATTAGTGCTAGGATAGCAGTCCTTCGTAACATTGAATTAGTCGATCAAAAATAATTTATCTATCTTTATAAAGATAAAATTAATCAAAGACCAAAGGATCTCGACATATGAACATTGATTTCAATGACACTGATGTAAATGTTATCATGCAACAATAACTATTTGAGTAACGGACGATTAAAGATAAAATTTTTAAGGGTTTTAAAGAGATTATGACCTAATATAATTTCAAGCTAATTAACCTATCAAATCCTTCAGAGTATGATGGAGCATGTTTATTTATATTGATTATAATAGTTATATTAGAAGAAATATAAGATTAAAATGTTGAACACTATTTCTAGAAAGGAAATATAAAATTATACACAAGGACCCTGAATTTTCAAATATTATAAAGATGGAGGGTTTCTCGTGAAATAAAAATACAAAATCACACACGAAATAGATCGAGACATGTGACACAATTAATATTAGGTGTTTATACACGTAGTTATTACTTAATCATGATTAATTTATATATATTTTACCTTTATCAATTATATAAAGATTGGATATAGATAAATAATATTAATCGTGCCCACAACCTAAACATCATAAATTTACTTTTAATTTGAAAATTTATTCAAATTAGCACCTAATTGAGCATAGTTCCTTTAATTCATAGCTTAAAAGAATATAACTGTGAGAGAGAATCACATAGGCTCTTCAATCAGTCCATAATATAATATTTTTTATATATATCATGATCTACAAAATACCATTCAAATCAAACTATATAATAATATAATTTTTTATTTAAGCAATAATTAATTCACTTTTAATTAAGGATAAGAGAAGTGGTTATCATCATTATTCCCAATAGGTGATGGTCCAGAAGGAGGAACAGGAACCCCTTTTGGTAGCATATGAAATAAATTATTCATTAAAAACTCTTTCTTTTCGTTGTATTTTTCGGAGATGATTCTGAAAATAATTTAAAATCTTCTTCCTCTTGCGAGTCCATCGTCGTTGCCGATGATATTCTCATTGAAGAAGCATAGCCAAGAACAAGAGATAGTGTGAGAATTAAGTACATGAATTTCCATGAAGAATAATTAGTAGTAGAATAAGCCATTGGAGATGTTTTCTTTAAATTGATGTTCTAGGGTTTATATTTTGAATAATTGGTAGGGATTTACATGGGGGTATATATATTATATATAGACTAATGTGCATGAAATTAATTAAAAGGTTTTGAGTAGTTTCGTGTTATTACTATATGTTGTTTCTTGTACTTTGATTATCGTATTTTTTTTTATTGTAGTAATGTCCTGTTTTGTTTCTTGTACTTCTATTTTTTTTAGATTTTTTTTCTTATTGAGTCGATCGGAAATAACTTTTCGACATCTGAGGTCTGTGATAAATTTGTATACACTCTATTCTTTTAAAATCTAATTTTATAGGACTATATTGAATATGTTATTGTTGCTGTGAGGGCGGTGAAGTGGATTATATGGAAAGAATTATATATATAGAATTTGAATGAAAATTCAAGGATGGTGTTAATCCTTTTCTATCTATCTTTTAATAGTAGTAACTTTTAATTATATTAATTCCTTGTACGTATGTGATATAATTAATGTGTAACTTTGAATTTTAATTCTTTGTAGTTTGGTAAAACAAGACTATAGGTATTTTAATTTAATTTCTTGTAAAGATGCAATTAATTATTGCTAAATATGTACCAAGAAAATATACCTCTAAATTAATTGACATGCTAAATTCTATGATATTGTACTTACCAAAACTTGGTCTATTAAGTGGTGAGTTCATTTAATTTGATTGTAATTATATGAGTTGGAATCCATTAACTTGAATTTACTATTTTGTAGATGTAAGCTTTGCAAATCAAGTAGAAATAAGTTAAAAAATTAGAAATTAGACTCTTGAAAATTGAAATTGACCAAACAAATAAAAAATAAATTACAAACAGTGCAGGACCCATTCAGGAGTAGCACTCCTATCGAGATCTTCTGGGCTCGTACTCGAGTCCTCCGATTAAGGGTGAAACAGTGGATAAATAAATTCATTGGAAAAGGGGCCTAAACCATAACAATTATACACAAACAAAATATTCTTATCATTTGCTTTTCAATTTCCCCCTAGTTGGTACTTCAAATTGAACATAACATCATCTACAATAAGGTACAGTCACAATCCCTTCACATAATCCATTCTCACCTTTGGCATTTTATAAATCTACACAAAATCATCACACATCAAAGGGACTCCTCAAATTTACATCAAACTCGCGATATCATCTACGTATGACACTACCACTATGAGTATCTTTCTGTCCACTTACGACGTCTGAAAACTGTAAATAGTCACCTCAGATAATCCCAGTGGAAATGCTTGAAGTTGCATTGATCTTCAGAGAATGCTCAGGAACATATGTCACACCTGCCAATGCAGAATATTTGTCTCAGTTAATTCATCCTACGACATTGACGTTTAACTTGTTCTGGACTCAAACAGATAGTAGCACATACAAAAACTACAGACGACACAAGCATCGTAGGAAAGGGATCACTTGTTCTCTGCTCGTAAATTACTCAATTAGTTCGTAAATGCACCATAGTTCATAAAAGATAACACAAACTGCATCAAATCTAATTATATCAACAGCTTACTCTGCTTTTTGCAGTCTACCCAACAAAAAAGGTGTAAATAGAAGAATGAAAGAGATGGATTAAGATAATTACTGAAGCCACAGAAGTTTTAATTGGGGTAAATCCGTAGCTCGATAAGTTCTAATTTTCATCCAACCAAATAGGGTCTTTTTCCATTTTGATAAACATAGTAAGAGTATTACTGAGAGGTCGTGCAATCCTCTTCTCCTTTCTTTCCCTACTTTATTTTCCTCTTAACTGATCTCATCTCTGTTCTTTCAATCTAAATAAACCCGACACAACTGTCAAGGCGCGTAATACCTTGCACTAATTTTTGAGTAATAATTCAAGAGTGGGAAAGGAACCAAGGAAAATATGATATTTATGAAAAGTTCTGGTTTCTGATATAAAAGTGAAATATGCTCAAGGAACTAAGGCAGGGGTTGATGTCGAATCATTGCCGCCATCTCATGTGGATATTTAAATAACGGAAGTGGAAAGAAACGAGTTTAACAATTTGAACTCAGCTAATACCTTTCTCCTTTACATCAATCTGTAAAGAATCAAGTGTGATTATACCATCCGTCAGGGGAAGTACTTCAAGTTTGATGGTTGCTGTAGATTGAGCGGGCACACATCTGAAACCACCACAAAGGGGTGTAAGATTAAACCCGAACTGCGAAATAAAGTTTATTTACAAATAAATGATTACCCCAAGGGAACTCTGCTCTGCAACCATAGATGTGTACAACCTGAATCGCCACTTGGAAGCACATCAGGTATGGGAGTGGCTCTCTCACTAAATGAAACTGATTGAGAAAGATTTTTCCCTTCCGGTACTTGATTTACTGATACCGAGCTATTGCTCGGAGCAGCACTAATTTGCTTATCAATACTCACTCTCTCCGTAAAATCAGAAGAACCAATGAAGGGACTCATTGGTGATGCCGGTGAAGTACTCAATGACACCACAGAAGGTGGGGAAGTAAAGGAAGCAGGAGCAAGCACTGTCATTGTCAGATCTTGTGAAGTCAGGTTTGATGCCTGAAGAGTTAAGACCTGACAAATTGAACATAAGATAAGCATTCAAGATGTTTAAACCTTCAGCTTGACAAGTTAACATTATTCTCATATCATGTACAACCTGTACTGGAAGCTGAGCACCTCCTTCAAAAGATCCAAGGGTTTGTTTTGTCATTTCAGAAGCAACAGAGATCATAAGGTCCCTAGAGATTCGTGGTCTCCAGCTCGTTGGCTGCTTGAAGAACAACTTTGATTCTACAAGTATCCATAGAATATCCAAGAACTTAAAAAGTGTAAGACCCCATAATAGTTTTCAGATACATGTAACTAAAAGGAATTTCTTTTTAAACAGTACCTACCTGTGTAATTGCATCGACATGATACCAGAACTGCATATTTATCAGTAGGTGACCCAATATTTCTTTCCTCAATAATGGGAAGATGGTGCCATGTTGATGATGCACTTCTAGAATGTACTCGTGAAGATCGAAAAGTTTTTCCACTATGACCGTTGGAACTCTTCAAGATGGGATTGACTGGTCTGAGAATGAAAGAATGTTCTTCACCTCTCCTGCAAAGGGATATTGCAGTTAATTTCTTCGCACTTGCAGTCCAGCAATTATAACAATTAAAACAAAAAGTTAGGCCGACACTGGTTTTGACTTTCAAAGCTAGCAACAAAAATAATAGCCTTGAGCCTGTATGGCCAAACTGCCAAAAACTGCTTATTTTTAACACTTCTGGCTAAATAGCTTTCAAAGAACTAGTTTTGGAAAAAGGTGTTTGTGTTTAACCAATTCGTCTGAGAAGTATCTTTTCCCCAGTATTTGATAAGAATTTTGTGTATAGCCATCTTTTTAAAGTGTTTTTAAGTATAAAAAAAAGTAGCTAGGTTCATTTTACAATCAGGATTACTTAAAACAGAGAAATTATTTTAATTATTTATTATGAAAGACCTAAATTAATTTATATTTGTTTAATTAAATTAATAAAGAGAGAAATGACTCATATTTATAGTTGATAGACTATTCCAAAGAGGAAGAGGAGGAGCAGAGAGATAAGGGGGGAAAAGGACAGGAAGAAACCAAAAAAGGAGAAAAGCGTCTGTATAATTTTGAAAGATAGATGTGTTAAATTAATGAGGGATGGTTTGGTAAAAACAAATTTATAAGAAGGATATTTTTCCTTGAAAATCTTCCCCTGTGTGAACTTGCTAACATTGTTGGTACCAAGCCCGTGAAAGGAAGAGGGTTGTGGTAGGCTGACAGTCAACCAGTTCAATTTATGATGAATCCTCATAATATAGAGCCGACCAAAGTGAAAGGCAAGTTCTACATAATAGCTATAAGACCAACAATGCTATATGGTAGTGAATGTTGGGCTGCTAAAATACAAAATATCCACAAGATGAATTGTAGAGAAGCGAATGCTAAGATGGATATGTAATCATTCCAGATAAGATAAGACTAGAAATGACCACATCTGCCAGAAGGTGCAAGTAGCATGCATTAAGGATAAAATGAAGGTGTAAAACACTGGTTAGTGAAGGTGTTTAAAGGGGGTGAAGTATAAATGCAAGAAAGTTGTCTCCAAAGACCTATAAATTTTGGTATCAATGCCAACTAAGTTAAAGACAGGCACAAGGGAAGAAAAAGATCCATATATGTGATATCTACTAGTTAAGGATAGGTATTAGATTTACTAGAGAACTTCTAATAATAATAAGAGTTGTAAACTTTTTCAATTTTTATTCTCTTTTGTATGATTCGGGCTTAAGTGAAGATATGCAGATTCATATAGCCAACCAACTTGTTTGGGACTGAGGCGCAGTTGTTGTATATTTTTTCCTTGATATAATTTATTTTCTACTTTAGTTTCTTTCTTTTCTTTTTTTTATTTTATAACCATGGTGTCCGAGCCAGATTTCACTCACCTCGACTTATTCCACGAGATACCTTCTATCTCTCACCGGCAATAGTACCAGATAACCCTGTCCACCAAGGTTAGGGAAGAAATCACTTAGTCTATTTGTCTTTGTTGAGATTTGAACCTGCGACCTCATGGTTATCAACCTACTTCATTGACAACTATGTCATACCTTTGGTTTTTTCTACTTTAGCTTATTGGGAAAAGCTGAAATTTTGTAGCTTATTCCCAACAATTAACAAAACTATCCCTAAAACAAAAAAGTTGGTCAAGTTGTTCAAAAGCACTTCTTTTAGTTGGCCAAGAAAAAGCACTTTTTTAGTTGGCAAGATCAAATCTCAGAAGTGTTCTCAGCCTCCAAGAAGCTTGGTCAAACACGCTATTAATTAAGGAAACACCATGGTAGCCCTTCCTTTAAACATACTTGGAAAAAAGTATTAAAAAATTGAAAATTTCCTCAGAATCTCAAAAATATTCAGCTTGATCACTGATACTTGCTGCAATAACAGCAAGTAAACTCTATGCAGTTATCTTATTAATAGGACCTGCCTCAATGGAAGGAATGCTTCTATTTCTTCTGATGGCCAATATATGTTCCATTCTCTTGGTTAAAAGAAGAACAGCCTCTAAAACAAATGCAGATTAGCGTAACTTCAATCATTAAATACAAATTTACATACACCAGGCCCCAAAATGATGTCTGTTGTGAGTCAATACACTAGCACTATTCATAATGATTAGATAAAGAAGATAAATCATTTATTAAGTAAAGATAAGAAGTTAAACCGAATTAAACCTGAGGGCCAAATTTGGCAAACTATAGTCTTCACCAGCTTCAATACATGCAATTGGTAATGATAAAGGAGGCCCACTTTTTGAAGCTTCTTCAAAAATGATTGTTACGGCATCTATGTAGACAACAATATCAGGTGCATGTGTTGGACAGACATTCTGCAAAAGAATGCTGATTTCATGTTAATTGTCTCGACATACCCAAGCCATAAGGTACATTAAATTCCTAGCAACATACATACATATATCCAGTTTAGCTAGTTACTCAGGCTAATGAATAAAACCCACCTTGATGTGGACACAAAGGAGATCATCTGTATTGCAGTCAGCAGCAAAAGAAGTAATTTCTACTGGTTGAATTATTTCAATTTTCCTCCTCCATCTTCTTCCAGGGATGAAAATACCTTCTAAACCACAACGAACCGAAAATCTTTCTGGCTCAAGAGATACACCTCTAAAAGATAAAAGTCCTTCACTCCCGGTCTTTTCACTCTTCACTGACCTTTGAAATGAAAAGCGTTCCCAATCTTCTGGATTAAAACTTGGTCCAGTGGTGGAGGTTGTAACAGATGGAGGTGGCACACTATTTGGTGGAAGTGAAGACATGGAGTAACTTCTAAAGTTACCAAAAGAAAAGAGTTGTGATCCAGAAGATCCAGATACGATGGGCTTTGTGGATGTGCTACGAATGCTCGCACTGGAACTTAATTGAGGCGGGGATAAAGGTCGTGCGGAAGGAGGAATAGAATTATCTATAGGAAGTAGCCATTTCAGCAGTTCACCACAGGGATCCTGCTTTGCATATGTCAAATTATCCTCATTCAAAGACGACAAACTTCTCTCATGATACTTCTCAAATTGAAGAATTTCAAGCACGGGATCTCTCACAAACTCAATACCGACATTTACTTGTAAAAGTACCTGCATCCTTCCAAACAAGAAAATTGTATCTACATCAGTTGTTCTCCAGGAAATCCAAAAAGACAACTAATAAGTAATACAATTAAAAGTCTATAAGCATCAGAAAGGGCAGCACAAGAGGTACTATTTTTCATCTCTAATTTAAATGTTCAACAACATCATACCCAGTGTAGTCCCACAAGTGAATTCTGTGGAAGGTAGTGTGTATGCAGCCTTACCCTTACCTTACTCTGATTTAAATGTTCCAACCACTAAAACAATTCTTGTCTAACATCCGTGTTTATGATTGCCTTCAAAAGAAGTTATAGAGATCGAATAAGGAGAAAATAAAATGGGAAGACATCTGTAGAATCCACTAGTCACCCTGCACTACATTAAACAGTGAGATCATACTTATGGAAATAACAATAAGGAACCCATTATAACCTGGAGAGAAACCCGAATTTTGCTAGCCATACCATTCAGCACTACAACAACCTTCTCCTGGACCCTGATACAAATTTCTCAAGAAAAACACTCTAAATCAGGTTACTCCACCGAGAATCCCTTTCCAAACAACCTCCTTCCTTCCGGAGAAGCTTATGTATGACGTCTGACCACCATCTCCACATCTAAACTACTGTTTTGACAGGACAACACAAATTTTTGCCACATTTGAAAACCCGAGCTGAATGTGGTTTCTTTCAACCGCATCAATCCTAGCACAGTGGACATTTCGCACAATAAAGAAACTATGTTTCTTTTGGATCTGCTAACTACATGCTAAAGTAAGGGGAAATAGGTTCATGCCGGCATAAGTTCAATTAAAAAAATAGAAACACGACAGCAGATATCAACGTCAACACTATGAAAGAAATGGAATGCCTTTGTACAATTTAAGGAAAAGGTGATGGCATGTACATTGGTCTGTATTTATTTCACAAGAGATTGGATGTAACTGCTGACACTACAATTTTTGCGGAACATACCACTATATCTCCATTTGAAAGGGCACAACATTTGACAGCATTTCTTGCCACTCCACCAGAGGTTCTAGCATCAAAGTTCCCCTTATCAGTGGAAGCACTCAAAGACAGCTTCTTTTTAAGTGTCTTCACTGTTTCTGAGTCATCTGCTCCAATCATATCAGATACTTCCTCCATAGCTTTTCTTTTTGACCATAGAGCCTCATCTGACTCGGCAATCCGAGCGAAAAAGTGAGAACTATTAAACCTTTGTACTAGTGATTCAGTTTGTCTTTTGTAATCTTCCAGTCTCAACAGATTTTCACCAGTAGAAACCTCCTTTTGGGGGCTAATATTTGCATTTCCATTCTCACTTACACTACCATCATCCACTGCTTCTCCAGGGGAAACAGACCCGGAAGTAATCCCTGTGTTACCATTTTGTTTCATGACGGCCGCAACTTTAAAAGGTGTAATGATTTCTGTATCCTGCTTACAGGCTGAGAGACATGCAAGTATATGGACCTGTTCACCTATAATTGATGAAAAAATTAGAAATAAATAAATGAAAACCTGAAAAGAGGTGGAAGATGATAGAAAAGGAGGGGGAGAGGAGGATACAAGTAGGAAAAGAGATTAACAATAGTAGCTACCAGGTATAACAAAGAAGCGGTCCAGTGAGCATATGGAAGAGATATCTGGTGCCTCACTCCAGTTTTCAGGAAGTTTATCTGGAAAGGCATGTCAAGACTTGGTAATTAGTTCGTTGAGATATGAGTTCGGGATTGCTGGACAAACATTTTGAACATCAAACACTATCTTTGAAGAAAAAAGCAGCTGAGAGAAAAATCAAGCGCACAACAAAGATTTCATCCAACTTAACAAAATATTCCATAACTATATTAACATTCAAAAGACAAAGAGAATAACGATATTATGCGAAAAATTATACAGATGAATTCAGGACTCTTTGATTTTCTTCTGCACACCCAAGTTTGAAAATTATCAGTGCTTACAGAAAAAGTAGAGGTGAAATAGAAGACAACTGAAGTGCTCTTCATGATGAAACCTTTCAGTGTTTTTACTGAATATTACAGATTAAAAAAAACACTAAAAATTAAGATCCTCGACCAATGTTTTAATCCAAAGCTAAAATGTCATTGCCAAATGCAAACCACAGCTACGAATAAATGCCTTTCCTACATTAGAAAGTTCGATCGGTAAAAAAATTCCAGAATACTTACAGCAAGTATGATCCAAAACTATAAGATGTGATATTGTTGTGACTTAAGAACAAAAGATGGTTCCCTACCCTGCATTCTTATCAGAATAGTCATCAATTTATACAAGGAGGGACATTCCAAGCACTAGATTCAGACTTCTATGAGTAACTCACTAATTGGAACCAATGGCAAATAGCCCAAAAGCAGGCAATCATCAGATATAAATGATGACCATCTGGCTCCCTCTTAGAAAAGCTCCCAATCTTTCGTGAAGATAAGAGTTGTACTAACAATTTTCCACCGAGATAGGAATATCTTTACAAGTTTCCCTTTTTCTGCTTCAAAGAATGGATAATCTTTCCATAATAACTATGGTAATCTAAAGTCTAAAATAGATATTGAACAAGTAGGACGTGTGTAAGAAAGACTTGGACAGCAGGATTGTAGACTAAACTCCTAACAAGCTTCCTTCTCACAACTTCAGGTAGAAGGACATCATGAATTAGGCACAAATCTACTATTCCAATCTGTACTGGAGGATTTTAGGAAATAAAATTTCCAAGTTTATAGACGAATGACTGCGGAGAGACTTGCAAGTTGCAACTCATCCAGGAAGAGTGTAATAGGACCACATAAACCAATTCAGGTTACTTTCCCTTTCTGACAACTAATGCATATGGTGTATCAATATTAGCCAAGAAACGTGATGCAGCGCATCTGATCAGTAATAAGCATACGGATGTAGATACCAAACATCAAGAACAAGGCAGAAAACAAAATACACTTTCAGATCAAAGGCGGAAAAAAAAATAACAAAAGTTACCCTTTGGAATAGTTATCCATCCTTCGTCCTCTTTGACATCCATGTGGTTGGCAACAAATTGAGAGTTATTTTTCTCATTTATGTCCGCAAGATCTTCATCCTCAAATTCATCACTCTCACCGTCGCGTTTCTCACTCTCTGTATACGGTTCTTCAGAAATAAGGCCCTCTAAAGTAGTACTTGGTTTGGAAGCATGAGTTGGCACCGATTGCACTCCACGAGCAGGTGAATGCTCAGAAGCTGCAGTCTGATTAGACCTCAGCATCAGGAAGTTCATGATTTCCCCTGTAACTCCCTACAACAATAAAATCCTCGAAACTGACAACAAAAACCTAAATATACATGTGTATGTTAATTTTCTATGCACACAAAATACTGTTCTAGTGAGGCATTGGATGCATAAATGCTGGATCTACCTCTGCTCAAAGCATTACATTTTCTACTCAATTATGACCATTTCCTAGCAACCAAACTCATCAAAAACATTCAACTAACAAACACGACAATCATTGGTAAATACTAAAACAGATAAAATTTGAAGACAGATAAAACTATAGAATGAGAATTGTAAAGCGATAGGAATCTACCAGATGAAGAGTACGTGTTTTTTGAGGTATAGGATCAGTAATGGACAAAGAGAAAGAGGAAATGAAATCGGAAAATACCTGATCGGAGATGTTACCGGAGAAGAGAGTCAGGGAGGTTGCCGATCGGGAACACGGCGGTGAACCGGTGGTGAGTCGGACCGGAATAAATCGGTGCTGTGTGTGATAGGCTTTGGATCTGTGTCAAAGCTTCGTTTTTTTAAAACATAAGTTAAATTTTTTATTAAAATGTTAGATTTATTCACAACTTACAAGTGTCTTCGTGGTTTTAGCTCTAATTATTATTTAAATTTTATTATATCGTAATGTTAGATAAAATGAAAAGTTTCATTTTGTTTAACTACAAATTTGTTATGATCATATCTTTTTTATTGATATGTCATATTACATAATAATGGAGTATACAAATTATTAAAATAATATATTCATCATATAATACAATACAATATATTAGGAAATAATACATGACAACCGTCTAAACGAACGTTGACAAACATAATAATAATTACTCATGATCATTTTCAAAATACTACAATATTTATAAACTAATCAACAAGTACCTATATGATATACATTTTGAGTCTACAATTCACATGATGTATATCATTATATAACAATGTGATTCAACTATTTTTACCATAGTATACATAACTATGGTACTATTATTTGCTTAGGGGTGATTTTTGTACGCGATACAATAATAAACCCTTAATAAAAACAAGATTTAAGTTCACCTCGCAACCTATTCTTATCATGTTATTTAAGCTATATTTAATTTTTTAAAAGTATTTAATTGATAGTCGATTTTGACAAACTTCAGATAAAAAAGTCAATTTTGAACTTGTATATTTCTAATACTAATAATAATATTGGGCCATATTGTACATAACAGATTAAAAATTGGGCTCTTGGCTTATTGGACCAGATAGTAGATAACAGACTGAAAACTTGGGCCCAAGTCTAATGTGTGTGTGGTAACATATTTTTTTTCCATTTACGTACTTCATTCGTCTCAAAATATTTATTTTAATGATTTTTAAAAATAATATCATAAATTATTTATCATTAAGAAGATTAAGATAATATTAAATATTTCCTTTCATTTCATCCTTGGAAGAAATTATTTTGAAGAATACAATCATTTCAATCGAGTAAATTTTTAACAATAAACGACCTATTCCATATAGCTATATCTGGAGATGGTAGAGTGTGCGTCAAACTTAACCATACCTTAGAGGTAGAGAGGTAGTTTCCGACTGACCCTCGGCTCATGAAAAACGATCAACATACAAAGAATAGAACTTTTAAAACTATTGATGATACTCTTAAAAAACAACGGTGATAGTTCAAGTAGGATAAGAGAATGAATGATAGTTGAGGTGTGTTTTAATATATAGATGGTAATAAGTTAGATAGGAAAAGAAAACAACGAATAGTTTAAGTGTTGTAAACTCACGTAAAAATGACAATTCAAATATATTTTTTGACCATTTAACTCGTGTAAAAAATAATTATCTATTGATCAATAATGTAAACAAAGCTAACTCAAGTGCTTGTTATTTTTAATTTTTTCAAAATAATATTTACCAATACTATAAATCATATTTTTCTCAATCCTTACATAATGTTACACATCAACAAATTCAAAGAACAAATCTATAAAAAAAAATTAAGGTATGAAGTAGAGCTACTACAAACAAAATAGGATAAAAGATAAAATAAAATTATTAAATAATAAGTAAAGATAAAATAAATATTAAAAAATTAAAATAACGACACGGTCACATCAAATCAATCGTTATTCAAAATAAAATCTTCATTGTTACCTAGCGATGAATCAAAATATAGTAGTCTATTTATAAATTCGTAAGCACAATATAACATTTAAGCCAAAAATATCAGGTCCATGAATTTATTCTGCGGTCACACATAAACAAAAAAAAACACATTTAAAAGGTGTTGTTCTACGGGTCAAAGTAATAGTGCTCCTTAACTAACTCGATGGTCAACAATGTTAACTAAAGAATTTACATATATAAGATTTGTTAGATAAACACCAAACGTTGAACGTTGAGCTTGTTTATGACATACAATTCAACACCAAAAGTGTAGATCTTATAAAACTAAGCTTCACACACGAATCTCAAAACATTTTACCACGAAGCGAGTCCCGATACTACCTTTTACATCAATAAGAAAGCAAGTTGTATAGGTTTTGTCCTAGTTATAGTTTCCCCTAGATACAACTATAACTATAAAAATGACAAATTTTTTGGCAAAAAATTACATTATTCTATTTTGGTTAGTTGCCAACTTATACTAGTATTTATTTGTTAACATTCTTATCCATCCAAACATGTCACATCTATAACAGTCATCACCAAGTCACCCAACTTAGTTGTCTTTTTGATTTTTTTTAATATATACTTTTTTTTAATAATCTCTGGCTAATACAAGTATTGAATAGTATATCACACATAAGGATGAACAAGTTATTAAGCGTATATTATATTTTAGGTGACTTTCATATTAAGAAATATATATATATATATCTTATAAGAAAAAGTTCAAAATATGTTCTCATAATAAATTAATATTAATTTTTTGGGAAATAAAATATTTTATAAGATAATTAATTGCATTTATAATTTTTTATTTACTCTTTGAAAAACAGTATCTCTGATGATAGAAAACGAATCTTTAAAGGATTCAAAAATTCTAATTTCAGCGATAGATTTAATAATTGGATGGAAACATATTCTTTAAAAGGGAAAAAGGTCTGATATACCCCTAACTTTGTCATTTAGAGCTGATATATCCCTTGTTACGAAAGTGCTCATATATACCCTACTTGTAAATAAATCGCTCACATATACTTTTTCCTCTAACGGAAATGAAAAAAATATTAATTTTAGTCTAAATTTTTATTAATTTTTCTAAAAAATATAATCCCATATGAGTAATTTAATCCTCGTCAAACATATTTTTTTTATTTTTTTTGTTTCAATGACTAATTTATAATTATTATTTTGATAATCAAATTTATTTATGTTTCACTAATATTCTTGTAAAACTTATTGTAGATGATCAATTTTTTTTTTTGAATACGAAATTATATTACAATACACACAAAAAAAATAGTTTAATTTTTTATTCTTTAAATTAAGGAATGAAAGAAAAAAACAAAATAAGAATAAGAAATTCAAATAATTATAATAAAAGAAGTCAAAAAATAATTTCCGTATGAAAAAAATTAAAATATACCTTGAACTCTGATAGAAGAATCATATATACCCCTAAATATTTTTTTTTAAAAATTAGAAGTAATAAATATAAATTTAAAACTAATTTTTTAACTTCCGTTAAATGAAGGGTATAGTGAGCCATTTTATAACGTCAGGGGTATATGTGTGCCGTTTGTATAAGGGTAAGGGCATATATGTGCCACTTTTATAACGCGGGGTATATCAGCTCCAAATGACAAAGTTGAGGGGTATATCAGACCCCCTTTTTTATTTTTTAAAAAATAATTTAATATGATATAATAAATCTTTTTTCCTTGACAAATGTTTGGTAATTTACCATAATATAATACATTTTATTTTCCCTTGACAACATTGTTTGTAGTTAATTTAAATGTATATTGTTTGTTTTCTTTGGAAATTAAAATTGTTTTGTCATTAAATTCATTATGATATAACAACACAAAGTTTTATTTTATGTAATGGCCGATTAATATGATCACGTGACTATTTGTTTTTAAAACAAATTATATATATATATATATATATATATATATATATATATATATATATATATAGATATATATATTATATATATATATATATATATATATATATATATATAATATATATATATAAAAAAAAAGAATAGGGCAAGGGAAGAGAATAAGGAGGACTAATAAAATTAAAATTAAAATACTCAAGTAATTGAATTACTAAAATTTTTATTTTAATTTAAATACTGTGGAAAATTTGTTCAAACAATGATAAGTAGGTTTTAACTTGTAACCTAGATTCCACATATTTGAATCTTGTTGCAGCAAATATAAAATGAATATAATTCCTATTGATTTATATATATATATATATATATATATATATATATATATATATATATATATATATATATGTCAACAAAAAAATAGAATAATATAAATACAGCAAAAAAAAGTGAATATTCATTAGGGACTATTGGACCACCCCTTCTTGTGGTAAACAAAAAAAGATATCCAAATATATATATATACATATTTATTTTTTATTTAGTATCTGATATTCAAATTAAAATTTGATTAAATTAAATTTATATTAGAAAATCTCATATTAAAGGATAAATCGTTTCCTAACAAAGAGCCGAAAGGTACCTGTAGAGTAAATCAATCCTTAACAAAATCAAACTCCGTATGTAAAATATTTTAAACTTAAATTTTTTAATTTTAAATAAAAAAATATTTAATATTTATAGATATACGTGTTAAATGCGGCTATAAGCCACCGTTCATTTTTTTTCATTTTCCCGAAAAGGTAAAAATAAATAAATTTATTCGGAAGGGTCACTGACTATAAAATGACCTTTCCTTATTCTTCTTTATTTTGTTATCAATAATTTAATTTATTGATTAAATTTTTTAATATAAGCTTCCTTTCAATTGTATAAACTATAATAATATAAGTAAATGTCATTATCGATAAAATAGACTATGTCTAGATTCAAGTTGGAATATTTATTTTCTTCCACGCTTAGCTTGTTTTCCTATTCAAATACGTTTTATTTATTTTTTAAAAATATAGAATTAAATAAAACGAAAAGGACCCATAATCATATTCCCAACCTATAACAAAGTACTTATAAAAAAATTATTAGTATTATCTAATTTTTAATTTGATATGTACAAATAATATAACGATTTTTTAAACTATTTTTATACAAACTCTATAAAATTTAATCTCTTCTAAAATAAATCAATCGATAAGAATAATGCAGAAAAAAATAGCGATTTCAGATTACTCAAAAAAATAAAAAAGGGTGGGTGAGGTGGATACTACCACACCTAGATAAGTCTTGACTATTATATTGGCTCAAAACTTAATGCCACTTTTTTATTATTTATTTATTTATTATTATTATTATTAAATTTATGGCTTGTTGTATATTTAAAAAATAAGTAAATTATATATGTGCTTGTGTTTATCATACTCTCCTAGTCCTCTCATGCATTACATCTGTCTTGCAATAATTCATCATCATTCTTGTCAAAAATAAACAATTAATTTAAAAAAAATAGGAACCAATATTATTTTACTTTTATATCTTATAATATTTCTTCACTGAAATTTGCCATAAATAAATTATGCTAATTAGTGGGGTTAATGCTTATATATACTGTATATATAAATGGTAATAAAAATTGTACTTCTCTTTGTTGGTAATATAATATTAAATTTGTTTATAATAATCACATACCTTTTTTGACAAATTGTCTCTTTTCTTTTAGTACTATATTAGTCCAATCTAAAAATTGACAATCACAACTTAACCAATTACATAAAATTATTTCCGACTTAAATTTCACACATTTCAATTAATTTTACGAGATATTATACATCACCTACTAATAAAATGTATACAAATGAGAATTAAATCCAAGACCTTATAATGCTCAATCTACATCATTGATCAGTAACTCACATTTATAAATATAATAATATATTTTTAAAAATAATTAAATTTATAATATGTTTATAGTAAACGATAAATCTAGATGGCTAGGTTCCGAAGATAAATTGAAAATACACAAATAATAATTATATACTCTAATAAAAAAAATCTGCTACATGAATGACTATTTCAATATTTTGTTTCCTAGTTTTTTCTCCAATCACATTAAATTCCTTCATATAAAATAATTCATTTTACTAAAAACGATTGATGTACATACCCCCAGTTCTTATTGTTCATTCAATACCTTACAACTTAGATATTTTTCTCCATGTAAGCTCTTCAATATTGTTTTTATCGTAACTGATAAAATTATTGTTACGTATGAGTCTTTTTTTTTAGAAATTTAGAGTAAAATTATATTAGATTTGTTACATAGCGTGAGACAAATTAACGAGTCTTTTGCAGAAATGCAGAGTAAGACCGTGTGTTAGATTCGAGCTTTAATATATGGGGTTGTCTTTTTTTATGTGTGGTATGTTAAATTCTATGTGCTATTTCTATGGTTAATTTTTTGTTTATTGATGATTTGTTTGTTCTTGTTTTGTGTATGGTTTGAAGCTGAAGTTCCCAATTATACTAGTTGACACATGGGATTGAGATTGGGGTTAATCTTTGTTGATAAAGTTAGAGTCTTTAAGCGAAAAGAAGTTGAATCAGTATGGAATCACAACTGGGTTTGATTGAAAAATCATTTAATGTTAAATACTCAGATGGGGTTAGAGAAGCTCTTGATGAATTGTCTGATAGTTTTACAATTACTGATCCCTCTATTTCTGGTCACCCTATTGTTTATGTATCAAGGGGTTTCTTGAAAGTATTTGGTTATTCAAAGAATGAGGTTTTAGGGAAGAATGGAAGGGTATTTCAAGGGCCTAAGACGAATAGAAGATCAGTTATGGCGATTCGAGAGGCGATTCGTGAGGAGAGGGGTATACAGATTAGTTTGTTGAATTATAGGAAGGATGGGACACCCTTTTGGATGTTGTTTAATATGTGTCCTGTTTATAGTGAGAAGGATGGGAGGGTGGTTCATTTTTTGGGAATTCAAGTGCCTATTTTGAGGAGGAGAAATTCATTAGGTGGTGGAATTGGGAGAAATGGAGGAGTATGTTATGATGGAGGTAATTGCAGGGGGTATGTCTATAAGTGTTGTAGGAGGGAGGTTTGCTCGAATTCGATGATGGAAATGGACAGAGCGTTATCGGTTGATTCAGTTTCAGGGTTGGACCATACAGGTATGTGTTTATTCATTATGCTTCTTCAAAGTTATCTCAATTTGTGGTTGTTTATACTGGTGGACTAATCGTTTCATTTTATCGTCGATATGATCATTAAGATGTTTGAGATATCGTCTCTGTCTCCGTTAGAACATGATTTTGAAATTTGTTGCACTAACCTCTAATCATTTGAGTATTGTATCTTCAGCTTATGGTTCTAAATTCTTTTTAATGTCTGCCTTTGCTCCTTGGAGCAACGGTAAAGTTGTCTGTATGTGATCCATAGCTCACAAGTTTGAGCTGTGGAAGCAACCACTAATGCTTGAATTAGTTTAAGCTGTCTACATCACACATCTTGGGTTGCTGCACTTCCCAGGACCCTAAACGGGGCTGCCCTTTTCCTTTTTTTTTTCTTAAGCTTAAATTCACGTTTTGAGTCATTTCCGTCAGTTGGTTGAGTTAGGACTTGGTTATGTTTTGGGGTGCATACACCTTTCCCATCACTTTGTGTTGGAGTTTCAATGTGCAGATTAGCAGTCCTAGTCAGTATGTATAAAGCATAAAAGTTCGTCCTGCTACCTTGTACTGCAGGACTTTGTTTCCCATTTTTGTACATTTGGATTATCTATGCTTCTTTTTCATTCTTAAATCCTAGTCTAGAGTTCCGTTAGTTTTGTTACTTTAGTTTCATGTAGCTTATATATCGCAGAAGTAGATGTTGAAGGACCTTGTGAAGCAAGTGATCAAGAGAAGACAAAAGCCAGTGTTGCTGTCAACAACATAATGTCCGTGTTGGCAAACTACAGTGAGTTGAATGGCAGACTGGTCAGTGACAGGAGATGCTGTCAATCGGGAACGAGTCTGCTCAGTGCATCCTTAAATATATCTTTTGGTAGAATAAAACAAAGCTTTGTATTGTGAGTTTTTTTGAATTCCTAATTTTCTTGTTTTGATGACCAATATGATCTGTTATTGGATGGACTTAACACTTTCTCTTGGAATATCTTTCTGTAACGTGCAGAACTGACGCACACTTACCAGACATGCCAATTGTCTATGCAAGTGATGCCTTCCTAAAATTAACAGGTGCTAAAGCTGTAGCTAATTTACACTAGACATTCCATGGGATGTTCTCATTGTTTATGGGTTTGGGTCTATTTCTTGTGTTCATAAAAGAGCATGAGGGCTTACTCTAACTAATATTTCTAACAGGAACCATTCTTTTCTTCAATAGGCTACTTGAGACATGAAGTATTGGGTCGTAATTGCCGGTTTTTAAGTGGGGAAGATACAGAGAGAGGCACACAATTTCAGGTAATTTTTTCTTTTCAGATCTGCTATCATTTGCTTAATTTCGTTAGTTGCAATGCTAACTGCTACATCTTGGGGTAAGAGATGTGGTGCCCTTTGTAAGATTAAGATTTTCTCAAGTGGGGGAAGTGCTAAGGGAAGATAAGCGGTTGAGCAGCTGATCACAATCCTTATTACTTTTTTTCTCACTTTGCAGATAAAACAATGCATCCAAAATGAACAACCGTGTACTGTACATATCTTAAATTACAGGTTGGTTCTGGTCATTGCATAACATTTAGATAAGAATTGTTTCCATGTTATTTAGGCTCAATCTGTTGGTGGCTGCGTGTTTCCTTTCAGAAAAGATGGAACGTCATTTTGGAATTTTCTTCACATCTCACCGATCCGAAGTGCTTCAGGAAAGGTAATACTTTTAACTAATAGGTACATATTTACTAGCATTGTTGTATGGGATAGAGTGTTGGCCAGTCAAGATTGCCCATGTCCAGAAGATGAATGTAGCGGAGATGAGGATGTCCATTTGTATGTGTGGGCATACTAGGAGAAATATGATTAGGAACGAAGTTATACAATGCAAGGTGGGACTGGCCTCTGTGGCGGACAAAATGAGGAAACGAGGCTAATATGGTTTGGGAGGTGCACAGATGTGCCAGTTAGGAGGTGTGGAAGGTTGCTTGAGCAGGAGTTAGGAGAGGTAGAGGTATGCCAAAAAAGAACTGGGTGTGTAGAGGGGTGGGGGAGGTGATTAGTAAGACGTGACACATCTTCATCTTACTGGGAACCCTATCGAAGATTAGGTAAAAGGTTAGTAGGTAGCCGAGTCTGGTCGCCCGTTAGGTGGGTGAGGCAACGGGGCTTGCCACATATCCTTTCTACTTATTATAAGTAGTGTTTAGTAATCACGTAGTTTCTTGTTCTTCTATGTGTTTCTATCATCCATTGCTTCATTTTGCTTTGTTTCTTGAAATTTTTGTTGTCATTTTTTCTTCGTGCAACCCTTCTATGAATAATCCCTTTTAAGTCGTGAGTCTATCAAAGACAATCTCTCTACCCTACAAAGGTACGGATAAGGTCTGCCGACATCTTTATTTTTATTTTGTATAAGAAGAAAACTGCTTGTTATTTAAACTAGTACTAGTAGAGTTAAATAATCTTTGAATAAAGTCCCAAGAGTAAGTTGGCCAAAGAGCCAAGACAAGCTTATGTTATTAGTTGAGATTGTTCCAAGCCAATTGTAGGTTCACTGGTGTCGTAAAGTAGTGGCATCACCGCTGTCTTTGTCAAGATTATGGTGCTCTCATGATTCCCGCCACCTATCGAGGTGATATATAGTCTATTAACAGAGCATATCCACATGTTTTTCTCAATGTAAACAACTTCTTGACAGGTTCTTTTACGTTAATACCATGTCTAAATAGAATGAATACATATTCTTAGACATGTCTGTTAGTGTTTCCAGTTTTGCAAAATATGGGGTTATGAATTAAAAATTTATCGATTACCTCTGCATACATTATTCTTCAATCAAGATTCGAGATGCGAATTGGTTCACAGGCATCAGGAGTAATGGATGGACTAAGTTTCTTCTTTGCTCTATATTAGGAGATGTAGATCTGAGATTAGTTCAATGTCTTCTCGAATAACCAAGCTCGAAAAGATTTGAGTTTTTCTCCATAGATTACTACCTATCCATAATGTTCAAAGAACTTGGCGGAAAAATAAAAGTAGGAAGTGAAACCAGTTGTTATTTGTTTTGTTTCGGTAGTAAATCAAGTAGACGTTTATGTTGGACTCTGTCTCGATCCCAATCCACTTCTCAATATTGGATTTGAGACAGGTCTGAATGAAGCGGCATGGACAATGAGGATTCACATAGCCGACCCCAACTAACTTGCAATCGAGGCGTAGTCGTCCTATAGTTCTTAGAGCTCAGTGACAACTGACAAAGTCACATTAGACACTTTCTGCATAGTTTGTCATTTTTCTGTTACAACACAACTTACACTACTTCTACCTACTGCTGTCTGTTGAAAAATTTACTCCTACTTGAGCCTAACCCGTTCTAGTTCTGTCTCGTTTGGCTGCATAGGTCGCGTACTTGTTGGCATTCAGATAGAAGATACTACCGAGGCTCGGGAGAAACAAGGGCTGAATCCGGAAATGAGGCATCGCAGTGTTGTAGCTGCTGTAAAGGTGGCTGTGAGAGGGTGGTCAATGGGTGCAAGTACCTCCTAGTTCATGAAGAAATTTGTGTTTGCTTTTTTTGGTTCTGATAAACAAACTGGACTCTGCTGAAAAAAATGTACTCTTGTTAGCTCATTGGTACCAGAAAAAAAAAACATAAACAGTATGTTATGGTAATTTAATTTTGATCTTTTCTTTGTCAGATATCCGGGTGCCGAATGATCTCTTATAATCACTTATAAATTTTCTTCGTAATAGAGGGAAGTAAGAGAACTAGTTAGTGAGATATATAACTATTTAAAAACATTGCAATTACCTAAGAACTTTGTCGTTGATTGTTGATATTTTGCTCGTACCTAACAAAAATATGTCATTGATATTAACAACAAATTTTATTATTTAAAGCTCGAAAATTTATCCGAAAGTTAACTTTTTGAAGTGACGAATATCCACGCTATAATATTTTATAACACTTTTGAATTAAGTAATGATCAAGTAACGAACATTTATTCACAATTTTAACCAAGTTAGGCACAGTCGATAATAGATACAAGTGAAAAAGCTTTAAACAATTAGTACCAATATAATTCAACAATGTAATAAAACATAACAAACACTTTTTATTTGACTAACAAAATTTAAATATATATTTGATTTAATTACAAAATGACTAAAATACCTCCTTAAATTCTCGACAAATTTTTAATATTTTCATCACTTCTCTAGAGTCTCATGCTCCTATACGAGTTTGAGATCGCTTTCTATGTCATGCGGTAGATATAAGGTGTATTTAAGTTTAGCTAGTTAAGTATAAAAATATTTTGGGATAATGTCCAAGTGCTCCCTCAGCCTATGCCCGAAATCTCAGAGACAAACTTATACTCTACTAAGGTCCTATTACCCCCCTGAACTTATTTTATTAATAATTTTTTACCGTTTTTCGACCTACGTGACACTATCTTGTGGGCCCAACGATGATTGACTTTTTTTTCCAAACTAGTGCCACGTAGGCTTAAAAGGGGTAGAAATTACTTATAAAATAAGTTCAGGGGTAATAGGACCTTAGTATAGTATAAGTGTGTCTCTGAAATTTCGAGCATAGGTTGAGGGGGTACTTGTGCATTTTCCTAAATATTTTTAAGACTTTTAATAGTTTAAAGACGAATCACAAAACTAATAGTTTAAGCTAAATTGAGAGATGTTTTCATGTTGTTCGTAACCTCAATTTTATTTGGTTAACCTAACTAATGAACTTTAGGTTAAACAATTTCACTATGATATCCAAACATGTACTAATAACAATATCAAAATTCTTTGCATTATTTGTGTAAATAAAAGAAGAAAAAAAGCAATTCTTGAGAAAATACAAATGATTTAATTGTTGCAGCCTGCAGGTAGCTACATACTTGCATTTAATTCAACTATTTTAATAACCATGCTGACCGACAAAAAAATATTAAAGTTTTTAGTGGCCCCTTATTATACAAAATAAAATAAAAATAATTAAGACTAGTTGACTTAAGACTGTCAAAATTAATCATGTCTTTATGGACTTCTTAAAACTATTTAAAATATCATTTGTAAGTTATGTTATCAAACAAAGAGTTACGATATTGGAGTTTGACTAAATTTAAAATATGCGTTGAAAAGTTCAAAAGTTAGAAAGCAAACGCTTTTTAATAAAAATAACTTTGTAATATAAATAGAATGATCGAGCATTCAAACGTTTAACTCCATATAAAATTCATTGAAAGTTGATCTTATGACGTGTAGCGTTATCTACAGAACTGTCAAAAAGGGCAAGCCTCGCTGACCAACGAATTTGAAGGGTTGTGGTGGGCTGGCCCTTCATTCGTAAGAGCTTGAATATGTTCAACCCAATCCAACCCTTGAAGGGCCGAGGGCTGAGGCGAGCTAGCCCTTTTTTATTTTTTTTTCTTTTCAAACTTATAATTCTTTAACATTAAGAAAATGTGAAGATTTTCAAATCAAATATGACAAACAATGGTCTTGTTTTAATAACACTAGAATGTATATATATATATTAACTTGATGTCGATTTTCAAAATAAGGGTTGTGATGAAAGATAATTGTTAATTCATTCTTAATCACAGATATTGAGTTTGAACTTTAATATAGAGTCCGTTTTGTTCGATAAAGCTTTACATTCAAAACGTGAGACTTCCCGTCTTCCTGACACGAATATTATTAACTATAAATCTTGAATCCGCCAATCGTTCAAACACTTTTAAAACTTTTTTTGATTGTGAAAGTTCACTAGTGCTAACTTTAGGACTTTAACTTATGAGTCTTGTGGAAATATCATCTAAAAATAGTTTTCGTGCTCGTGTGAGCATGGATAAGAGATGTCTATCATGGTTACTTTTATTATAAGATATTTTATGTTACTTAATGGACAAAAAAATAATATGGAGTTAATAGAGACTGTGATAGAAAACCAAAAGCAATGGGACAATTGTAGCGTTAATTAAATTTTTTCGAATACATCACTTTATTGATTGGATATATCATTTTACGCGATGTATCGATTGAATACGTCACTTTACGATGGGATAGTACATAACTTTACACGATGTATCAATCAGATACATCACTTTATGCAATATATCGAGACAATGAACGAAGTATCGAAATTGAGACGCGATGTATCAGAACGTTGATTAATGTATCTAAAACTGAGACGCGATGTACAGGTACGTATTGAGATGTATCCGGATTTCGACAATTTTAAGGGATTTTTGTAATTTTGAAAAGAATAGAAATATAATGTAATTGACTCTTTACTCTGTGAGATTTAATTTGTGTAAAATTCCCCATTATTGGATTATTTGATATTTGAAAAATTCACGAAACTGATCGATCAAAATTGTGTCAAGTAGATGTATTTAAAAAAGCATTTCCAAAATTATTGAACTAAATCAAGTCAATCTATATATATATATACTATAACACTCATTCCCATAAATAGTTAATTTGGAACATGAAAGGTTAAACCATGAATTATCTTAAAGTTATTGAATTAAATCGAATCGATTCGTACCTAATATTCTCACTCCCATGTATAGTATAATAATTTAGAAGGTGAAATGTTAAATCAGCAAACTTGTACAATAATTCTCTTTGTTTCATCCAAAATCAAACAGCTAGGTATTGTACTATCTAAGAATACCTAAGGAAATTGGCATTTAATTACTTAATTAGAGGGAATTTTTTTATCAAATTAAGCATTATATAAAATAATTTACTAAAATAATATAGTCTTTTAAAATTTTATAAAATTAGTATAAATGTATTTCACAGTAATGTGTTAGGGTATATTTCATTTTTAAAAACTAAAGACGTTAAGTTGATATACGTTACTGTGAGTAACGTTTTACTCCTAAAATGTTACTCACAATAACGTTTTAGGAGTAAAACATTACTATCAGTAACGTATATCAACCTAACGCTGTCAATTTTTTAAAAATAAAATATACCCTAAAATGTTACTGTGAAATACGCTTATACTAGTTTTGTAAAAAATTTAAAAAAATATATTATTTTGATAAATTGCTTTATATAATGGATTAGTTTGGTCAATACTTTTCTAATTGAGGCAACCAACTAGAGTATGGTAACTTATAAGTACTATATTAAAACATTATAACAATTACTCATTATAATGATTTTTTAAAAATTAAATTTTTATGTTATATTTTCTTTCAGTATAATACTATAACTGTATCATTTTATTCATAATAAGACTAATAATGCAAGTTGAAAAAATATGTTAGTATTGAATTGTTGAGCAAAAGATTTGTTCTTAGAAGAACAATATTTTTAGAGGATTACGTAACTTTGTTATCAAAACCACAATATTTACATTATTCATAAAAAAGTCATAATCACTCCATTTAAGGATATATTAAAAAAAAAAAAGGATTTATGTTTTCTTCTTTAAATAAATAACACTTTATAATAGTAATAATTGTTGGTGGAAGTCAAAATGATCATAGACCAATTACATAAACTTTCTCTCTGGCTCTCCTTATACTTATTTAGCATTAATTGATTAACCATCCAATCTTTATGCATGCATTTCCCTATACCCCCACCCCCACCCCCCTCTACCTATATTTTTTATTCTCATAATTCGTTATCATGTATTTATATTAAAGTTCGATTAATTTATATTTGTGCTAGAAAATTTCACTTTCTAATAAAGGCGATTTCATAATCAAGGGGCTCGAGCTTGAGACAGTGGCGGATTTAGGAATTTAAGGTTGTGGGTGCTCTAAAGTGAAAATATAAAAAATATGTGTTAACAGTGAGATTCGAACCTCGGTACAACAACACTAAAAAAGTCTTTAGTACTGATCCAGGAGTCATTGGACCAACTAAATCATTTATTCATTGGGTGCTCTATGTTAATTTTATACAAATACCTATCAATTTCTACATAGATATATATATTCCGTAACGAAGTTAATGGGTGCTCGAGCATCCGGCGGACACCATGTGGTCCGTCGCTGACTTGAGACCTCTAAATTAAGGATGAAAAAGATACTTACCAATCCATCACAATTGTTATCGGTTCCTTTACATATTCTCTCCTCCCGTCGTTTATCTTAATTGACTTATTTTAAGTGTTTTAAAATATTTTTCAAGTGTTTGAGAAAATGAAAAAAAAAGTATTTATATTATTAATTTTAACCTAAAAATGATTAAAAAAAATAACTCGAAGTCAATAACTTTAAAACTTTTATAAAAGAAAAATGAAAAGTCAATCCAAATAGACTCAGCCTTTCGTTTTTTTACACAATTATAATATAATTTGAACTTTTAAATTTCACACTAATTATCTATTCCTTCCCTTTAAGAACCTATTCTTTTGTATTTCTTGTATCAACTTCCCAATTTATTTATTTTCAAGAAAACACATAAATTTGAACTTCAAGCACTTTTCCTCTTGTTATTATTATTATTATTATCATTATGGCATTCAATATTATATCTTTTTCTTTCATTTTTGCTCTTTTCCTTCTACTCCCTTTTTCATGTAATTCATCACACAAACATCACAAAAACTACCACCGACAACATAATTCATCATCATTTGATCAAAAAAACTCAGATCACACAAATGGTAAATGGATTCTTCTTCATAAATCCATTGGTATCTCAGCCATGCACATGCAACTTCTCCATAATAATAAAGTCGTCATCTTCGATCGCACCGATTTCGGTTCTTCTAACCTCTCCCTCCCTCACGACAAATGCAGGTACGTCTGAACTGTCTGATCATCTCATCAGTCTATCATTCAACAACTCAACATGACTTTTTGAACGTACAAAAATCATTTGTAATTAAATATAATTATTTATTTACTTAATTATATTTTCAACAGGTATAACGACGAAGCAATCAAAGTAGATTGCACAGCTCACTCTATCCTTTACAATGTAGCCACCAACACGTACCGTCCGCTCACCGTTCAAACGGACGTTTGGTGTTCCTCGGGTGCCGTTAACCCTAACGGCACCCTTATACAAACGGGCGGATACCACGCCGGTGAACGTAAAATACGGTTATTTTCACCGTGTTTTGATGAAGAAGAACTTGTGATTGGACGGAACTTCAACAGAATCTCACCGTTAAACGGTGGTATTCAACTGATCATATACTTCCCGACGGACGTATTATGATCATAGGCGGAAGAAACGCTTACAGTTACGAGTTTTTTCCTTCTGAAAACGACGTCGTTTTTCACCTTCCGTTTCTGAAGGAAACGACTGATCCTAAAGAAGAAAACAATTTATATCCGTTTTTATATCTTTTACCCGATGGAAATGTGTATATTTTCGCGAATCAACGATCGATTTCGTTAGATTACGCGAAAAATAAAGTCGTTAGAGAGTTTCCGGTGATTCCCGGTGAAAAAAGGAGTTATCCGGCGACTGGATCATCGGTGATGTTACCGATGAAATTAGTCGCCGGAGATTTTTCACCGGCGGTGGAGGTGATGGTTTGTGGCGGTGCTAATGGTGGCGCGTTTCTACACGCGGCGGTGGGTGGGTTTATGCCCGCTTCGAGGACATGTGGGCGGATTAAAATTACCGATCCGGATCCTAAATGGGTCATGGAGGATATGCCTTCGGGTCGGGTTATGCTGGATATGTTGTTATTGCCTACGGGCGATGTGATTTTATTGAATGGAGCATCAAAAGGGACGGCCGGGTGGGAAAGCGCGATTGACCCGGTATTGAACCCGTTTTTATACGAACCGGGTCAACCCGACCCGGATGAAAGATTTAGTGTACTCAACCCCACTAGTATACCTAGAATGTACCACTCATCAGCGACGTTGTTGCCAGATGGCAGGATATTAGTGGGTGGGAGTAATCCGCATATAAGGTACAACTTCACAGGCGTTAAGTACCCGACAGAGTTAAGCTTAGAAGCATTTATGCCACCTTACTTAAGCCCACACCACTCTAATCTCCGTCCATCAAACACGACCGTTGAAGGACCCGTATCGTACGGTCAGAAATTCTCCATCACATTTACACTCGTGGTTCCTCGAGATACAAACGAGGTCATGGTAACAATGGTTGCACCTTCATTTACTACACACTCGTTCGCGATGAACCAACGTATGTTAATTTTGGATATTGTGACAATTCAACAAGTATCGTCGTTTGATCAAAAGATCACGGTGTACGCCCCTCCATCGCGTAATATTGCACCACCTGGTTATTATATGGTGTTTGTGGTTCACCAGGGAGTTCCTGGACACTCAATTTGGGTAAAAATGGAGTAATTTTTTTATAGTACATTTTTTCTTTTTTGGTGTTGGAATTGGTAGTTTAGAATTTAATATGTGCATTATTATTTCACTATTGGTAGTTGGAATAGAAATTGAAGTATCATTGAGAAAAGGTCACCATTTTTTCCCAAAGAAGAAAAACAAAAGATTGGTGTATTCTATTTTATTTTATTGTGTTTTACATGACCTTAAATACCCAACAATGAGAAGGAAAATTCCTTTCTTTCTAGCAATTATATATTATTATATGTTTTGTCAAGATGTAAAGTTGTTAATATATGATTATTGGTTTGATTAGTTATGTGCATGAATTTTGATATATTTACTTGTGACAAAAGATAGTCGATGCAATCATTCAATAAACGGAAATTTACATAAATTCCTCTAGTTTAAAAATTAATTACTTAGGTACACTCTAATTTTACAATATAACGTATCTTACCAGATTTTGGTGTGTCCAGTTACATATATCTCAGGATAATAAGGTTAATCTAGGGGTAATTTGTTATAGATACATTTTACCTAAGTAGATTCACATGTGTCTAGGATACATAACAAATTTTGCTCGTTTTCCTCATTTCCGTTTTATATCGCTCACCACTCTCCTATGTATCTGGTACTAGATAAATGTGAATCACACCAACTACATACACATACATGTATCTAATGTGATTCACGTGTATCTGGATACATAACAAATCTCACTCGCATCCGTTCCATTTCGCTCTCCCCCTCCCTATTTTAGTCTCTGTGGTAGAAAATACATTATCTAAGTGTATCTTCCTTAATATATGGTATAAATATTTTTAGTTAGTGATAAGATACAAAATATTTTAAAAATACAAGTAATAACAATATATAAATTAGTACCGTCTGTCTCATTTTATAGTTTCTCCATCCATATATATATATATATCAAATATTTTTTTTATCGAGGAGATTCGAGTAAACCCCTCGCCGCCCTCCATAACCCTTCCTCATTTGACAAGTCATTGTTCAATGCTATATGCATGTTTTTTTTGATTTGGTAATGAAACTTTAACAGACTGGTGAAATTAATAAGGAAGTTGTAAAGCAGGTGGATATGGGACCCTAAGATTAAAACACAAAGGGGAGCCCCATATTTTTTGTTTTGTATTGGATAGTACAATTGTCAGAGGGCAAGTGTCTCTATTGGACCATTAAATTATCGAAGTAATGATAAGAAAATTTTAAAAAAATATTTTTTTATTTTAAAATAATTTTTTTAGTTAAAAGATATTAAGTTTAAAAGGATAAAAATATTTTAGAAAATAAGATACTATTCTGATCAAATTCTAACTAAATTTTCTGACAAAAAAGATTTTTTCGTAGGTAAATCTTTTGTGATGTTCTGGGCACAAGTAATGAACAAAGAAAGAAAAAGTCTAAAACTCATTACTCATCACCCCACAAGTAGCATAAGAATAAATCAAGAAAATTACCCCCCTCCCCTTTTGATTTAGGTGAATGATTGATCATTATTTGATTGGACACAAAAAAATATATATATATTATGATGTGGAGTAAGGTTTATAGGAGAATTTATCTAGATCAATAATAAAAAGTTTGAAGTCGATTAAGTTTATTTTATTTTTATTAAGACGCTAAGATCTTGATTCAATAAAAAAATATTTCATAGATTTAAAATAAATAATCGGGGAAGAGGTTTTAAGGCCTCTACTTATAAAAGGGGGGAAGAACAAGATAATAACAAAAACTTGTTGAGATTTTTCTCTCATGTCTTTTATTGTTCGCGAAGTTTTCTTTTATAGGCATAAAAATTAAATCATCGTCACAATGTAAAATGACCATACACTTTACCATTGGAGCAAGCGGACTTAGTCGAGCTCCAACCAAATCTAGATTAGTGGAGCTCCAAACAAATATGGACAACATGCAAATAAAATAAAAAGGAGCAAGCGGACTTAGTCGAGCTCCAACCAAATCTAGATTAGTCGAGCTCCAAACAAATATGGACAACTTATGGCAAATAAAAAGGAGCAAGCGGACTTAGTCGAGCTCTAACCAAATCTAGATTAGTCGAGCTCCAAACAAATATGGACAACCAATGGCAAATAAAAAGGAGCAAGCGAACTTAGTCGAGCTCCAACCAAATCTAGATTAGTCGAGCTCTAAACAAATACGGACAACTAATGACAAATAAAAAGGAGCAAGCAGACTTAGTCAAACTCCAACCAAATCTAGATTAGTCGAGCTCCAAACAAATACGGACAACCAATGGCAAATAAAAAGGAGCAAGCTGACTTAGTCGAGCTCCAACCAAATTCAGATTAGTCGAGTTCCAAACAAATATGGATAACCAATGGCAAATGAAAGAGGAGCAAGCGGACTTAGTCGAGTTCCGACCAAACTAGATTAGTCGAGCTCCAAACAAATACTGACAACCAATGACAAATAAAAAGATTGGAGATGCGGGGTATCGATCCCCGTACCTCTCGCATGCTAAGCGAGCGCTCTACCATCTGAGCTACATCCCCTGAATGTCCTAAATTTTCTGCATAATTTATATCTTCTTAATAGTTATCTAAAGAAAATCGAAAAAAAAAGTTTACAAACTATCTTGAATTAATAAATGTCTCTCGAGAATCAAACCGTATCAAGAAAATTGAGTATAAGGCTATAGTTAGAAAAACACATTTATTTTTGTCTTGACTCTTTAAAGTGATACTGTCCCATTGTTCCTATTTATATGTCGTCATTCAGAGTTTACGTCCCTTAAGAAAATATGTAAGTTTACCATTGTACCCTTATTTAGTATTCTCTTTGAAGTCAAGTTTTCATAAATAAACATACATTAATCATTTAGTTTTCTTATACTGGTCGAATTCATACTTTCAATACTAATAACTCTCGAAAATAAAATAGGAAGTTGGTTTTGTAAAATGAGAAGTATTACATATGTTTAACTAATTATTGAAAAACATTGATTGATTGCCTATATTCTAGGAAAAATCACATGTTTTTAATAATTTTAATAGCACATTACTTAGTTTGTAGAAAAAAAATCATCAGTTTGACGAATGCCTAGAGTAAATAGGTCCAAAAAATGAACCTATAAACTTTTCATTCTCTTCCATATTTAGTCATATCGGTAATCTATGTTGCTCGGATTCTTCAAAAATGTCAATCACGATATTAGAATCCTTCACAAGTAGTGACGATCAACATTTTTGAAGAGTCAGAACAATTTAGTCAGTAATTACAATACTTATGATTACAAATCATCAAACAAAGAAGAGCATTTTAATAGCTTTAAGATATTAAGATCAATTGATCAACAACTAGTTCTGTTTTGACCTCTTTGCTGGTCTCAATTCAGCAATTCATCAGACACATTGTACATTGAAGTCTAGAGAAGAAACCATATATTAAAACTACGAAAGTTTTATCTACGCGTCTCAACGCCTTGATGTGACTGATGTATACTTGTATTTTGTAGCCCAGAATAAGTAGTGCATAAAGTTTAATGCACTGAGTATGCACATTAGCCAGTAGAACCTGTCCAAATGGTAGTGATTCAAGTTTCTACCCGCGAGCCATGGCTTGTTCGTTGAAATGCCTGTTACACGGTTGACAATAGACACAATCACCGAGCTGAGATAGTATCCGATGGCTAAAGAAGCCCACGAGAGAGATGTTGCCAATGATCTCATACTCACTGGTGCTTCTGAGAAACAGAATTCTAGTAGTCCTGCTAGAACGAAAAGATCAGCTGACCCGAGAAATAAGTACTGAAACGCGATCCAAAAGAATGTTATAGGCAATGGTTGAGCAGAGTCGATGAGTCCTGAATCAGTAGCTACTCTCTTACGTTTGATTTCAACTAGGGCTGCGATTCCCATTGCCACGATGGATAGGAACAGCCCGATACCAATACGTTGGAGGTGTGAGATTCCCATTTCTGTTTTGGTTACTCTACGAGCAAATGGGATGATGAAGTGATCGTAAACTGGAGCTAAGATCATGATGAATACTACGGGGAAAACAGGGAGGGAAGCCGGTGGGACTTTTAAAGAACCGACCTTTGTGTTCATCGAGGCTGCTTGATGGACTGAGAATGTATTTAGTTGAGCTAGACAACAGTTGAGCATAATGGTGCAGGCGAAAATAGGGAACAGTTTCATCACAATCTTAACTTCTTCCACTTGTTGAACTGTGCATTTTAACGCGCCACATGCTGGTGTGTCTGAAACAGCACGATTAAGGAAGCTAAGGCTTCTCGATGGAGCTATCTCAATTGATTTGCTAGTTGGAACCGGAGGAGGAGGACTTGAAGTCATACTTGCAATGACTGTGCTTGAGTTTTTCGATGAATTTGAACTAGAATTCAATACAGCTGCAATTATAACCTACACATTATAACATGAGGTTAAGTTGTTGAGTTTTATAAACCTCAACGCGTGCTTGATATAGAAATTTATTTGAAAATTATATACCTTACTGATGGTTGTAAGAGGGCTACCACGAGGTATCTTGTTCCGATAGAATGATGAACCAGAAAGGAATAACGGGATTGAGAGAAATATAGCTAAAGTTGAGATTCCGAATCCCCATTGCCAACCCTTATTGTCTTCCATCCAAACAACGAATGTGACAGCAATGAGAGCTCCAAAGGAGAGACAGAACACAAAGTAATTGAAGAAAGTTGATCTATGCTTTCTTCCACGAGGGGTTGATTCATCGAACTGTTCAGCACCGTGGGGTGCTAGTGATCCCTTTATACCTCCAACGCCTAACGCCACTAGGTAGAGTCCTATGAACAACATTGCAGCTTGTGCACCATGAACTTGTTCACAAGGTATGTTTAGATCACATTTTGGTGGCTTCAATGAACTCGAACGAGCTTGTATGGTCAGTATTACAAGTCCCTGTATTCACTCAAAGTTTCAGAATCAACTACTTCGTATTGTATGAATTTATCATAAATATTCTACCAAAGTTAAAAGGCATGTTCTATAGAACAAATAATGTTATAAGAAGCAAATGTCGTGTCTCTAAAGTCCAATGTATCCGCGATGTAGACATACATTATTCGATAAGATATAAATACTCTCACATTCATTTAGGGCGAGGATAAAATAAGGTGAGTTCGTTAAAGAATGACAAAAGTCCCACATCGGTGATTAATGAGATAGGTGGACTCTTTATAAGACTTGGGCAATCCTCCTCCTTTTGAGCAAGCTTTTAGGGTGTGAGTTAAGCTTAAGACCTAATTTCACATGGTATCAGAGCAGGACCCGTCTCACCTGATGTTGGGACCCCTAAAATCAAATTCTCACGCACTAGATGCTTAAGGTGGGGTGTTAAAGAATGACAAAAGTCCCACATCGGTGATTAATAAGATGGGTGGACTCTCTATAAGACTTGGGCAATCCTCCTCCCTTTGATCTAGCTTTTAGGGTGTGAGTTAGGCTTAAGACCTAATTTCACAGAGTTCGATCACTTGAGATGGTTTGATCATATCATTTATCGACTTTTAGATGCACGAATATACACGTGTGAAATCATGATAATCGAGGTAAAATGGGATAAAAAGTTATCTATAAATACCTAATTTGTTAAATTATAAACTTTTGACGATTCAACAAACTATGAGATCTGGTAGGGAACCTGTAAAGCTGCCACAACTGTCACGACTACAGTGGTCGGTGCGCGACAATAGAGGAACAGAGCCCTCAACCAATGACATTCTTCCATGTGGATCAATCAAACACTAAAGCACATGGAGGAAAAGGATCTACGTAACTAGATTTAGTTCAAGTCATTCTAGTCCAATGTATCCGCGATGTAGACATACATTATTCGACTAAGATAAAAATTGATCACATTCATTCAGAGCGAGGATAAAATAAGGTGAGATTGAATATCACTTGAGATGGTTTGATCATATCATTTATCGACTTCTAGATGCACAGATATACATGTGTGAAATCATGATAATCGGAGGTAAAACGGGACGAGAAACAACTTAAAAATCACGTGGTAGGAAGTTGTGCAGAAAAACCTATAATCTCTTGGAATTTGTTAAATTATGAACTTTTGACGATTTAACAAACTATGAGATCTGATAGAGGACCTGTAAAGCTGCCATAACTGTCACGACTACAGTGGTCAGTGCGCGACAATAGAGGAACATAGCCCTCATCCAATGGCATTCTTCCACGTGGATCAATCAAACACTAAAGCACATGGAGGAAAAGGATCTACGTGATTAGATTTAGTTCGAGTTATTCCAGTCCACTATTTAACTCTCAAAAAACAAAAAATATTATATAAATTGAAACAGATATAGTGTTATGTTTATCAAATTTTAATAAGAATTGAAGCCACATATTTTTACATGACATGCAACAAAGACAAAACTAGGATTTGAAAAAAAAAATCCAAGATAGGGAATAAGTGGCCATATATAGTGGACATTATTCATGGCACTTCCAACATGTAAGCTTGTGATATATACAAACAAATATAAACTATTTTAGTGCACATTTTCTACTTTTGATATGTGTATAATAATATATTGTGCTTAATTCTATGTTGGTGACATGTGCCCTTGTTTTAAAAATATACAAAAATGGAATGTTTTGTGTATACATTCCTTCTTAATGGAAAGTATGTGGCTATTTAAAGAAATCCATAGATCTAACACCACATATCCAACTCCAAACACCTGTGTCATGGTCCTAATAAAATATTTTATTATATAGTTTTTAATCACTATTCTTGGTTAAATATTCCCTTGGGGTTACACATAAAAAGTAGAAACAGTGACACCTTTAGCTCTTTGGTACAACATATTGTTCCATCGTTGTATTTTATGTGACATCTTTTAATTTTATATGATATTTAAAAACTTTTTTTTTTTGAATATTTTATGTGATTGAGATTCATTTCATTAAGGATAAAAGAAAATTTTAAAGTTAAATTATTTCTAATTAAAGTAAAGTGACAATCTTTTGAGATAGATTAAAAAATATGTCACGTAAAATAACATAGAGGGAATACTATTTTGTGTTAATCTAGTATTATTTTAAGGTCTCAAAAAATGATCCATTGGAATGATTTGCTAGGTCAAAGATTTGATATCCTAAATCTTGATATCCACTTATATATACACCCACAAAAAAATAATAATTTGAACTTAGCTATGAATTTAGTCGTTAATTTACTTATAACTAATATGACTTTATGCTAATCCACTACTAAATAGAATTTGGAAAAAAAATAAATTGTTGTTTAATCATAGAATTTGTTCATCGTTAACAAAATTAGATGCTGGGTGCGGACCATCAAAGAATATGGGTAGTGGATAAGACTATTCATTTCTTAAAATATAATAGAAAAATTCCTTATAGAGAACGTATTTCCCCACGATATAAAATCGAAATAACGGTATTTCAGTAAAGGTATCAAACATAAAAAGTCGAATAAAAACAGACCATGAAACGTGTGGATAACGTAAGAAGATAAATGAAGTAGTTGAAATTTGAGTCAAACTTCTTGTTAATTACCTCCTCATCTTGATTAAGATTGATTTCCTAGTCTTAGCTCATACATTTGAATTCATTGAATCTAACATACTTGATTAAGATTGAACCTAAACCTAAAGTTCGAGTTACTCGAATATGTAAAATTTATCTAAAGTGATACTGAATATATAAGGAAGTAAGTCTTAGATTCTATCGACACGTTGTAAAATCGTGTGAGCCTATATCCAAAGCAGACAATATCACTAACGGTTCCACGAGCGTAATCAATACCCTCGTGGGGGTGGGGGTGATGTAAAACCCTAGGTGAATTCCACGTTGATAAAACACGGAGAGCTAAGTACATACGAAGCCCTAGACTCAAGTGATACATTTTAAAGATATGCAAAACCTAAATCAAAACAGACTATATTACTAATGGATTAGACTGTTGTTGATCCAAAACAAACATCAATCTACTGAATTATATTATATTTTTACTAAAAACTTCTTTTACTATTTAATCTCCGTATTATAATTTCTACGAAATATTTAAAGACCAAAATACCCCTAACTAGTTAGGTGCACCAATAATGTGGTTGAGGTTTGATTGGTGTGAACCTTCCACTAAAAATGTGTCTAAAATCTGATTCTAACTTACATAATTGGCCACCTATTTATAACCATTGCTTTTTTCATCCTACAAAAATGTTTTCCACGATGCCAACTTTTTATTTTTTTTCACCAAATCGAATCATATCAAATTTTATTTAGTGGGTTCAGAAAATCATTGGACACAAAACAAAGCTCACAAAAAACAAGTGGTCTCTTTTTTCATATTTTACGACTTTAATCCATTCACGTTTTTGACGGGGCTAGTACCTTACATGTGTTTGTCGGTTGAATTATAGTAAATTTTTGTTCAAACAGTATATTTGTGGTAATAGTTTTATTTATAAAACTATTATGATCGTTTAAAGTAGTCTATGTGAAAGATTCAGAACTGATAAAATTAAAATCCTGACTTCGTCTATAAGAAATCAAAATTGAGAAATTGAAAAATGGAAAATTTACCAGAAATTCAATGAGTGCACTGATGAGATAAATGTAATAAGTAGTGAAGAAAGCATCAGATAAGAATCCACCAAGAAGTGCCAATAAAAATGCTGTGCCCATAAAATTAGTCACAGAATTTGCTGATTTTGATGGTGAAAAATGCATGTACTCAGACATATACAACACCAAATTACTTGCATTTGCCAAAAATGCCAAATTCTCCAACACCTCAACACCTAATCATAAAATAAAAAAAAAAAATCATCAATAAAATAAAATAAAAAATTATTCTTGACAAAGATATGATCAATTTAGTGCACTAAGCTCCTATTATGTCAGACCACAAGAATCTATCGTACAACAGTCTTATTATGCATTTCTGCAAGAGGTTGTTTATGCAACTCGAAATTCGTGACCTTGTGCCTAAGGCACTAAGCTCCTGTTATGTAGAATCTATTGTACAACAGTCTTTTCTTATATTTCTACGAGAAACTGTTTGCACATCTCGAAATTCGTGACATTCTGGTCACATGACAATAATTTTATCGATCGTTCGTGTTTTTTTTTTTTTTTCAAGAATGGTGCTAGTAATTTATTTATTTACCTAACACAAAGGAGGCAGCAAGCAAGCCACCATGACGATTGTTGATGGCTGGTCTATTTTTCCAATCAACATAGCTATCCCAATTGTTTTGATTATCTATTTCCTATAACAAATTTAAAACCAAAAAAAATTAGAATTTGTTAATTAAAAAAAAAAACAAAGAGAAGAAAAAATAAATAAAAGAGGAACTCACCATTAGTTAAGTTGAAAGAAAGTGTTGTAGAGATCTAAGATGATGAAATAATAGTGATTTTATAAAGAGTTGAGAGAAAGTGAGAAGAGAGGAAGATATAAATAAGACTTTGAAATTAAAAAAAATAGAGAGAATTTAAATTAAAAAAATTTCATTTTGTATTTTTTGTAATATAATTATGATGACATAGTTAGGCACTAGAGTCCCCTTTTTTTAAGGGGGAATGAAAAAGGAGAAAAAGTGGATAATGATGTTATCTAGGTTAATTATATTATATTAATTTGATATTTTAAAATAAAATTTTAGATATAAAAATTATATGAAAAGTATTATAATAATTTTTATGTTAATGTACTTAAAAGATTTCATCTAAAAATATTAGTCAAAATTCATTAGAATTTGATTGGTTTTAAATAATTTTATTTCTATAAAAGGAGGAAGATAAAAAAGCATATAAATAAAATAATATAATTCTAAAAGAGGAAAAATAATAATAAATAATATAAGTAAATGAAGGGAGAAATAAAATAGAAAAGCAAAAAATGTTTTAATGTTCTATCATTTATAATGTAAAAAATATTTATAATAAATGAAAACGTATACGTTACGTTTAGGTGAAATTACATGATTTTAATTTTTGTGCGTTTGTTAGACCAAATAAGCATCTTTTCAAACATAAAATTTAGTTTAGACTCTTCAACTATTATTTCAAAATTCGATCTAAAAATATTTTCAAATTCCAACTATTAAACTAAACATAATCAATAGGTTTAATTTAATACGTCAATTCTCACTAAAGGTTAATTTTGTTTCCGTTTTTAATAGACTTTCTTTCTACAATTTTGACTTTTACAAATTAAAAATATTAAAATGAGAATTTTTTTTCTCTAAATCTAGTAGAATCTTGACTCTTTTTTCCCCCTACAATCTCGATATATAAAAAATGAAAATATTAAAATAAACAATTGTTTATTTATCTATTTATTATTATTATTATTATTATTATTATTATTATTTCATTTTTTTTATGTTGTGAAAGAATTGCACACCCAATTAACACATTTAATTAACAAGACTAATAGGTTTAGCTTATGGTGCCAACCCTCATTAAAAGTTAGTTTCCTAGCATGTTTGGTATAATATTTTTCTACAATCATGACTTTTATTAATAGAATAGGAAGATTAGAATAGATCGAGACATTAAGAGTTTAAATATTACTGAAGTAAAAAAACGTATCTATCTTTTTTTAAGTTTAAATTAACCATGTAATGCTATACCATCGATTGTGGCCCATCAAGAAATTACATCAATATTGAGTATTGACATGCATAGCATCTTAAGAGGACCTTTATTAATTGTTTGTTAAGTAAGAAGGAATTTTTTTTAAAAAAAAAATCGACTTATTGATTGATTCGTATAAATTTACATCAGATTATTTATTTTGCTTAATTTTTTTCATTTTTTAAAAGAAAAAAAAAGTGCAATATATTTTGAAAAATTATGACCAAATAAAAAATTATTTAAGAATTTATGATTGAAACACTAAGTTTGGTGAAGTTATTAGATGCAATTCTTGTCAATTTAAAAGTTGCCACTAAAAGATTTGTTTCCCTAGAAGAGAAAAGAAATTGATTTGTTGAAAGAATCATTTGGTTTTTTTAATGAAAAATATAACACAAAAAAAGAATAATCTCAAATTGGAAAATTTATTTAGTTTGGTTTGCTTACTTTTTTGGGTACATTTATTTTTTTTTAACTTAAATCATCTAAGCAAGGACCACCCATCCACCTAAATATAAATCATTTTTAAATTTTGCAAGTGAAACTTCATAAATTGAACTTTTAATATGAAATTTAATAACAATTGCTCTATTATTTTTAATTACACAGCTAAAAAGAATGACTATTTATGATTTTCTTTTATTGATTTTTTATTCTATTATGAAATTAGTCTATACCTACCAACTTAGTTAGTGGAAATGAAAGCCCTTCTCCACCCTCCAAATATTACTAATATTTACCTAAACACATAATTTAAAGTACATTCCTTTAATCTTCAATATTTACTTAGGAAAAGAAAAGAGAATATCTATCTTGTTGTATCTTTCGTATCAAATATTCTAAATTTGATTTTAATTCTAGAACTCCGTAGACAATGTTATTTTTCTAGAAGAATATAATAAATATATTATTTGAGTTGATTTTTCAAATAGTTACTCGATTAATTATTATTATCTGAAAACAACACTCCCTATAGGTTCCAGAACGATAATATTGAGTAATTCATCTGAAAAATATAACTTCAATTTTATTTGATTCGAACAAAAAATAGGCTATATATATGTATATAAAACTTATCATTAAAAATTACTGAACTCCCCTTTCAAATACATCTTTATCCCCTCTTGAATACATCCTTTCCATTAAGTAATGTATAATTCGCAATTCGTGTGCTATGTATCCGTATGTTTTCCTGATGTATCCGAGATCTTATAAATTTAAGAGATTTTTTTTAATTTGAAAAAAATATAGGGATATGATATAATTAATTGTTGACACTATATGAGATTGTATAATTTTACATTATTAAACGTATGCAAAACTAAATATACAATCTTAATAACGAAATTTAGTATCAAATCACCCTTCGTTTAAGATGGCTACGCCCATGATATACATATAGTATACATCCTACCTTGTCTAGGTGAGGCTAACCTTTAAGAATTTTTTGGTATGTAGAATATTGGTGGCCAAAATTATGGCTATTGTTTGATATCGTTGCCAAATTATGTGGAGAAGAATAATATATATTTTGATACACATAATAAGATTCTCACAAGTAGTAATTCTCAAGCAAGTTTAAATTCCAATATTTTAATGTACATCTATACAAACATTGAACATGATTTTTCTAACAAATAAAAGTCTCGAATCAAATCATGTCTTTTTTTAAAAAAATATTTCTTCTTTCAAAAGTCAAAATAATAATTAAAAAAAATGTGTCTAATAATTTTAAAAAATGTGTCTTCATGGGACAAATAGATATATTCTTCCAAGGATGAGGCTTTGAAGTCATGTACGTTTTACAAAGAGGAAACATACATTTTATTTTTGGATATACACACACAAAAAAAAATTAATCAATAGACACTACTAAAATGTTCGGTGGCTATTTCAGTTGATATTTTGATTTAATCAATGAGAAAAAAAATGCTATTTCTGTGAGAATATGTTTTTCATCATGCATTTGTTTTTACAGTGAACTAGTTTGATGAAAAATGAATAGAAAATTTGTTTTGTATAACAATAAATTATCAGCGATTCGCTGGTGAAAACATAATATTTTTAGTAGTGAGAATACATGTAGAATATGAATGTTGAGATTTAAAAAAGGTGATGATGCACAATATTTTTGAAAGATAGAATTAATAGAATTATTCTTCAATTTTGTGGCTGAAAAATAAGAAAAGAAAAAAAAAACTTGTCTAAACTTAGAGCAAGTACCAAGTGGAAAGTAAAAAAGAGAAAGGATTTAGCAAAAGTAACACCAAAAAGATAATTCAAAAATAATTATAAAAATTCTTTTTCCACCATACGTAGAATTAAAAAAAAAATGACTAATTTTATCTACAATAAAAGATTATTCGTTTGGGCAATGTTGGAATAATGTTGGAATATGTAAGGGCAGCTTTTTATATTCTCTTATACTTAAAACCCTTCAAAATTTTTACTATCGAACATATCATCAGAAAATTATACCGTATAAATAGTAAAACAAAATTTGTTAAATATTATATATTGTTCAACATTCTTTACATATAAGTGTAGCGACAAAGGATGGCTCGATAAAATTGCTTAACATCGCTCGATCAGTGTGACATTCTTGTATTTTTTTTCGAATCCCCTTGTTGAAATCCCTTGCTTCGAGTCACACAAGAGGGGGTCCGATAAGTCTCGGGCCGTCCCTCTATGCATATCTTTTCTCTGTTTTAACATTCCAAAATTTCTTCAGAAGGAACTTGCACAACTCTGTTCACATGTGTTACTTGCTAGATTTGAGTGATGTATACTTGTATTTTGTAGCCCAGAACAAGTAGTGCATAAAGTTTAATGCACTGAGTATGCACATTAGCCAGTAGAACCTGTCCAAATGATAGTGATTCAAGCTGCTACCCGCGAGCCATGGCTTGTTCGTTGAAATGGCAGTTACACGGTTGACAATAGACACAATGACCGAGCTGAGATAGTATCCGATGGCTAAAGAAGCCCACGAGAGAGACGTTGCCAATGATCTCATACTCACTGGTGCTTCTGAGAAACAGAATTCTAGTAGTCCTGCTAGAACGAAAAGATCAGCTGACCGAGAATAAGTACTGAAACGCGATCCAAAAGAATGTTATAGGCAATGGTTGAGCAGAGTTGATGAGTCCTGAATCAGTAGCTACTCTCTTCCGTTTGATTTCAACTAGGGCTGCGATTCCCATTGCCACGATGGATAGGAACAGCCCGATACCAATACGTTGGAGGTGTGAGATTCCCATTTCTGTTTTGGTTACTCTACGAGCAAATGGGATGATGAAGTGATCGTAAACTGGAGCTAAGATCATGATGAATACTACCGGGAAAACAGGGAGGGAAGCCGGAGGGACTTTTAAAGAACCGACCTTTGTGTTCATCGAGGCTGCTTGTTGGACTGAGAATGTTGAGAGTTGAGCTAGACAACAGTTGAGCATGATGGTGCAAGCAACCGAAAATCGGGAGGATTTTCATCACAATCTTAACTTCTTCCACTTGTTGCACTGTGCATTCAAACGCACTACTACTACTACAAGCTGGTGTATCTGAAACAGCTCGATTAAGAAAGCTAAGACTTGTCGATGGAGTGTGCATTGATCCAACGCCGCCTTTTCTATTTGAATCTTCGCCATTTTGCTTGCCCGTTGGAATTGGAGGAGAAGGGCTTGAAGTCATACTTACTATAGCACTAGTTGAGTTTCTTGATGCACCCAAATTCACCAAGGCAGCAATAAGAACCTACGAAAAAAACTCATTATATTACTCGTTTAGAAAAGTACAGTTTAAAGCTATGTTGCTTGGACTCTGCAGTAATGTTCGACACACAAGGAGTAATTTTGAAGAGTTCGAGCAACATGTTTCAAAGTGCGTATTAGATGAAACTCTGTATATACCTTGCTGATTGTTGTGAGAGGGCTTCCACTAGGTATCTTGTTCCTATAGAACGACGAACCAGCAATGAAGATTGGGATCGATAAGAATATAGCTAACGTTGATATTCCGAATCCCCATTGCCAACCCTTATTGTCTTCCACCCAAACGACGAATGTGACAGCAATGAGAGCTCCAAAGGAGAGACAGAACACAAAGTAATTGAAGAAACTTGATCTTTGTTTTCTTCCTTGTGGTGTTGATTCATCAAACTGTTCAGCACCGTGGGGTGGCAGCGATCCCTTTATACCTCCAACGCCTAACGCCACTAGGTAGAGTCCTATGAACAACATTGCAGCTTGTGCACCATGAACTTGTTCACAAGGCACGTTCGGAGTTGCTTGAAGGTCGCACGTTGCTGGCTTCAACGACCCCGAACGAGCCTGTATGGTGAGCACCACTAGCCCCTGCAAAATGCAGCATGAGTTATGCATATATTTTGTTTTAGGAAAAAACTCGAATTAGACAAGAATCTCATTTTTAGGTAGTACGAAGGTGGAATTAGCGATCAAGACGTTGTCGGGACTCAAGTGTCCCTAAATGATCGGCTATTACACGGCTCACTAACTCTGCCTCGGGTATAGGTACCTTTTATTTGTTAGGTTGAACATAATGAGGAAAGATATGTATTTCAAATGTTATTAATGCTAAGACCTAAGTAGAATTAATCAGAGGCAGAGCTAGCGCTTCGGTTACGAGTTCACCGAACTCACAAACCCTATATATATTTGTATTAAAAAATCACTAAATATGTATAGTCCCGAACCTATAAGCTTTAAATTCTACCTCTGCGTATAAAAATAATTTAGATTACAATTGACACGTAAAAAAAAGTCATGGAGAACTTTCTCTAGCTGTCACAGTAATAAAGAGACACTCTACTCCTTTTAACTCCACTTATTGACATTCCAAATTCAGATTTATATAAAAAGTAACAAAATGAAAATTAAAATATAAGACAAAAATATGTTTACGTGATACACGAAATTCATTCTTAATCATAATTCTCGAAATTAAGACCTACTGGACCCAAAGTCATCTTTGTTAGAAATCACATTCACCCCCCTTATATTACTTTCTTTGTGCGAATCCAATATTAATCTAGATTCAATGTGAGATAAATCCTGTTTATAGATTTTTATCTTTTTACCGAATAAAAACAGATGATTTTATCTAGAAATCATGGAAAACCAAACTAGGTTTAAAAAAAAAAAGACATGTATGATATTGTAGTACTAGTAAATAAAATAAAAATAAAAATTGTAGTACTAGTTGAATATTTGTTGTACTTTGCAATCCATGTCATAGAGATAGAGTTAACAAAATGGGGCATTGACACCAAAAAAGGAAAGAGTCGATCCAAAACTTTCATTGGCCCTACCACTATATAATATATTTTATATCAAAGGTGATGCAATATCAAACCAAACCAAAATAACATATATCATGAAATATGTATGATGTATCCCTAGAAGACGGAAAAAATAACAGGTATCAGATGAAATAATTAAAATATATACGTATAAGATAATTATTACTACGCACCAAAAAAATGTAATTGCGGAGGCAGGAATTGAATCATGCATTCAAGAAATTCATAAAGATGTTCTTTTTGTTTAGTGGATACGATAATTTGTATACATACACATGAATAAGTTCATTTATATATAATTTTCTGACAAACGAGATTCAGTTAAACCGTTTGATTGATTTTTTTTGCCATTTATTGATAAAAAAAAAAGGATATATGTATATAGTCATATATAGGGTAATATGTGAGATGTCAAGTTGTATTTGCCTTTAATATGAAATAACAACTTGAATGCAACAAACAATATTGTTACATTTCTTTTCCAACATTTTTTTTATATAGTTATTTGTATTTATAGTTTTTCCTTTTTGTCTTTTTGCTAAATACCCCTAATTTAATTCAAAATTTTCCTACTTCACATAAATTCTCCATAAAAATTTACTTATTTTCTTTCCGTCCTAAAATAAGTGTTTACTTTATAAAAATAAATTGCTCCAAAATTAAGCACCGCTTTAAAGATTCAATACAAAAAAATAATCATTTTTAACTATACCCTTATATTAAAAACCACTTCTAATTTTAACGACGTTGAATCCTCAAATACTATCTAATATCTTTTTCTAGTCTATAATTTCATAATCGAGAAAATTCTCAAAGCCAGTTCATGTGGTTCAAAACTTGATGAATATAAGTCTTCTCGTCACATCTCCATTTAAATATCAGACTATTATATAATCAGATTCAAACGCATGACATACACATCAGACATCGCCTTTTTTTCCCAATAGGCCAATTTAAAAACCTAGGGGCAAAGCAATACATTTCTTAGTCTATTGTCACCATATATTACATAGTGACAAACGTAAAGTGCTATAAAAAGTAGTTAAAATTTAAAAAAAAAAAGTTATTATATGTAATGGGACCCTAGAAAATGCAAACTCAAAACTAGATACGTTGCATGAATAATATATGTGGGGAAGGTTAGATTCTTAATATGATCTTCCACTATAAAAAAATAAAAAATAAAATTGTAATATCTAAAAATCGATTCTAATTCGACAAAGATCTTTTTTTCATCCTATAAACTTTAGTTTTTCCACGATGCCAAAAAATTAAATTTATTTTTAAAAAAAATAAAAATGAATAGAAAAACAAATCGAATCATATCAAAAGTGGTCTCTTTTTAAAGTCATGGTTCATGGGATTTCTTTTAGAATTTTAAAGAATAAAAATGACCAAGAAAAAAGGTCCATTATGGGGTTAATATTAATTCCCCATATTTTCTTAGTTAACAAGTTTGATTGATGGGACTATGTGGGGGTGGGTGGGTGGATGGGGAGAGGGGACTACCGGCGATAAGAAACCTGAAATCTCGTTAATTATTCAAGATCTAATATATATGTACGAAAATAATTTTTTTTGATTCATATACTACGTACAAAATTTTATATATATAATATTATTAAACGAAAAATGTTCGACTGACCATCCTGAATTATACGTGGCTACGCCACTTAGAGGTGGAGGATAAAAGAAGGAGACAAGAGAAGATAGAAAAGAAGAAAAGCAACCAATTCCCAAGTATCTTTTGTCATACTAATTGTCAACTTGCATCACTTTGCAAGCAAGTTGCATGACCAATTGTTGCAATTTTAACACTAATTTTATCATTACTATCTCTCCATAAAAATAAATAAAACTAAAGTATATAATGAATGATGACTAGGACATAATTATTTTGTTTCCAAACAATGTTTAGTGTCCCGATTAATCTGAATTCACAATCATAAAGCTCAATAGAAAGCAAAGCACATGATTCGTTAAGATATTTCTTATTTTCAAAATCTAAACTCAAGACTTCTTATTTATCTAGTTTCAGCTAACCCTTGGTGATCGTTCATACTACATATCGTATATTAAATATATTTAATTTTTAATTAATTAAGACTATCTCAAACAATGTGATTATAGAGTATAGTTGAAGAACAAAAATTAAATAGTAAACAAACATAATATATTTGACTTTTATTTTCTCCCCTTTTGTTTGTCAAAGTACTACGCTATCATTTATATTTTGAATACTCCATAAGAAAAAAAACAATAAACTTATAAATTTAATAAAAGAAAGGTAAAGATTCTAAAATTATTTTATTTCTAAAAATTAAAAATGATAGCATAAATAATGTGGCAACGTTATTGCCTTTATTTGATCACATTTCCCAAGTTTGTTTCATTCAATATTGGCTACATTTGCCTTAATTTCTGCTCATTTTATGTCTCACCAATTAAAATCCACATGCCTGCTCTTCAGTCAGTTATAAATTAATACATTAAAAAAAATATTTACAAATTATCTCGATATAAATAAATAACAATTTAAAAAAATTAAATTATATTCAATTATAAAACTATAACATTCTCGGTAGAAGTACCATTTTACATGTTCTTAACTAATGATCATGATCATAACATTATTAAAAGTAAAATTTTCCAATACCAAGTGGTAGGACACAGTATTAATCAGGATTGTGACAGAGTGATAAATATTTTTTATTAAACTTTAAATATCAATGATTAACGTTATTATAGCGAGTTTTAACCTTCTAACATGACGTGTAAGTAATTCAATACTGATTCTCAAACTTCAGGATCGTGATGAAGTGATAAATATTTTTTATTAAGCTCTAAATATCAACGATTAACGTTATTATAGCGACTTTTAACCTTCTAACGTGAGGCGTAAGTAATTCAATACTGATATCAAACTTCGAACGAGAAAAAAAAAACATACCAGAAATTCAATGAGTGCACTGATGAGATAGATGTAATAAGTAGTGACAAAGGCATCAGATAAGAATCCACCAAGAAGTGCCAATAAAAATGCTGTGCCCATAAAATTAGTCACAGAATTTGCTGATTTTGATGGTGAAAAATGCATGTACTCAGACATATACAACACCAAATTACTTGCATTTGCCAAATATGCCAAATTTTCCAACACCTCCACAACTATAAAATAAAAAAAAAAAAACAATTAAATTTCACATGCAACATAAAAACACAGTTTGATACATTAAGCTTCTGTTATATTCATCCAGAAAAAAGTCAGACCATAAAGATCTTTGTATTTTTTCTATTTTGATCAGATAGTAATAACTTTATCAGTTATGTAAAAAAAAATCGAAGATTTTTAATTTTTTTTACCTAAGACAAAGGAGGCAGGAATTAAGCCACCATGTTTATTAGTAAGTGCAGGCTTATTTTTCCAATCAACATAACCATGCCAAGTGCTTAATTGACTTTGGTTCTCTGTGTCCTGTAATACAAAACAGAGTTTAATTATGAAAATATGAAAGAAAAATTAAAAATTAAAGAGGAGAAAAAAGAAAAACATACCATTTTTTTTAATTTATTTTTGTGTGAATTTTAATCTCAATTTAATTTTTGTAGAGGTTTAAATTGAGAGGGTTAAGATTGTAGAGGAATTTAAGAAGAAAGATATAGAAATGAGAGTTATCAAAGTTAGGGGTATTTAAAGAGTTAGAAGAGAATAGTGTGGACCCTTTTTGGGAAAATGCAATGGTTATTATTAAGCGGAGTCAGAATTTTTAATTTATGTATTTTAAATTAATTTAATTTTGAGTTGAAATTATTCGATATTTAACAGTGAAGACTGACTTCACCTTTAATTAAAGATTTCAAAATTGTGTATTCACACTAGATAATATTAAATGATTAAAAAAATTAATTGAAAATTTATAATATTTTTTATATTAAATTATATTAAAATTAAAAAATAAAAAAATCTATAAAGATAAAATAATATTAAAAGATATCATTTTGATCTAATTTTCTGGCCTTTAATTGAAAGTAAATTTCTTGTGTATACCACTTTCATTTTTTAATATAATATAAAAAATGAATTAATTGATTTGATTTAAAAAGAAATATGTAATGTATGCCAAAAAGTCATCATAGCTTGTCTAATAGAATAATTAAGTTTTTTTTTTGTTGTTTTCTATATTTTTTTTTATTTTTTTAAATTCCAATTATGACATATTTTCTCTTGGGCAATTGACTTCCCCTCCACCCTGCCTTTTTTCACGGGAAAATGTTGATATGATGTTAGTTTAGCTAATGTCTTTTATTTGATATTTGATAATATATATTAGAGTTAAATAAATATAAATTTGTATTAAAAAGTTTTATATCGAAGATAAATTATTTTTTAAAACAATTTTATATTGAAGGGCTTGGTAATTTTAGCTATGATTTTTTGTTTTATAAATTGTTCGACTTTGGTAAATATTCTATCAAATTTTTGACATTTGAGATATCGAAGTAAACCTTTTATAAATTCTAGACTTAATGATTTTACCGTAGATTGAAGATTAAATTAGGCTCAATTGAGAATTCTCCTAAAATGAGTTGGGTTTGATTGAGTTGGGATTGAACCAAATTCAAATTATCTTGAACCCTAAAATGAATTGGGCTTGATTGAGTTGATATTAAACCCAATTCAAATTATCTTGAACCCTAACCCTTAAATTTTGATGAATTGAACGGGTTAGTTATGTTTGGATTTATTTTTGACACCCTTAATTCTAGTTCATGCACAAGTCTCGTATTCATATTTTAGGAATGCAATTCTTTTTTAAACTAATACAAAATATTTTAAAGCATCAGACTAATAATATATACTCATATTTCAGATAGAGTTAGTGAACCATGTAAATGGCGATCAGGAGGCACTTGAGTCTATCGCCGATGCCTAACCAGTTGAATTCGGACATATCAATAGACATGGAGATCGCTATAATCGTTACTGTATTCATATCGTATTCTTTCACGTATAGTTTTGAAAAAAAAATATTGTAACAGTTCCAATAAAACAAAACCCAAGTGGATTGAGTTTTCACATTAATAAGTAATAAAGTTTTAATAATTGGTTATCCATTGAAGGATTGTATAAAGTTTTTTTTTTCCTTTTCAGAAGAAAAAGAGATTGATTTGTTTGTTGAAAGAATCATAATCTTTTATTTTATTTTTAATTTTAAAAAAAAATCGAGTAGGTCACTACTTAATTCTTTAGCTGTTTGATAGTATCAACCTTATATCCTGTGGGCAATTTTATTTTATATTTGATACAAATAATTTTATTATTATTATTATTATTATTATTATTATTGTTGTTGTTGTTGTTATTATTATTATTAGAGCATACATTTATAACTTACTTATCTTAAATGAAACACATGATAATATATTATCGCTATAATTTTTATCGCGGATCACTCATGTTCATTGACCACTAGGTAAACCTAATTTTATAATAAACTCCTAATCATAAGAAATTAAACTCAATCAGACAAATTTTATGTGATAAATTTACTCAAAAGAATAGTCATATGATATATTAATTAAGTTGTTTTTTGTTATATAGATTTGTTTTTTCTTTAATAATTTATTTCGATTCTTTGACTTTGAAATTTGAATAATTGAACTTCGTTTTGATATAATATAAATTTTCTTGTCATTTCATGGAAAAGAAAAATATTTGTGATAATATCAAGATAATAAAATAGGGATTATAATAAAGAAATATACGTTTTAATATGATCCTAACTGACTAAGCCAACTGCCTAAACAAACCCCCACGTTTGTTTTTTATTTTCCATTATTTAGGTCTCATCTTTTTAGTCAACTTTCAATAATTTTAATTATAGTCATTATATAACATATCTATATCCCAAAATTTAAAATTCTTTTGAAAAAGTGACATAAGAATTTATTTTTGTAATTAATATTTATATTTTATATCACGTCAATAAATATAAGATATCAAATATTAACATAAACGATGTTCTCCTTAAGAAATTATCTTGTGTGAATGGAAGACAGATTAATATATTTTACATCACATCAATAAATATAAAATATCGAATATTAACACCAATGATGTTCTCCTTAACATTATCTTGTATGAATGGAAGAAAGATAAAAATTATAATTCGTAGATTGTCGATTTGATGAGAAAAAATAAAAAAAATTCATTAGAATCTCATTTTGATTTACATGTCCTTATAATATGTGTATAAAAAGTCTATAAAGTTATCCACTTGCTTGAAATTAGCAATGCATTGGTTGATTTTGAAAAGAATAACTAAGTCATATATCTCTATAAAGCATATGTCTATCCAAATTTTTGTCCAAGAAAACCATATACTTGTTGATTTGTACTCATTTTGTTTTTACTTCTTATTTATTTCGAGATTATCTATCGTAATTTTTTACAATTATTAATATGGTTGTTTTATTCTTATATTTATCTTTTCATATTTGATTTATTACACCTTAATTTATTCAAATCATAAATCTGTGAAAAAAATAAAAAACTCTATACTATAAGTCAGAACGTAAAAATAAAATCACATACACGTCATTCTTTTCGATAAAATCGAAAGGGATGATGATTGAGGTGTAATAAATGTAAGTTGGAATAAATGAATTGGACGTGCGTAGAAATAGGGAAAGACAGCTTCGAATAACGTAAGATATAAAGACCCCAATCATATAGTATAAAGAGGCATACTCTTTAATCTTCTTAACATAATTTTTTGGCTTTTCGCTCGCCTCTCTCCTATTTTGTTCGTTACGTATACCAGATATATGAGAATCACATCAATTATAAACCTATACATATATTTAATATGTATCTAGAGTAATTAACGTGTATCTGGATTACATAAGAATCTCGTTTTTATCTCTCCTCATCTTGCTCATTTCTCTCTCTATTTTATCGTATCTGGTAATAAAAATACATGTATCTAAGTATATCTTTCTCAATATGATAGGATATTCTTAATTAGTGGTAAGATACGTAATATTTTTGAAGTATAAACAATAAAAATACATATAGTAGTGAAGTATGTCTAATTATATAATATTTCATATTTGTATCAGAGTCCTATTAATTTGAATTCGCTATACGTAAGATTTGATTCATTCAGACGCTTCCTATAAAAAAAATTCATTTCTAAAACTCGAAATCGAGATTAATTAAAATGTATAGTAAAATAAAGTGACTATGGTTTCTATTTATGAATCTTGGAACATGAGAGTCCCAATAGACACGCCTTAAAGCATGCCATGATCAACTATACAGCCTCAGCTCTAGCCAATGTGTTCCTAAATATTGGACATACTTTATATTTGTAGGGTTTTATATTACGATTTTTAATAAAATGATTTATAAATTGTACAGATAAAATTATATTTGATATTTATGCACATAAATTGTGATGAAAAAAATATTATAGTTATGTTTTATGACGTTTTTTTGAATCATAAAAAATTATGATAGAGTGATATAATATATTTATTGATCTTTAATTAGAGTTTTCAGGTTCGAACTCTAACCATAAAACTGTTTTTGATACAGAGGATTTACCCACTAAAGGACTTTTCGACATCTTTAATTAATTAGAGTTTTCAAGTTTGAATTCTGAGTATGAAAACATCTTTGATTAAGTTTATTTATCAACTAAATTAATTTTTTCGATATAAATATGAAGTAACTGTAGACATTGAAATTTTGTGAGACTCTACAAGATGCGTTCAATTCGATTTGGGACTCTACAAATTGTGTTCAACTCAGATAAGGATTCTTGGAGGATATTCAACCCTAAACCCTAGTTTATACTTATATAAAGGGTACTAAATTCCCTTAAAAGGCATCTCGAAAAATCCAAAAAGAGATCAAGATCTCGAATACTCCACAAATTGATGTAGAGAGGTTATATCTAAATCATCCTAGTTCGAGAAATACGCTGCTAACGGCCCTCGAATCATGGATAAATTATCTTAGAGACTAAAGTCAAGGGAGGAACAGATTCATACTCACACTCTTGATGAATAAAATCATGAATCTTCATATTTTATTTATATGATTTATTTATTTTTTCTATATATTTAAAATTTATTACAAATAGTAATCGAACATCAAATATAAATAACAAAGACCGAATCGAATAGACGAAAATATATAACGATCCATGTGGTTAAAAATAACTTGACTAGATGTCCACAAAATACGTATAGTTATCCAAGATAATTGGCGCCGAAAAATTAAATTCTTTATTCGACGAAATAAATAGAATAAAAAATCGATTCTTCTATATGCAATAATAATATCATCATTTTAGAATATAGAGTATTAAATAAATGGGCAATGGCTAAGGTTAGAATAACGTTGGAATTTGTCCCACAAGATATTTTTACTTTTATTAAAATCAAATTTATACGTAGAGAATCTTAATAGTTCAGTTGATTGATTATCTGATATTTTTCTTAATTGATAAGTTCGATACTTTAGTAATTGCCTCTTTTATTTCCTCTTTCTCACCCCCAAAATTTTTTTATTTTCAATTTTACATGGTTTCAAAACAATGTAATGTTCTGAAATATTATAATCTTACCATCCAAAAAAATACCGAACGTGTTACCATTATTATTATTATTACTATTATTATTATTGTTGTTATTGTTATTATAAAAAAAATTGGCCAGCATATAATGCAACTATTGTTAATCCTAAGATTAACAATTAATATTTAATCATGCCGGTGGATTATAACTCAATTTATGTTGAGGAAATTTAGGTTTAATTAACAATTTCTCTATAATTAATAACGTTTAAGTCAACTAAACAAGTTTTAGGATTACGAGTGTTCACCTAGAAGATAGCTTATTTAATTTGTTTTAACTAATCAATGATTAATAAATGATTATGTTGCTTATAAATTGTTTAATTGTGGATGTTAAAGTTTAAAAGTCAACTAATAACCATACAAAGTCAGTATCAAAATAAGTATCGTTTTAGAAATTTAAGAATAATGATCTCCAATTGCATCTTTATTTTAAGGATCACTATAAGAAAATGGTGAATTACATGTAGATTTTCCTGGCGATTAGTATAACTATTTCCAGAAAAATAAGTTTTCTACGAATTTTCATAGTGATCTTCAGAAAAATATCTATATAATTCACATTTTTCTTACAGTAAATGTACGTGCTATTCACAACAATAAATTAATTTTGTGGCAATTATTTAGTTGTAATAATATAAGAGATAATTCTCGTTATATAATATTTAGAGACAATAATATAGTATTGAGTTTTATAGCCAATACTTTATATAAATTTTACTATTAAAGGCTTTAACAATTCTAGGTAAAATTCTAATTAATTTAATTGCTACTAAATATTTTTGTGATAATACTAAAAGAAAAATATATTATTAAGAAATATCTATTTTATCATAGCAACTTCTTAATTATCAAAAAAACATTTAATTAATATGTGTATGAAATAAGATAAATACAATATTTATTTTGAAATAAAGAGAATAGTAATTTTATCTTCTAAGAAAATACTTATCATAATTAGAGTTAGAAGAACTATTCCTTTCATCTCAAATTATTCGTCATAACGTATTTTTCGGGTAAAACTTTATTCTATCTTTTTTATTTGTCTTTAGTCATATTCAGACGCTATTGAGAAGCACGCTAGCATCTTACACTTTTTTTTATTTTCAAATATAGGATGATGAGTATCAATTTTAATTTTAACTTTAATTTTGGTTTTACTCTATAGTATTCACTTTACATAATGATCATGTTACAAAAAAATCTTACTGTTGATCATGAAAGGAATAATTAACAAACCTATATGAAGAAGAAAAAGAGGTATTCACTATATCTAAATTAACAGTGACATTTATATATATTTCTTAGGGAAAAAGAACGAATGTATTTGAACTGTTGTAAATAGTATGCAAGGTATTCTTCGTCATATTTTTGAGACATTGGTGTCTCTGTCGTTCAAAAACTAGAGTATAGATACCCTTTATATTAACAGAATACACATGTCATAATCTTATTCATCGACACGATATTTATTAAATATCAGATTGACAGATAAAATTGTGTCACGTGTTCTATTTAGTCTTCCGTTAGAGTGACGGACATATATGGTTTAGTTTTTTGGATGACAGGAGTAACAATGTGGATATCTGCGTACTATTTATGATAGTTCAGAAATATATTTATTTTTTTCCCTTTTTTCTATGTGTAATTATTAGATGATATCGTCATTTATGAATTCCTATTTTTTTATCCAAGTCTGAAGCTTAAGAGCTATTTTTTCTCCAAAATGTATAAAGGATCACAACTAAATTATTTTTAAAAGTTTATTATTATTACAACGAGTTAAAGATTGATATCGATATATATAAACTTTAAAAATTAAATTCGTCTTTGATGCTAAAATGAACTTTCACAATCACTCTTATCATAATCATCATTGTCTGCCACTACACAATTACTATAAAATTAGTTGTCAACCACCACCGTCCACCACCATATATCTATAAATCACCGTCAACCACCACCGTCCACCACCATATATTTATAAATAACCATCGATCATCACAAATCATCAATCATTACTATCAACCAGATATATATACAATCAGAATCACCATCAATCGCTATCGCTTCCAACCGGCATCACTAATCACTACTACATCTTATCATTTTTACGATTAGAATCATATCACTATTTTCATTCATTATCACAAACTATGTCAAGCAAGACCACCACTATCAACTACCATCATCGACAATTCACCAACACTACATTCATATACCATCAATCACCTCTACCATCTTAACTAATACAATATACCATCAACCACTTATTTGAATCTTGAGATATTTTTAAATACGTTAAAAATATGATCAAATATCTTTTAATCTTGTGATTTTAAACATATCAGATGTAAAAATAATATTAAAAAGTTGCTAATAAAGGATGGGAACATCCCTCTTTAAGAAAAAGAAATGATTTGAAACAAAATAAATATTTAAGATATTTAAATATATGTAGAACTTTTTCACTGTGAATAAATAAACATTAAGCACATTTAAAAAAAAAAAAAAAACTTGAATGCTCCTACTTTTGGAAAATAGAAATATTATGACCACAAGAAAAGTTGTGTTCCTTTAAAAAAAATTCCAATTCACCACAAATTGCAAAACATTTGTCATGTTATCAACACATGTTCGAAATAATAATACCAAAACATAAATCCTTGCATCATTATGTTTTAAGTTAAAAGTAGATATGAGAAAAGGACATGAAGATATTCTTAATTCATGTGTAACTTGACAAATATATAAAGGTAGGCATCATTTGATAGAGATAGGATCACTAATCAACAAAATGTAGAAAAAAGTTATAAAATTATTGTAAGTGGAGTTTCATTTTACTGGCTGAAGAATTAATTTGAGGGCCACATTGAAAGTGCAAATAATTAAATCTACCATTATATATATATATATACTTAATATAAACCAAAGTATATTTTATTTAATATGCAGTAGATTCTGAGTTGTCATTAAGGAGTGTCAATAATTACAATAAAATTAACTATACTAAATATTTAACTTAATATATATGAAAAAAATTGACTTTTATATATGATACAATTTTTCGATAAAACAGTCTAACTTGAAAGTACTAGGATAAGGGTGGGTCCGCGCCTTGATTTAATGCTAATTATAGCCTCTATGTGGAACTTATTTTTTATTATTCAGTGTTCAGTATTCGTATTTTGATCTATTAAAAATTGTTTCTTACAAAAAAAATAATAATATATTTTTAAAATTGAACTCTAAATTTTTAGTCAAGTGTAAAATGTCATAATCATTTTAAAGGGTGCAAAAAAAATAGAGCTTTTCTTTTCTTCATTATATTTATGATTCATGATTTATGATTTATGATTTATGATTTGTTAAAATGTATTATATATGGTTGTTGTGATAGGTACATAAGTTAGTGGGAAATCTACCATGATAATAAAGTAGGATTAACTAAGATTTATAGAAAAATACACTTATGGTCAACAAATGTCTAGATAGTTCTTCTTTTTTTTTTCTTTTATTGATAAGGAGATTTATTATTATAAAAATAAATTATTTTTCCCTCCATTATATGCCAACCACATTTGAAGTGTATATATTTAGTATAAACTATATATTTCTTTAACTAGTTGATCGAAGTATTTAGAGTCGTAATTATCTCCCCTTTTTTGTTTGCTTTTTCTTTTTCTTTAGTTTTTTAAGAGTTTCACCCCAAACTTTGTAGTAATTAAATAATTGATATATTTATGTTATTTGAAGAAAAAAAATTAACGCACCTATATTGAAATTTAGTATTCGTCTCTGATCTAAGTCAACAAATAATCTTTAGATGGTGAAAGGAACCTGATTTTGTTATTTACATGCAAAAATATAAAATAAAAATAAAAAAGATTGAAGAAATCTTACCTAATTGGATACATGATATAAAATCTGAATTAAGAATTAAAGGTCTTCTTTGTCATCTCTTTTACACACTAAGATAAGTCATTATCAATCAATTAATTGTTAGGATCACTTTAGCACACGTTAATTAGATATGATAAATGTCGTGATTAATTTTTTAATTAACATATATTTTCAAAGTAAATAGGAAACACGGTTTGTTGAAAAGGTCAGAAATTGATTTTCCAAATACTCCTTTCATTTATTTTTACTCAACACGTTTCGATTCGCTTTAATATCGTCGATTTGACTAATCTTCAAAACTAAGTTATATCAGATTAATTCAAGACTTTAAATTTTTAATTTGTATTACACATTTTGTGACGTGTACAGTTATGTAAGAATCCCTTTTTTTTTAGGGATAATTGTATAAAATAGCAAAAATAACCTAAAATAAATAGAGTAGCTACTGTTAGATTTAATTGTGCCCCATAGTTAACATTTGCCAAAGTTTGTCAGTCGCCTCTCTCCCAAAACTCTCGCTCGCCGCTCTCTCATTCTCGCTCGCCACTCTCCCTCTGCTCGCCTTCTCGCTTTATACAACAGAGTTTATAAATTGTCTTTCTGTTTTGTATAAATTAAGAGAAAATTGTATATACACATGCAAAAACATATATCTTTGTGATAGACACTTAATTATACAATTTACAAACATTTTACTTCGATTCAATTGTATACAAATATTGCAGCGAAAAAGGCCAGCGAATTATACAATTACAGTGAAATACAATTCTCTCTCGCTTTATACAACAAAAGTATATTTGTTTCTGTTTTTGTATAAAAAGAGAGAAAAACATATATCTTCTTCCTATACACTTATAATTATTCAATATAAAAACATTTTACCTCGATTCAAGTGTATGCAAAGCAAATTTTATACACATATTGCAGCAAAATAGTCCAACGAATTATACAATTGCAGTGAAATAGGCCAGTGAATTATACAATTTCAGCAAAATAGGCCATCGAATTATACAAGTTACGCCAGCGAATAATACAATTGTATATGTATAGCGAGGCCAGCGAATTATACAGTTATATGTTTGCTATGGAGCACAATTATGCAAACTTTACTATAGCATACAAATATGAATTTTTTGTTTGCTATATGTGAAAGTTTGCCCTTTTTTTTATTGTTTCCTATGGATAAGCTTGCAATGAGATTTAATACGAAAAGAAACTTAGTACAAAATAAATGTATCACAAAAATTATCATTGGATCAGAATCTTAGAAGAAATTTAGTACAAAATAAATGTATCACAAAAATTATCATTGGATCAGAATCTTAGTGGGCCTAGAAAGAATGGCCCAGTGTTGCAGATGGGCCTTAAAAGAACAAATACTGTTTAGCAATAGGAAACTTACATAAATATACTATAAATAAAAAATATTTATGATTTATAGTAATTAAAAAGAATTTCTCACATGATCACTTTTAATATATTTATAATACACTTCTAATTCATATTACAAATAATAATTTATTATTCACATATAATACAAGTTTTATTGATGAATCACACATTTTAATACACTTGTAATACAATGTGTTAACTTCTTACCAACCAAACATAATATATTTTAAAAACATTTATATTACATATATATATTGCATACTTAATTTACTTTTCATACATATTGCAGATCGAACATAGTATTGCTATAAATGACAATAAATAAAAAGTATCACTGAGATCCGTAAGTACTTATTAAAAGACATTCATCCAAATAATTTTTCCTTTAGCGATCATCATCTATTGGGCTATTGGGCCACAATTCATGGATCCAATTTCTGCTGATAACTGAGCCATTGGGCCTTTATATATAGCAATGAGAATATAGTATGAATAACTTTCATAAAATACGCTAGTATATGTGTTAATTATTCGATGCATCGATATTTTTAATTAGTAATTACTATATCTTGTCAAAGTTACCTTTCGATATATTTTATTTGTCTTTAAATACGATGTATTTATTTCTATATACATTGTATCTAGCAATTTTTTCTATGAAAAAGGTTAGCTGAAGATTCTTTCACAGGCAAATGTCTATATTAACAAGGATTAGTTAATTACACGTTACGACGGTCTTTTAAAACAATCTCTTTATCTTCAAAAAATAGTATTTTCTTCATTTCAAAAAGAATGATCCTATTTCTTTTTTAGTCTATTTCACAAATAATAATCCCTTTCTTTTTTTTGGCAACATTTTAACTTTAATTTTTCACATGACACGTTTAAGACCACAAGATTAAATGACATTTTGGTACATTTGACATAACTTTAATTTAGAACCACAAGATTAAAAAGTCGTGTTTCTTTCTTAAACTTCATTCCAAGTCAAACTAGGTTATCCTTTTTGAAATTGGGGGAAGTAATAAGAACAAGGTCAGTACACACTCTATTCTTTTCAATTTCATTAAATATATTATTGTTGAACAATAGTTTTACCAATTTCTTGTTCATATTTTGCAACTATCTAGTATACTCGATACTAATGGAGTCAGAATTTTCACATATGTGATAGTTTCAGATGAAAAAGCTTAGGAGGAACCTCCTTCGGCCCCTGTCATCAGGTAAACTCAAAAATAACAATGTAATTATATTTTTTTTGTTTTAATTCATATGATATTTTTTATTTATCAGAGTCAATTTGATCAATTTTAGAAGTCATTAAATAAAAACAATTTACTCTTTGGGGTCACTTATGATTTGAGCTTAGGACTTCCATGCATGTTGGAGGTCTCAAGTTCGAAACCTCTTACTAGCGAAAGCAAAAAAGTTGTGTTATGATCGAGCTCGTTATACCAGACTTATCCAATACATATTACTTTTCATTTTATCACATACACACTCAAAGTATAATATACATTGACTTTTTTCTCTTGTACCAATATGATTTGAAAAATTATTTTTAAATATTAATTAAATTTTATATAATATAAATTTTTAAAAATAAAAATGTCATATAAATCGAGACCGATCGATATATGACTTTAACAAATGTATAACACCTGAAATTAAAGGATCACAGATTCACTGTAAAAGTTTAGAAACCCAATACCAACAAGTTACTGATCATTATACAAGTTATATTATGAGTCTGAAAAATAAGCAGAAAAGGCAGATGATTATAAAATTGAGTAATTTTATTATTATTTATTTTATAGTATATAGTATATTGAGAACAAGATCTGCTATTTTAATTAATGAAAGGTATCAAATATGGGAGGCAAAGTCTGTTTGTTTCTTAAATTCATCAAATATTTATCACCCATGATGTGATCTCAATTTCCTAAATTTTGTGAGCTGATTCAATAAAAAATAAATTAGTATTAATATTTTAATAATTTTTAATAAAAATATTATTTTAAATAGTGTATTTTCTTATATATCATAATTTTTTTTTACATATTTTATAATTTTGATGATTTAAATTTTATTTTGTCTAATTATTTGATAATAACATTAAGGGATCGTTTGATCTAAGACAAACATCTCATTATATAATGTATGTAATTTGGATTGATTTAAATTAATAAATTGATATCATAATTTATATAATGTTTAATTAGACGAGTATGAAAATAATAAAATCGATTGTTCTTTCATCTATATTTACTACCTCATTTACCCTTTTGTCCTTTCTAATTTTTTTATTTGTCACTATACTTGGAAAATATATATTATTTTTACTTGTTCAATTTAGAAAAAATCAATAAATAATTCATTAGTTATTTTTATTATATCAATTATGATAATTTTTAAAATATTTAGAAAGCGTTGAATTTATTATATTTAAAGAGAAATTTTATATAGATTGTTATTCTATTTACTGTTCTTAAAAGGCGCGCCAAGTTTAATATTCGACAAGTAAAGATGAACAAAGGGAATAGAATTAAATTTGTAACCCTATAAGGAACTGTGTTTGGACACGATTCAAAATTGAAATTTTATACGGACGTGCAATTTGAATCTCAAAGCTTACTTTTTCCATTAACATAAAAATTACATATTTTATGAAAATTATATTTAAAAAATTAGTAATTATAATCTTACTAAATGGACAAATCATAATTCATAACAAAAATATAGTAATACGCTACCATAAGATTTTTTAAAAGTACATATTTATCGATAGAATTTTATTCAATAACAATGTTCATTTATATATCAATATCATAATACTTCATATCTTATTAATCTGGTTTTCAACCTTTGAAAGTTTTGGTGATACAATAAGTAGGGTTGAATAATTATTTGTGCCACAAATTAAATGATGAGCTTTTTAAAAAAAATAAATCAATAAAAAAATATACACTTATAAATCAAATTTTTGAAAAAGTGAATTCACAATTTGAAATTCTACTTTTCAAAAATTTGAATTTTTTTAAATAATAATGTGAAAGCAATGTTACAATTTGTTCATGTATTATATACAAACATTAGCAAATCAAAACTTTAAATTTGTTCATGTATAATCATTAAAACTTTAAATTTATATCCCAAATTCTAAGATGAAATTAAATAGTTCGAGTGTATGATATCAAATTAAAAATTTTAATTCAGATCCATCTCATATTCACTCCGTCCACACATATAAAAATTTGCTCTATTCTGTATTTAATTAGATCTATCCTGCTCTACTATCATCTCTATGTGTATCAATGCATCACATACGTTTACAACATTCAGTGAAAAAAGAAAAATTGAAAACACAACTTTAAATTATCTTATTAATTCTAATTATAATAATCACAACCATAACAAATTAATTTAACTATAAAAGCTTATAACTTTTTCCCTTTTCAATTGTTAGGTCGTAACGTGTAGTGTACATATCAAAATCTTCCGTGCCCAAAAAGTTGTGGACCAAAAATTATATTTTCTCTGTCTTAAAATATTTATCGTAATTATTTATTTATATATCTCTTTTAAGAAAATTATTTATTGACGATTAATTTGATTATTTTGTTTTTACTTATCTCTTACAATATAATTTATTCATTAAATATTTATTTATTTATTAATTTTACTTTAAAATATTTATATTTTTCAAAATAATATGAAAATAACTAAAAGGGCAAAGTAAAAAATGATATTCACTTTATATCTTAATTTTTTAAATAAATATATATTAGCTCAATAATTTGCTTATTTTAAAATAAGTAATACATATAAATATATAACACCTTGTTATTTTGATCCCGAACAACTCTCAACATGATTCGAATCATAATACTCTCTCTGTCTCTATTTAGTTGTCCACTTTAGAAGTGGCACATATATCAAGACATCAATGATTAAATCATAGGTTAGTTACAATTTTACCCTTAACTTAAAAATGCAACTCTCCAAGTATAATAAATGTATTTTCTGGTTTCAAAAGTGTATTATAACTTAGTAATACTAGAAATTTTCTAGAATTAAATTTTCAAAAGTGTATTATTATTCTTTATTATTTTGTTAAAATGAACAAGTAAATAGAAACAAATATAAAAGAAAATATGGACAAATAAAAAGAGCGAGAGGGAGTAATAAATTTATAAGAATAAAAAAGGAATGGGAGATATTTTAAAAATTGTGGTATTCAATTTTGGAAAATGAAAGTCTCATCAATAGGGCACAAACTTTTTTGCTTTTAACTTTTAAAAAATGGTATATAGGGCAAATTGAGATCTTGTAAATCAACCACACAATGTAGCCAATGAATGAAATGATTTTTTAGTATATAGTTCAATGAATAAGGAATGCAAATCTTTTTTTAATTCTTTTTTTTCTCAATAATAGTACAAAAATGCCAGCAAAATTTTCAGAATTTAAAAGCTCGATTTTTCTTTACCAAAGTTTTTAGTGGATATTTAATTTATGAACCTTCTCTTACCTTCCATTTTTTTTTCAACTTTTAGCTAGGCTTTTTTATGGAGATTTTCTTTTTAGGCATATGGAACTTTCATTCCTTACTAATAATTGTTTGGCACAATTACTTTATGTGTGATATTTTATGTATATGTGGGGAGTTGTTGTTCGGATAGTAAGTATTTTTTATCTCTGATTTTTGAGGTGAAGTTCGTTATCATAACACATAAATATTCACTTTCATTTGAGTTCAACTAATATATATATGTCCCCTACTTATTTTAGGTGTGTACAAATAGATACTTAAATTTATATGAAGTTCGAATGCAAGTAGATACATACTGCTTACGTGACTTCTCATAAGAAATTCCACGCAGAACGTGTGTGTCTACTTATTCAACTTAATATAGATTTAAGTGTATATTTATTCACGCTCACAGTTAAAGAAACATGTATCACTATGTAAAAAAAAAAAAAAGCTTTAGCGGCAATTAATTAGTAATTGCTGCTAAATATGTATTTTTAGCGTCAGTTAGCACTCTTTGTATATGTACTTAAAGGCTTTAGCGACATTTGATCTAATTACATTTAACTAATGCCGGTAATGACTTTAACACGTACTTTTTATTAATGTGTCTATTTATTATCACTAAAAAAGTTATTTTTTGTGATAATGCATGTGGGTCTGATGAATGTACGCATGCAAAGGCTGTCTTATGCGACATGAATTCAAATTAAACGAGACTTTTTTTTTTTCAAATACCGAATATTTGATCCAAACAAAAACAAAATGTGATGGATCTTTTTTTAAAATTTTCGTGGCAAAAGCTAAGGGTATTAGGAAGTACAAGAACAAATGCTTAGTATTTGGTTAGAATCAAACCTTATCAAATTAAACACTTTTAATTTCAAATAGAATCACTAAAATTATATTTTATTTGGAGGATATTAATGCCTAATTAATAAAACCCTAAATCCATTAGTGGAAATAATCTCTTGCAGGGATTTTTGTTAAACATATTTATCTAGATATAATTAGTTATGTTAGCTTAAATGAATTATGTGTATACTGCGTTGACTGCGCGAACTTACTTAATACGATTTACCCTTTTAATGTGATTTACGGATTATCATATTTGAGTGAGATTTATTCAGAGATACTGACTTCGACGAAGCTTCGTCATAGAAAAAATCAAATTTATAATAAAGGATTTCATTGACTAACAAGTTTGAAAAACCTATAAACAAATAATAGCTAGTTACGTAATGTTAGTAAAATAAAGCAATAAAGATTGTATAAATAATAATACATACATCACATCACATGAAATTTTGAAGAGAATATTAGTTTAACAAAAATTACTTAACGTACGATGTTCTAATACATCAATTGACCTTATCTTAATAATGAGAAGTCCTAATCGACTATATACATCATTCATAATTTTAGACCATAAATTAATTTTTATTTTTTTCTCTCATACTCGATATCTGCTTTAAAATTTGATTAGTCTGAACTCGTTTTACAAATTTACACTTTATTATTAAAAACAATTTTTATCATAGATGACATCAAATAAAGAACTTATTTATATCTCAATACATTGCTTAATAATATATGTTATTTTCTAATACTTGGTATAGTATTAGGTACGCATATAACATTATCTTTTATATAATAGTTTATTATTCAGTCACAAATTATTTACGTGTATAACACGTACACCAAGTTAATACATTAAAATTAGCAAAAAAATATCGATTGTATTAGCTAATTTTTATTAATGGCCTAGTGTTTAAGTTTATGTGTAATATTTATAATCTTACATTAATTGCTGGGATGATGTATTACACGCTAATTAATTACTTACCAAATTGGTAGATTTTAGCTCTCTATCCATTATCCACGATCAAATCGTGCAAATACCTACTATAATATTTAGATAGAATCATTCGATTTAAAATAAATATTGCGGAAGAAAATCAAAATATAAAATAATGACTGAAAACTTTTCAACCTCAATTTCCAATATATAATCCTTGAAGATACAACGAAAGCTTTTTGAGAATGCCATGAAAACCTTTTATATGAATTAGTATCAATAAGTACAGGAGCTTCTAAGAATACGAACAATAGGAAAACAAAAACAACTCTCGCCAACACAAGGAAGAGACAAGTAAAATTTGTTAGAGATTATCATCGTCTTCACCTATGAAATATTATTGAATCATGCACTAGACTTTGTCAAGTGGCATAGAAAGAGTAGTATTTGTACAATCAACATGTACTGGCAGACATTATCAACAATCTGAATCCAGTACATAATAAGAGTAGTATCAATACAAAAATGAAAAACTCTTTCTTAAATGTTTGTAGTATCTTATTTATAGAAGTGGACTCTAACAATCATAAATAAGATGCCAATGACACAGCTTCATAGACTCTCTAAGACACTTGAACTATATGCTTTGATGTCAAGTTTTTCATATCTCAAGCTTATACTCTATGCGCAACCGACACTCCGAACCATCATAAGTCTCAAGCGTACCTTTGACTTGACTTACTACTACACCGGAGGCTACAAAACATATGCGGAAGTTTATAAGTATGAGCATGCAATGCAATAACTTCATAGTATGTAATATGCATATGTTTATAAAACAATCAAGGTCGTAACTCATCTGAAAATCGTCTATAAAGCCTTTAACATACCGAAAATAGGTTATCGGGACAAGACCTCAGGCTACCTGAATACTTTACTAATGATATAAACAAACTATTAATTCTCAATATAGATTGGAGCCCTCCGAAAGTAAAGAGGTCGCACCAGAATTAGATGAAGGTGATCTTCATGATGTGTTTGTGATCGATCCTGAATATCTGAATCTGTATCATTTTATATGAGTAAAGGAGTTGGAAAGATATAATGTGAAGCGAAAGATGATGTCAATCATATGCAATGAATATATTTTTGATATATATATATATATATACACATACATACATACATACATATATATATATATATATATATATATATAGATCTTTTAATTATTAAAGAGCTTCCTTATTTTTATTTATTCCCCCGTTGCCCGCTTTAAAAGTTTGTTTGATAAGTATTCTCCTATCTAGATGTTCGAGTAGGTATTTACACGGCCCAGTAAATTTACATCGTGACATTTAAATATCCATCACTATATTACAAGCCCAAAATAAAAATACGAATACGAGACACGAGTGAGAAACCAAAAAAAAAAAATCCAAGGGCAAAATAGGAAATTCAAAATGAGCCCCATCTTCCACCTTTCAACTAGCTTGCTTATAAACCCCATCAATCTCCTCTTCCCAAGGAAGAATCTCCTTTTCTCTTTCACTTATTTCCTCTTTCATCTACTTATGCATACTCATTTTCTTCACTCAAATTTTTAACTCTTTTTTTCTTTTTCTTGGATAATGGCACTGACCCTTTTTCATTCTCCCCTTAATTATCACATAATTTTTTTCCAAATTTCAAGATTCAATCAAAAAACCCCATTTCTCACTGCTTAAACAAACCCCACATAGTTTTTTTTTTTTTTCACAATTCTTGCACCTTAGAGAACTTAAGGGTTGAAAGTAAAATAAATATGGAAGTTGGAAGGGTTATTAATGAAAAACTTTCTCATTGTCTCTGGATGTCCAATTCTTCCCCATCTTTTCATGGTAAAGAATTCTTCTCCACCCTTCTAAAAAATATGTTCTTTTTCATGTAATTTTATCGGTGGCGGATTCAAGATTTTAAATTTATGAATTTTCGACCGTAACCATTTTTTAGTAAGTGGATTTTTAATACAAATATAGTGTCTTTTGAACTTTAAATGTTATATCAAGGTTATAGTACTTAGTCTTTTTGTTTATTTTAGCTCAAAAGTTGAATTTTTGATGACAAGTGTATGGTTTGTTACTAACATTATTTAACTGTCTCTTGGAAAGATCAGATTTTGGGCACTTGTTTTGTTCAATTTTTTGTTAAAGTTTGAGTCTTTTTAGAAGTATAATAGCTTTGATTTGGCTATAGATTCTCGTATGATCGCTCAACTAATATTTATTGTCTCAGAAAGTTACTTCGTTTGTTGAAAAATTGGAATCAATAAGAAAGGTTACGTTACTGAGTTAATAACTAGTAGTTGAGTGATCATCTGATAAATGAACGCTACACGGATTTAGTGTATTCAAGATTTTGATACATTAGTGACCTTGTTCTTTTCTTGAATTGCTCTGTTTTAGGTTCTGTATCAATGGTTAATTTCGAAGATGTTGGTCGAGGAGAAGTGTCTAAAGAGAGGTCATTTTTCCCAGGAATTGACAAAGAAGAAACTAGCAATGATGATTATGATAGTTGTTATCATCAGCCAGAGAAGAAGAGAAGACTTTTGCCTAATCAAGTTCAGTTTCTTGAGAAGAGTTTTGAGGTAGATAACAAGCTTGAACCAGAGAGGAAAGTTCAATTGGCTAATGAACTTGGCTTGCAGCCTAGACAAATTGCTATTTGGTTTCAAAATAGGCGTGCTCGATACAAAACTAAAGTACTTGAGAAGGATTATGATGCTTTGAAAGCTAGCTTTGATAAGCTTAAAGCTGATTATGACACCCTTTTCAAAGAGAATGAGGATTTGAGAAATGAGGTATCTTGATCATACTTCATTCTTCATTAGCATTTAGAGTTACTTCCAAGGGGGTTGTTATGTATCGTTGAGGAAATGAGTAGTTGTCGCTTACATGGTATTAGAGTCAGACTCATTCGTGTTCTTTGATTTGTCCAACCTAGTTGTGTCGGGGTGTTAAAAGTTGAGGAAATAGCTTGTTGTCTTGTTAATGGTCTTTGAACAATCTTGACCTCAAGAGCTAGCTTCTGGGATTAAGTTAGGCTTCAACATCATTTCCTTGACTTGGTATTAGAGTCAGACTCATCGTGTTCTTGATTTGTCCAACCTAGTTGTGTCGGGGTGTTAAAAGTTGAGGAAATAGCTTGTTGTCTTGTTAATGGTCTTTGAACAAACTTGACCTCGAGAGCTAGCTTCTGGGATTAAGTTAGGCTTCAACATCATTTCCTTGACTTGGTATTAGAGTCAGACTCATCCTTATTAATGGTTTATCCATAGGCGTGCCGGGGTGATAAAAGTTAGAGTGAATAGCTTGTTCTCTCCTTAATGGTTCTTTGAACAATCCTCGCTCGAGAAGCTAGTTATGAGAGTAAGTTAGGGCTCACCTTCATTTTCTTAACATGGTATTAGACCCAGACTCATTCGTAGGCGTGTTAAGCGTTATAAGATAACGAAATAGCTTGTTGTCTCCCTAATGGTCTATTTCAACAATCTTCACCTCTAGAGATAGCTTCTGGGGTTGAGTTGAGTTACGCATAACGCCATTTTCTTAGCGAGGTTTCTAATATATTCTTTGATTTTGTTGAATAGGTTCATTTGCTTACACAAAAATTGCATATAAGGGAGAAAGGGAAGGAACACTCAGAACAAAGTGAACCAATTAGTCCAATAGATACACAAGAGGCTCAAAAAGCAACAACTCCAATTGTTGTTACCTCAAATGTACCAAAGTTAATGTGCAAACAAGAAGATGCAACATCAGCAAAAAGTGATGTTATTGATTCAGATAGCCCACATTACACTGATGGGAATCATTCATCAAATGTACTTGAACAAGAGCCATCTGATTTTTCTCAAGATGAAGATGACAACCTAAGCAAGAACTTTCTATATTTCCCCGAAATCGGAGATCAAATTCAAGCGAATTCATGCAATTTGAGTTTCCAAATTGAAGATCAACCTTGTTGGTTCTGGCAATATTGAGTTATTAGGTTTCAAGATTTGGCTCGATCCTACTTTAGATCAGTATAAATCCCACAAGTGGAGTCTGAAGATAGTTATATGTACGCACGTACACAAGCAAACGCACAGTCTTATCTCTATCCTGTATAGATAGAGAAACTATTTCTGATAGATCTCGTACGACTCTAGTGGTTCAAACTCCAAGGCATTTGCTAAGTTTCTTTGAACAATAATATGTTGTACATAGGATTACTAAATACTACTAGTTTGACTATATGAGGTGTCTTTTAGACTCTTTTATTAGCTTTGTTCAAAAAAAAAAGTTGTGATTGGCCTTTTTATTTTTACTTTAGCTTAAAAACAAATTATACTATTGCCTTTTTTTCTCTTCTTTTTCAGTTAAGTATGATGAATTAAACATAGGTACAACAAGTGATTTAGTTTGTTTTTACTACTTTTTTTTTTCTAAAAAAAATAAATTAAAGTTATATTGGATCCTTTGGCCTTATTTAGAAAAGGTTATATCATGACAAGTCATTTTCTAGTATATGTACAAAAGTAAACAAAAGCATGTGCATTTTTCTTCTAGTGGGAAAAGAAGGGGTTTTGATTAGAAAACTATGGACTAAAAATAAACCCCTTCTACAATGGGAAAAACCATTGGATTATATTAGGTATTGGTCATGTATAAAAAAAATAAAAGTATAGTTTTTAAGAAGTTTTTTGCTTTTAGTTTAATAAATCGAGTTCATTTTATATGATCTTGTTTGACTATTGATTAAAAAGATATTAGAATTTTTATTTTGGATAATGTATTAAAAAGGGTCATTAAAATTTGTAGTTTGAATTGACATATTATTTAATCGAATAATATATAAATATATCTTTTAATTTGACTTAATTCAATTGAAATCTACATATTTTAGCTTTGAGTGTGGACAAGTACGCAATTAAACTCGTATAAAACTGAATCAATTGACACATTCGTTCTACATGATTATTTTGTGTCTTATGTGGTGTCCTACATCACAATTTTGTGAAATTATGTGGTTGTCATGCATGTATTATGTCACATACGACGTTTGTGTCTACTTGTTCAATGTTATACAAGTTCGAGTAAGTACCTATTTGTGCATACCCAAAATTGAATGTATAAATATCAGCTGAAATCAAATTAAATGACATATTTGTGTATATATGTCTGTTTAATTCTGTTATATCTGACATTAAATTTTGAATATATATTTAAGTAGACACTTTTAAATCTGCTTAAATTTATATAATGTTTGAATAAGTACGTATACACTTTAATGATTGTGTTTTTCTGATTTTGAAAATATTTAATAGGTGTTTGTGTATGTAATTTTATTTCGTAATTTATATTTTATAATTATAAAGAAATCAACTGGACTATACAAAATAACAAACTTTCAATGACAAAAAGACATCAGTATTAAATAAACTATAACAAAAAATTATATTCATAAACAATGAAACAGAAAATATTAGTATTTTATTTTCTCCCTAAACCTTCCAAGCATATATATATTATTTAATTTCTAGAAACGGAAAACACCAAAAAGAAGTTTAAAAAAATACATAAAAATAAAATTATATTAAAATTATTATTTTTATCTCACGTATTAAATTATCGTAGCTCGAAAAAGTGAAAGACAGGATAATACCCTTGTAAAGTCAAATTTTGTGGATGATTGGATTCAAAAGTGTATTTTAATATAGGCAATGACTTTTTAGCTAGATGTTGACAATTTCTTTTACTTTAATTAACTTTATAAAATGGACGTTGTGACACACCCCATAACTTTAATATTTTTTTAATTAAAGGAATCAACCATTTTTTAAAACATGAATATCTTTGATGATGTATTTCTTGTTACATGTTAACATGTGTAATTTGTACTATTGACTTTTTCAAAAAAAAATTAATTGTTATAATATATTTTAATTGCTAAAATTTAATCATGGTGTTTATTTTAATATTTTTTTTTTAAAAAAGATAGAAATCATGTTGCTTCGAAGGAACAAATCAAATGAAATATTTATATTCTCAAGTTCATTACCTTTTTGTTAAAATCAAATGAATTCGAGGCGTAAGTAGATGGATTGAGTTAAACTTGAATGGTAAAATATGAATGCGCTGGATTGAACTTGAGAGGATAAAAATGAATAGGTTATTGATTCGCCAAAAGGTTATTTGGACTAAAATACTGATCATAACTCAACTTGTTTAATTCTTATTGCGATTATAATTATTTTATGATTATTTTTATACCTAATAAAAAAAATTCTCCGTTATAACAATATATAACATATTAAATAAATAAAAAATCAATTATTTATCCATCGAGCTATATTTTTATGAGCTAATTTTTAACGCCTCTATTTAGAACCTAACCAAACACTAGCTTGTAGTGTTAATTATTAAGTTCTTGGGGAATCAAGTTTACCTTTTAGATAAACCAATAACTTAGAGACAAACTACATGATAATATTTAGTAGTCTTTAAAATTTAATCAGTATTTTGTGTAGTCCTCTTTTTTGTTTATTTTCCCTTGTCTTTTTAATAAAATATTTAACATGATTAATCAGATTCGATGTTGATTTTGTTATCTTATAAATTTTCAGTAACACTCGATATCAAAGGAAATTGTATTTAGTGTCATTACAAAGAGTTAGATTATTTTTGACAAGGCTATTCAAGTTGGAACGAAAAATACAGAACACTTGTTACGTGACAAAATTTTCATATGTGCTAACTAGATTAAGATATTGTATTATTGATAAATAAAATTCAAAAAATTAATAAAAATACAAATTTTTAGATTAAAATTCTGACTCTCCATAAAAGGTAAAAGAGTGATACATTAAAAGAGATTACGATTTTAAATATGATAGAGAAATAGTTGCAACTCATGATGACTACTTGCATTAGGCATATATCATATCTATATACTTTTATGATAAGTCATTGTTTTTATTCAAATATGTGGCTCTTAAGTTACTTAATTGATTAAGCAAATTAAGACATCTTTTAATTGCATTTGTTTACTTCAAATCAACAAGTTATCTTTCTTTGTTGATGCAAGTTTTGTGGATGAGGAACAACTTTGTAGTAATTTGCTTATTTAAGAGCTTGCGTAACTTAAAGAATATCATGAAATGGCCCTTTTGGCTTCATGTTCAAAGAACTTCTAACATGTGGAATTATGAGTGAAACTAAAATTAATATCAGTCGGGTCTGAAAAAGGATCGTAACTAAATGATGACTTTAGAAGTTTAAATAAATCGTATGTGATCTATTTTAAGATGATGACTCGATTCATTGAATGTATATGTATTTGCGTGAGCCAATATATAAGAGCATTTCATGTTAGCAGGGTTCGGAAAAAAACTGCACCTGAAATCATAAACTTTATCAAATAGCATAATGATTAAAAGAATGTGATCTTTCCATAATGAGAGAAAACTTAACACTAGGATTTCTATTTTATTCTTAATAAAATGATTCATAGTCACATAAATATTTAAGATTTATTCTAGATCACAAATTTTAAAATATCAATCTTAAACTTTGTGTTAAATAAAATAGTACTATGTAAAATAAGAGATAAAATATATTGATTAAATAACAAATTAATTTAATTATTATTTATATATATCCAGTAATATTTTGAATATATAAATATAACTTTGTGTTGCATTAGTAGCTAGAATTAGCTCCAAATAGAAAAGATTATCTTTAATTTCAAAATATTAAGCTGAATATTTATTTTTGAAGTTAGTTATATATTAAAAAAAAAAATCACACGTATTTCGAGTCATAGACTTAAGTACATGAATCAAAAGTGAATTTTCAATTAGGTTCTAGAACTTTATGTAGTAAGATTTCGATACTTCTTCGGTCCGATAATAGCTATTTACTATTGATTTTACATATTTTTAAAAAAATTATAGATTCAAAAAATAATTTTACTATATCACCTTTTAAATATAATAAATGCAACAATTTAAAAAATAATTATAGTCAGTGTTGAGGATAAATTAGAAATTAAGTATAAAATTATCTATTAATTTCATAAATTGAATAAGTATTGTTAGATATTCCAAAATAGAATAGTAATTATTGTTAAACGAAAGGAGTAGAAGACAGAGAATTCATGCGCTCACTTTACTTGTTATGTTTATATTAAACTAATTAAATTTAAAAATTAGTTAGACAGATTCTTATAAAATCTGAAAAGGATAAAATATATATAAATTTTATCACTACCTCATAAAGATAAATTTCGGTATAAAAAAACTCTCGTAAAGCAAAATATATAACAAATAAAAATGACCGGACACTCGTTAGGGAAAACCAAAATATCTGTATGCTTTGTATATCGACAAATAAAATATCGACAAGTAGGAAACAGGATGTTACACGTGTCTTTCTTCCTCAGTCAAATGCCACATAAATAAATGAAAGCCCAATGGGCCCATCACAAGATGCCAATAAGTTGATGTTGATGGGCCGAGCAACGTGGCGAGGAACACATGGAGATAGTGGGCCCATTTGGGCCCAATAAGTCGCTTTCAATTATTACTTTACAAGGCTAATGTGGATAAGCATGTAATTGGGGGCCCATAATTGATGAAGAAATTGGGCTTTTGTTTTGACAAAATTGGGGAAGTGTCCAAAAGTGGAAGGGCCTATTTTTTATTCAGGAGTGTGTGTGATGTGACACGTGTAAGGTCGTTTTCGCGGGACACCTAGGTTCGAACTTAATTTTAACTTTTTACATGTTATAAGAGTAGTAGAGAATTATCTATTAAGATAGTTTATTTAAAGTTACTAAAATATTTAAGACAGTAGATAAAAATGGTTTAATCAAAACTTATATAGTTTCTTACATGCTTTCCGATTGACCTCTAAAAAATAAAATGTTAAGTCATTATCTATTAGATTAATACAATTTAATTTGAATATGAATCTATTATTAATTTTCTTTGAAGTATTAAACATAATTTTTTTAAAAAAGGAAAATATTAAAAAAAAATATTTCGAAATAGGGTAAAGATTTTGCAGGTCGAGCTCAATCCGCCCCACACCGCCCCCATTGCCATCTGTAGGGACACCACTACCCACGTGCGTACCACGTGTCACAAAGAAAGAAAACATTCTATACATCAGAGTTATTTAGTAGCTGATTTTTAAATTGTCAACAATATATCGTATAATACGATTCGATTATTTGTATACACGAATAACTTATTTTTTTCTATCTATCAAGGGTCGTAATCAATACATAAGTACCTTAATTTTTTTTATCAACCAACCGAATAACCAAACTGTATTTCTTGGAGTAATGTAAAAACAAACTTATAGCCAAACGCCTTGAAAGAGTTTTGAAATTTGTGATTTAAGATATTCTTGATGAGTGATTATAAATCACTTTATTAAGAATAAAACGAAATTCCAAAAGTAAATTATCTTCAATTATAATTAGATTAACAAAAGAGTTTAATATTATCCTGCTTTATATCATTTTTGTTCTAAACTTCCCTTTTCTTTTCTTGACTAAATAAACTATTGTAAGGTGTCTAATAAAATTGGATGGACATGGACTCATGTGTTTATTTGGACTCACATATATGTTACAAGAAGAAAAGTTTTATGTGGGGGAAGCCTTTTGGATCGTGTATTTTGTAGTGCATTTTCGAAGGATCCAACACAGATGCGATAACAGTTTTGAAAACTCTAGAGCAACATGTAGGTCTCAACACTCAACACACAAAACTAGAAACATTAGGTGGTTGGTATCAGGTCCTTGATTTGTTGTGCCACTATAGGCTTACATTTACGAAGAGTGTTAAAATGTAGTCGTCACTAGTAATTGCTTCTAAAAAACATATTCAGCGGCAATTGAATTATTTTTATCGTTGATTAATGCCGCTAAAGATTACTTTTTGTGTAGTGAATACATCATTTTCAATGTATATAGAAAGTAAAGAGGAAAAAGCATAACCAGAAGAATGGGTGAGACAACTTAATTTGACTTGTTGAGCCATTTTTGATTGAAGAGATGATATGATGGATCCCAATACAAATAATAACAATATGTGAAGGAAAATTGTTGTACTAAATCCGTCCTGTCCTAGCTTGGTGGACAGAGTTACCTGGTACATGTTGTTGGTGGGAGGTGGCAGGTACCTCGTGGAATTAGTCGAGGTGCAAAGAAAGAAAAAGGACTTCTCTTTCTCTTCTCCATTTCTGTTCTATCCGTAACGGGTTGTACTGATCGCCTCAAAACTTCAACCGAATTTGATATCAGCTTGATGAGCTCATAGAGTTTTTAAGACTTCTAAGGATACTCCACATGAACGTCGAAATAATGAATAGTATTATGCCGGTTATAATGGCATACTTGAGTCCAAGATTCACCAACAAGTTCACTAGAAGGCCAGCCAAGACAACACCAACAAAGTTTGCTGAAACAGCAGACCAGAAAGGCATGTCGAGCACAGAAGCTATGATGGCTCCTGTCCAAGCTCCGGTTCCAGGAAACGGAACTGCCACAAAGAGCATTAAACCAAGCCATTGAAACTCTTTCACAGGACCTGCCTTGTCTTTGGCCCTCTCGAATAACAAATCCAAAAGCTTCGATGCAGACTTGTTCGTTCCAGCAAGGAAAATTGCTAACTTCTTTAAGTAGAGCACAATGAAGGGGACCGGAACCATGTTCCTACAGATTGAGCACCAGTTCTTGATCATAAGCAAACAGAAAATAAGACACACTCCAAGTGCTACCATTTCCACTCATGTAAGGTTAACATGGTCAGTATAGCTTCTGAAGTCTAACTAATGTAAAATAATGGCTATAGAGCTTGTTTGATAGTTACTTAGCGTTTGTTTGGTAGAATGTATAGACGAGTATTGATAGAGTATAATTAGTAATGCTGAGATTATTTCTTATCGGTGTATTGAATGAAGTTTTGTCTTTAACCATACATCACCATGAATTAGTAACTCTTGTATTGCTAATGTCTTTTTTTTTTCCCCACAACCAATAGAGGTATTGTTTTCTCTAATACATCCTACCAAACGACCCCTCAGTCATTGGGACACATTCTTCACCTTCATGTTTTCACAGACATCAAACTTCCAAAAACTATGTTCTCGTCAATGCAACACCAGCTTGATTATCAGCTGACAATAGTCAAATCGGATTCAATTGTCAACTGTCCCTATAGAAAACAGGATTGACTAACAAGTCTCAAGGAACTAAAGCTACATCTCTTTTCAAGAATTAGCTACTCATCAAAACACTACCTTTCACTCTCATATAAGATTACGCAGACCCTATAGCTTCTGACATCTAAACTACCGAAAAACAATCATCAATAGACATCATTTTCACAGTAATGGATACTCCAATTACCAGTAAATAACAACTTGATCTTGCTTGTATATACATTTCCAAATAACATCTGAAGTACCAGTAGCCAACATTCAAAGTTACAGCACGACAATATTCCTTTTAATTGCAAGCAGCATATTTCATGCTGCATAGTTCATAAAACACACTCAAACTTGGCCTCAGTTAGCAAGTAAACACTCCAACTTTGCGTATGGACATCTAGATACCTCAATTCGTCTCCACCGTGTCAACTGAATACTCCAACATACAAAATGACCATCTATATACACCTCCAAAATGTACATGCCATATCAACATCGATTGCCACAAGACACAAGTTCGAGTGCTTACTTATCAGTTGAGAGACCAAGTTCGAGTGTATGTTTATATATAATGTCTAATTCAAACTACAGAACAGCAAGTAAAGATGAAACAAACATTCAATTCAAGGACTGTAGCAAAATGCAATCTTTTATCCAAATTACTGAATTTAAAGAGAAACTGAAAAACTTACCCAAGAACAGATAAAACAGTTAACACACTAGGCTTAAGTTGTAACCAATAACCAACAGGAATTGCCCCACGAAGCTCAATAACAGGAAGTGTAGCTAAAGCAAACACAACAGACTCATCAGGCCATCCTGAACTCCTCAAAGCATTAGCAACTTTTACACCAAAACCTGAAGCCCGAATAGAGTCAGCAGCAGCTTTAGCATCCCCAGAAACTGCAAACAAACCAACAGACACAGACGCCCATAACAACACCCAAAACAAGAATTTCAATGGTTTTTCATCATTAGCCAGTAAACCCTCTTCTTCTTCAATTACTTCAAGAAAACTATCAGAAGAAGAAGCTTAATTACCCTTTGAACACGACCCAGATGGCTAAAAGTTTGTAATATTGGAAAAGATTGAGTCTTTAAGTGAATTTTTGGATTTTGATGCAAGAAAGAATGAATCTTGGGGAATGAGAAAGATGGGTTAGTGTTTCTACAAGAGAAAGTCCATAGCTGTGGAGAGTGGGATAAAGAAATAGCCATTTTGGGATGAAAAATGTACTGTAAAGTGTAAAATACAGAGATTTTAGCTCATTTCTTTACACTATTGAGGTGCATTTTCATGGTGAATAATGAACAAAAGGAGGAGAATTTAGGATTTTGGATTTGGTATTTTGATAGGGTTTTGAAGATTTTAAGCATAGGAAATATCATTAGGGGGAGTAAACTAGGAGTTAAATCTTTGTACAATTGAATTTTTTTTTTACAGAGTTGATATCTTAAAAAATCGTTCAATTAATTTATTTATTTAAGATTTTTTGATATTCACATAATATTCATTAGGACAAAGAGAGTTTACATAAATCTACTTTGATAATCTATGTAATGAATATATTGATTTAGAGTCTAGTAGTCAACTCATTTTTGTGCCCCCTAATAAGCTAACATCAACAATTATTGAAGAAACAATTAGTACAAAAAATTTTAAGTAAAGGATTATATTAGATGAGTGTCTCCCCTATGAGATACACCTATTTTTTTATTTGTGAAGAAGAATGATTTTAGGAGTATGTATATTGATTATCGATTAAGTTTATATTATTCGTGTTGTGATTATATCAAATTTGAATTTACTTTTAAAAAAAAGTTCACGTTGATGTAATGTCTTTTAAAAAAAATAATTTCGTACTTATAACTGAAACTCAAAATCTTCAATTAAAAATGAATGAATTTATCACGCTAACACAATTCTTAATATTTTTAAAAAATCTCACCAACCAAAACTCAAGAACACTTAAAATGTTATAAAAGAAAAACAAACCATCTTAATTAGTCAAATTCAAATCTTAATACATTCTTTTTAAGATTTAAATGTGTATCTAAATTTTCTTAATGTATAAATTTATATTTAGAATTTAGATATATTAATCTCAATAAAAACAAATGAACTTCAACTGTTAATAATATATTTTTATTTGAAATAATCTTTATAGTTATACGCAAGTTTTATCATAAATAATCAAATTTTCTATAAATCTAAATAATTCGATACTATTTCAGTATTCTTTAGGTTTCTAACATAATTTCCTTTTTAATTTATTTCGAAAAAACTCGATAAGCTTATTCAATACAATTTACATCTTTAATATAATTTACTAATGAAAAGTGAAAAAAAAAAGAAAAGAAAGAATAAATAGTCGAAATCTCCAAAGCCAATTAGAACCCAAAATCATGGGCCGCAAGAGAGAGAGAAGCCACTTCAATCGCCACGCACCGTACTCCTTCCCCAAGCGCCGCCGTCCAACACCGATCACCGACGATCCATTGCCGGTGCCGGAAGACAACTCATCGACCAACAAGCAACAGCCGGCTACTGTGGTGGTTATTGGTGTTCCTTCTGAATGCTCTGTGCTCGACATTAAATCTCGTTTTGAGATTTACGGATCCATCTCTCGAACTCGTATGGACCCTAATGGTCTTGCTCATATCACTTACCGTTCTAATGATTTTGCTCAATCTGCTGTTGAAGCTGCCGAAGATTCATCTTTCCCCATTACTCTCCACTCCAAGCCTGTATGTCCCTTTCTCCTCTTTTTTTCTAATATCTTCTAATTGTGGAAATTTGTGTCAAGTTTGCTTCTTTTTGTGTTAATTTCACCTGGGTCTGTTAGATGTTTGCAAAATTGAGTCTTTGTTTGCAAATTTGAGTTTTTGAATATGTTATTTATTGGCATCTATGGGTGTGCCTAGTGATCATTAATGTAGTTGAGAGCCGTGAGATCTTAGGTTCAAATCTCAGCACGGAGATAATTAAAACTAGGTGGTTGGTTCATCGTCCTAGCTTTGGTGAGCAGAGTTAACCGGTAGTAGTGATTGTTTCCATCAGTCCTAGCTTTGGTGGACAAAGTTACCTGGTAGTGGGAAGTGACAAGTATCCGTATGAAAGTTGCTAGTGGAAGGTGGCACGTATCCCGTGTGAAAGTTACTAGTGGAAGGTGGCACGTATCCCATGTGAAAGTTGCTAATGGGAGGTGGCAAGTATCCCGTGTGAAATTAGTCAGCCGGATATCACGGTCATAAAAAAAGTTGTCATTTTTGGAATTTGAAGTTGAATTTGGACATAATTTTCTTGGGAAAAAATTGAAGTTATGTGAGTGGAAGTCTCAAAAATTCCAAAAATTGGGAACTTGAAAATAGTTGAAGATTAGATTATAGTTTCATGATCAAACGGATATTTGAAGATAAATTTCAAAACATAGTCCCAAAATCTATGGTCAAACGCTAGCTAAATTCTTGGTCCTAGCTCGGCCAAGAATTTTGGCATGTGGGTGTTACTTTAGCTGGTACAATTGATTTAAATTATATAGATGGGCAATGTAAGGTTGTAGCATGTATACACAGACAATGTATATAATTTTTGCACAATCAAGGTAGAGTAACACATTGTAGCATGTTAAATTCCATCCAAGATGTATTTTTTAAAGTAAAATTAAGAGCTCATGTATTGCGACATTACTTTTGTTGGGGATGACAGGTTCAGGTAATATGGGCAACTGACCATGCATCGCAGTGGAAAGAAGGCGTGATGAGAAAGGATGAACTATCCACATCAACGGTTGCATCAAAGCTAGTTAAAGCAGAAGTGCCACTAAGTAGGCACGGAAGAAGTAATCGACTGGGATCAGCAATTGTGAACCCCAGAGATGAGGATAATGATAATGCTGGCGGTAATGTTCGTGCTCATGTTAGTACAAGGCTGGTTGAGCCTTACAAGGGTAGGGAAATCGTTGCCTATGATGATATTTTGTAACTTATGGTCGTTGTTTGAGGAATTGCCTCACTTGTAACATTAGCTATATGGCTTTAGGTAAATGTTGAGTTTTTATTGCAGATTAGTTGGGTGATTTTCAGTTCTAGTTGTTCTTTCAATAAGGTTCCTATCTTGTTTGTTTTTCTTCTCTGTGTAATACTAGCACTAAAAAACGATCATGTACGTAAATTGTTTTTTTTTTTCATTTGAGTATGTAATTCATGTAGGCTTCTCTCTTAGTAAATAAGATGCTGGTCCTTGATTTTGATTTTGTCGAAAAGATAGATGTTACTACACTTTGGTTCCTCAATACTTGTACTTGCAGCATACTGCGTGGAAGAAGTTTGCTGCGTTGATGAGTTTTCACATAACATTTTTAGGATTCTCCTACACAAAGGGGTATGTAGAAGAATCTTCTTTTTCTGATGGCTTTTAGCTTGTGTAATATATAGAAGGCAGCCACATAATCTTGTTGAGCTAATTCACCCTGTGTTAACTATCTTTTCTGGTAAGTACTGATGACACATTTGAACCCTTCTTGTTGACTGTTTTGGAGACATGTATGGGTTATGAGAGTTGTGCATGATGTCTGTAAATGTTGATCAGATGTTTGTGGATGATGTTATTGTCTCGATTTTGAACAGTTTTTACTAGTAATAATGCATTACATTGATATTGAGTGGTTAGAGAGTTGGAGCATTGTATTTTGTTCTTTAAAGATGATGCTTGATTACAGGTTTCTTGTAGTTTGGTATAGGCCTCCCCGCCCTGCTTCTTGCTTTGTCGCTGATTTGGTAAATACCTTTCTTATCCATAGGAAGAAATGTCATTTTGTTTCAAGCATAAGTGATTTATAATCTTTCAATGTTCATGCAAGATAACTTGAAAAGAGGAATATTTTACCTTACTGTCTCTATTCTGCTATAGATTTGCTATTTATCTTTTGCAGAATTTTACATAGAATGATTTGCACTAACATTAATTAGAAGGTATCACTGTTCATCCTTTGCTCATTAGGTGTGATCGTCGTAAGGCATTCTCTGGGAATGAACTAGAGATTCAGGGGTAAGAAGGCTTCAAGGTAAAGAAGTTATTATTGAGCTAATATCAAATCATACTTAAACCTGTACAAGACATATGAGCTATGAGCTTTGTTGCTCGGACTCTTCAAAACTGTCAATGATGCTTGTTGGATTCGCCAAAAGTAGTGTATTTTTGGAGAATCCAACATGGGTGCGGCATCAAAAGTGAAGACTGAGGGATGACATAGATGTTGATAAACTTTACTTTTGACCTTGTTGGGAGGATTGTACAGCTAATGGAACTCATGGGCAGATGTACTTGTATTGATTGTTGTTCTTTTTAGAGATTCACCAGCCAATACGTTTTGAGCTATAGGCCAATCTATGTTTTTAGTGAATGAAATCAGCTTGTTTAGAAGTCAAATAGGAGCCTCTTAAATATTCATAACTGAATTTGAAATTCTTTCATCTGTTTTGGGATGTAATATATGTACTTGAGGGGATATATCATAGAGAATTCAGAATTATTGACAAAAATCATATCTTTCACATATAACTTTAGAACGTACTTGTACAAAAATTTGTCAAGGTCTAGAAAGTAAACACAACTGCTATCTATGGAGAAAGGAGAAAAAAACAAAACTCTCTACAACAAATAGGTTTAGTGTTGTACCATTTCTGCAGCAGTAACAACACAGCATGACGACTAAGAAGTAGTCATTATTCTAAACTGATACGTCGCATCTTGCAGACGAGGTTAGCAGTAGGAAGATCAAGCTGATTCCCAGAATCTGACTTTATAAGATCCTTGAGCTGATCTTTAGGTGTTGAAAAACATGTCTGGAATGTAGCAAGACATGTAGGAATTGGCATTGATAGAGCTGATAGTACATTGCTTAGATACTCGATATCAACAGAGAGTTGTTGTGCTCCACGATCTGTTATATACTGGATCCCTCGAAGCTGTTCCATGTAAAGTGCCGTGGCACCTTCAGCAACCTTTTCAAAAACAAAGGCATAGGAAATAACTGTGAGAAGAAATACGCTTGGAGACGTGGATTCGTAGAAAGAAAAAAGAAAGCACTCTGCAAAAGTAGTTCCTAATCAAAACTCCGCCTCTACATGGTGGTGTTGCTGACCAGGTGGAATAAAGCTCAGTTGATAGCATACTTGTAGGTAAATGCTCAACACTGGATGACAAAATATATAACTAAAACATATATACCTTGAACATCCATTCAGTTGCAAAGTACTGGGCTTCATCAGCATTGGGATCGCTGTTGGAAATATTCTCTACAAGTGGCTCTAGTTGTTGGGGTAATGTAAGGAGATATTCACCAACGCCAGTCACATAAGATTGTGGGTATGAACTGAAGGTTGGGAGGGGCCTTAGACTATGTTCTTCAACAGATGACCATATGGGCAGCCGTGACAAATCATTGAACTGCTGCCGTATTTTTGAAATGAGAACATCGTAAACAAGCTCATTGACTGCATCTGAGAAAGCTGTAACTCGTTGTGATGCTACTGGAAGTGCATGGAACCTGGGATCTTTAGACTGCAGAAGGCACAAAAAAGACGACGTCAAAGTGAGATCAAATTTCCATTGTAGAAGATTGGAAAGGATGCATTGAAGGAATAGAATTGCTAAGGAACTCAAAAAATAAAAAGCCAAAACTTCCACATGTGTGTAACTATTGTCGGAGACACTGACCTGCTCCAATAAATTAAGAAGCTTCCGAGCCTTTTCAGGAATATCCACCAGTCTCACAGCTGCCACATCCAAGGCAGCTTTTCGAGCCACAGATAACTGCCCATTTCCATCATCATTGACTATATCTGGCTTGTTCTGATCAATACGTGACCCAAAAACTGAGAAAGAGAGGCTTGTACTCAACCTAGCAAGAGTAGCCTTGAGGGAAGCTTCAAAGACTGAAGATCTGCTAGTTAAACAATCAGCAACAGTGAGGATCTGCAATGCACCTTGAACAAATGACCACTCCTCCTCACTCGATGTGAAGTCAACTTTACGTGCATTTGAAGCTGTTTCCCTTCTTTCTGATCCTGCATCTTTCTTTGTACTAATAGCATCCACATCCAGTCCACAAACAGCTCTCAGTGATTTTACATTCTCCTGCAAAGTGGAAATATACTGTAGCATGACATCATCCAGCACGAGAATTAGCTCATCCACCTCAGAGCCACCAGTAAAGTTGATGCATCTTTCAACTGCTGCCTCAAGAAGCAAAATGACTTGTGGAATTGACTCTTCCATCCTTCGTACAGTTTCACTAAGTTCAACTCCCTGGACTCCCACAAGAGTAACAGCGGCTCCTCTGAGATCAAGTCCTGCAATCTCACTAAAGAGAACTGCACGCTCCATCTGTCCATATCTAGATCACAAATTTAAAAGCATTAAGGATACACATACTTGATACTGAAAAGCAGATAACCTTGCAATTACGCTCCAGATCCACCAATGGCACCAGATGAAGTACTTGAAAAACATGCTCAACAGTCTAACAAAACCACCAAAACCACCCAACACGTTATATTTACAAGTAAATAGTCAATACTTCTGATTGTACCAGGATGATGATATTTAAGCAGGAAACCTCAAGTTAATTGACCTACAAGTTGATACTTATATATTACAACCAGCTCCACCTATGCTTCATCTAGCATAAAGGTCAAGGATGTGAGAAAAACAGAGATGTAATATCGCATATCACAAGATACTGAGTAGTCATTATTCCTAAAAACACTTGCATAAAAGAAATGAAAGAAGAATCAACAGACCCATATTGCTACCCTCGTCAAAAGCACTAAATTTTTGCAACTCAGTCACCTAGAAGAGGACGAACTTCTCCAACTCAATAATCTCCAACTTGAAAGGACTACGGCTATGTATACAACTTACGTGATGATGGTACTCAACTCAATAATACAAGACTTGAAAGGACTAAGGCTATATATACTACTTACATGATGATGGTACTCAACTCAATCACACCACATAAATGCGTTTCAATCAAATAAAAGACCTTCGCGTGATAGCCAGTGTACTGCTCCTCAAGAGAAAGCACCAAGAAAAATGAAAAGAAAAAAATTGGTATCTGGACAAGGGGATGCCATATGCAGCGGGAAAAAAATGTGAATTTGAGAAGTCAAAAGGGATAAACAAGAATATTTGCTTTTTGTATGCTTACCGCCTTTTGAAAAATTCATAAGGAAGGTACACTGCCTTCAAAGCATCCAGAAAAACTTGAGGATCAGCATCTGAAAACAGGTGTTGAATGTTCCTAGCAAAGCTCCCTGTTGTATTATGAAGTTCAATAAGGGCTTCCAAATGTTTAGTCTGAATCTTGGCACCTTTTGGCAAATCTCCATTTGAAATGTCAATTATACCTGAAAGTCAATGCAAAATCAGAGGCAGAATGGATAGAAAACATCCAAGAACTTTGTTATCCAGGTATAGCGATAGTGACATCCAAAAACAACAAAATAGGGAAATTAGAGCTGAATCTTCCATGCATAAATTGGTGATAGTGACATCCAAATGGTTGATTTGCACGCTCAAAACTTCAATTTCAACAATCCATGTATATGACTAGTTTAAGCCATTTATATGCTTGTGAACTAGTTGGACACCGATTCTTCAGAATGTTTGATGAAACAGAGAAGGCAACATCATAACAGAAAGATCAGAAAACACGATAAACTTATGCTTAGATGAAACTACATGCAACTGTGAAAGAGAACAAGAAGTTATTCAGATCATGGTTCTCAAAAACTCCTAAAGAATAATAAAACCTCACCTTTCGCCAAGGTTTTTGTCTCAGTCACGGCATCCCCAATGGCAAGATTGATCTGTGATGCAAAACTCATACCAATAGTTGACATTGCTTCATTTAGTAGGCTTGGTACAAGAGTTCTGTATTCTTCTGGAAAGGCAAACATACACCTGCAACAAAAATATCTATTGTTAACTAGAGGATCATTAAATGGAGATATCAGGTTGTCTCCTCATTTTTATTACGATTTCACATTTCAATTTTCCACGTGTATTACTCTAGTTCCTGCCACTTCAAGATACCGTGAGCAATGAGAAGCACACCTAAGCACTTTCATGACTGCAATAAAGTACCACTTAACGAAAATGAAACTCCCAACCTGCAATGCACCTAAGTTTCAGTACTTAGGTGCGCCTGGTGCCTCAAGGAATCCTTTAAAGACATTGTTTAAACCCTGGACCTCCAGGTTCTTACTCTAACGCCTAAACCCAGCCAACAACTCGTTTTGGGACGTTTATCCATTTCATTCTTTTGATAGTAATCTTTTTATTTCCTAAGTTGTACTCAAATAAGAACCAATATCGAGATCTCAGTCTAGAATATAAGAATGCTTAACCAGTAACCTCAATTAAGACAAAATTAAAAAATATGATAGCAAGAGAGCATATGACTTCCAATCTCTAGGAGGAAAACAAAGTTGATTTTTCTTTCTTTTTTCATGAAAAAGTACCAAGTGAGTTAGCTGGCCCAACATTAGCTGGTCCACAGTTCAAAACTCTGGAGAATATAGCTTTCCCTCTACCCTGCTTTCACTTAAATTCCAGGCAACTAGTCAGTGTCCTTCCACTGAACCAAAGCCCTAGGCGCAAAACTAAGTAGAATTATTTAAGAAAAAGTTGCAGAAAAGCTATTCGTACCACTTCCACTCCTGTTCAAGATAAAGCAACAATTCATCGTAGAAACTAGTCAGCCAACTTGAGAATGATATCATGGACGGTTGAAAATCCTGAGAATTTGATAGTCTATCCATTTCACTTTTTTCATTTGCAACTTTATTAGCCTGCTGCCTCAAGTCAAAATCTTCCCAAAGCCGCTTTATTGGCTTAAGGTGGACCATGGTGTAGTGCATCTCTAACGACTTGAATCTCCCAATTCTCAGAAGAATCGCACGCATTTCTTGGGCAACATCAACCTAAAAAATAGCAAGAGCGTTTATTACAGTTCTCTTAAAGATTTATGATGGAAGAATGCATTCATTTGAAAACATACAATTTAACCTTTAGAAAAGGATTACAAAGGAGAAAGAGAGCTAAAGTCACCTTTCGATTGCTTAGAGCATCTGTCAGTCGAGGTTGGACAACTGAGTCTAGTCTGTCTTCTAAAACTTCTAGTTGCCTCCTAATATTGGCAAATTCAGCAACCTGAAAATTGCAAAAGACTTAATAAAGCAAGAACTATTTCACTGCACATACCACACACATTGGCATGCTATGTAAAAACAAGCAAGTCGAAACTCACCTCTCCAACGGCAGACAAACAGTGCCTCATATTAGCCAGAGTTTCTGCAGCTCGTGGAAGGTCACCACTAGCAAATACTTCCTCCACTGTTGAGCTTAATTGAGTTAAACCAGCAGCATCCTTCAAACCAGAAAATTCAAGTATTTCGAAGTCATAAAATCAGAAAATTAGCATGAAACTGCAATAATTGCTAGTGTTAAATACATTATTTTGTTTTCATCTAGAGTTATGAAAGTATTACCTGCAATGTCTCATATGCAGCTTCCATTCTCCGCTTGACAGTATCAACTTTTGCTAATGTAGCTACAGATTCAGCAGATGATCCCTCAGCCTGCAAAGGAATCAAAGTTATGAGATAGGAAATGTGTCATTGCTTTAATTTCAGTGAAGCAAATGATGCAATAACAGAAAATGTAAAAATGTAGGGGAAAGAGAGAGAACTTTTTTAAGTTTTTGGAGGATGGCAGAGAGAGAGGAGCGAAGGGAGAGAGCATCGTCACGAAGGCGTATGACATCCCGATTAGCGCGGGGAACACGGAGGAGTGCGGCGGAGCTTTGCTCCTCCAGGGAAGCGGCGATCTCTTCAGACACCATCTGAAGCTTCATTTCCAGATCTATCAAGTGTTTGTCCAGTGGATCCTGTGGATGCCGTGACTGGCACGCTGAGTTTATCCATTTTTTCGGATCAAATTTCTCGTCGGAGAAGGAACTCAGATCCACCATCATCGTTGCCGCCGATCACTGGTAATCGCCTTTGCTTTGCTTAGACAACTGCTCAAACCACCACATTTAGGACCTGTTTGGAAGTTTTTTTTGCTTTGAATTTCTGTTATATTTGTTTCACTAATATTTTACCTTGCGAGTTATTTATTTTTATTTAAATTTTAATAAATTATTTTTCTATCAAATATTCTTATAATTTGATGATATCAATAATTTTATCAAACATATATTTCATGTTCATAAATTTTTATTTAAATTCAATAATTATTTTCTTATCAAATACTTTTATAATTCGATGATATTAATATTTTGTTAAATATATATTTCATGTTCATATCAATTATGCACTTTAGATTTCATGATTATTGTAAGTAAAATATACTATTTTAAAAAATATTATAAAATTAATTATTTTTAAGTTAAAGAATTAATTTTATATATATTTAATGGAGATTATTAGTTTTTAATTCGAATTATTGAAAGTTCTAAAAGTATTTTTTACTTTGATTAACTAATTGAACTGAAATAACATTCGAATTTAATAATATGAGTGATATATTACCTCTAAATTCTATCCAAATTTAGAGAGTTTCAACATTTTTCGCTTTATTTTATGTTTCTATAAGAATTCGATTGTAGATAAATTAAGTTTAGTTATTTAAATATTGAGGTATTTTTAAGGGTATCGATAATTTAAACATAAAATTAATAATTAATTTTTAGGTAGAAAGGAACTTCTATTTGATAATTTAAAATTAAATATAGATTTACAAATAATTTTCTATCTTTTAAAATTTATCATAATCATCTCATTTACTGCAAAATCAAAGTTGATAAAAGTACATGATTGATGACAAGAACAAAGTGATGGAAGAAACCGAAAGAATTAAAAGTAGAGAAGAAGAAGAAGAAGAAGAAATATGGAGCTGGGGAGCAGGAACAGAGGGACAATTAGGAACAGGAAAACTCCAAGATGAACACAAACCTCAACTCATTCATTCTCTTTCTTCTTTTGGTCCTATTTCTCATATCTCTTGTGGTGGAGCTCATGTCATTGCACTTACCCCTGGTATGCTCTTTTAATCTACTCTCAGAACTTATATTCTTGATGGGGTTTATGGTTTTTCAGTAAAGATGAGATCTTTTTTCGTGTGAGATTCGAATTTGTGTATTTATGTGTTTTTTTACTTGATGGGGTTTGAGTTTTCTTTTTTTTGGTTTGGGATTAGGAGGAGGGGAAATAATTACAGGATGGAGAATCGAATCCTTATCAATAAGATGAAAGTTCACGTAGACAACTAACTGAGCTACTAAGATTTCTCGTGTTTTAAGGTTTTGCTGTAAAGTTGACACCTTTCTTGTGTGAGATTCAATCTGTGTATTTTCTACTTGATAGGGTTTAAGTTTTATCTTGGAGGGTGGGGTTAGGAGAAGGGAAAATGGGGAAAGAAGTACATAGTAGAGAATCGAACCCTTACCAACAAGGTGAAAGTTCATGTATCCAACTAATTGAGCTACTAAGATTTAGCTAGGTTTAAGGTTTTGGAGTAAAGTTGACACCTTTTTCATGTGAGGTTTCATGAAAATATATTGACTTTTTAAAGAAGGAAAAATGAAAACTTGGACAGTGTCTCGCAGTTAAGATGACACCTTTTCGGTGTGAGATTCAAATTCAATGGGACGAAAGGATGAAAACATTGATAGGGTTTCGCAGTAAGGACGGCACAGTATTTGGAGTTGAGCTTCAATCGAAGTATTATATCAGAGAAAAGTAAGAAGAGATCTTGATGGGGTTCTGAAGTAAAGATGGTACCATCTTGATGTGAGCATCAATGGAAATATTGTGACTTATTTGTTTTAATAAAAAGGAAAATACTTGATGGTGTTTGGATTAACTTTCACAGAAAGAGAAACAGAAAAAGAACAAGCTTGTTAAGTAAAGATATCATCTTTGGTGTGAGATTCAATAGAAAAACTTTTACTTTTCATAGCAAAAACATTTTTGTTGGGGGTTTTGCAGGTGGAAGAGTGCTAACTTGGGGGAGAGGTACTTCTGGTCAGTTGGGCCATGGGGAGATGGTTAACTGCTTACACCCAAAGTCAGTAGAGTATTTGGAAGGTATCTTCATTACACATGCTTCTGCTGGATGGAATCACTCAGGATTTGTTTCAGGTTTCATTCTCTCTGCTTCAGCTATCAATCTAATGTGATATTTGGATTGTTATTTTTCGTGCTATCACTTTTTTGGTTCCAAAATACTTTATTTCAAGTTACTCAGTTGGTCATATTTGAATATTATTAATTATATTGTAACTGAAAGTCCATGCATTGAGATTCCAATTATGTTTCATGAGATTTCAGTTATGTTTTATATGTTTTCTCCACTGCCGTAATTCCTTTTTCAAAACTACTTTGATTTGTTGCACTTGAGCCGAGGGTCTTTTGGAATGTTTCTCTACCTCCTCAGGCTCCCCTTGTGGGATTACATTGAGTATGTTGTTGTTGTTGGGCTTCCCAAGTTAAAGTTAACTCCTTCACGCTTAGGGTACATTGAAATGTGCAGATACTACAGCAGAAATTTGTAAATCCTTGTTCGAAGCCATCTTTGTGCACTAGGTTACTTGTAAAGGTCTTTTCCTGATGATACTGAAAGCTTTTGGGAAACAGATGATATGAAATTTTCCATCACCATTAATAGGAAAAAAAAGATGATATGAACTTTTGAAACTACTCGTTGGTTTAGTATATTCCTGAATGTTTTATGTTCTCATGCTGCAATTTTGACTCTGAAGAATTGTGGTATATCACTGGAGGAATCTTGTTTAATTGATTACCTGTTTTAATTTGCCTTTGAGTGTAAATGTTCTACAATTACCAGATACTGGTTACGTATTCACTTGTGGAGATGGTTCATTTGGTCAGCTTGGGCATGAGGATTATATCTCAAGATGTTCTCCTGCACAAGTGTTGCACTTCAAGGCTAGGCATCTCGAGCAAATTGCTTGTGGTATGCGTCATTCACTTGTCTTACTAAAAGGTAAAGCAGGCTGAGTATTGCACTTTTTGTCTATCTGGTTATATTAACATTGTAACACTGTTGCTGCTTTCTGAGAACGCTGTGTGCTGCATCTCTGTTCTCATTTGTATAACTGGCCATAGTTTTGTCATATTCCATAATAGTGTGATAGTGCTTTGAAGCTTCTCTTAAAACTCTCGCTAGCACAATTTGGGTTATTGCCATGAGCTTGAAATGAAATCAAATTGTTTTGAGTTGTGACTAGTCACAGCAATCAGGCCTTTTAACATTAGAACTCCAGACATTACTGCATGGTTGGCAATAGTTTCTTTATTCTCATTGTTACAACAAAACTACAATTAATTCAGTGTGAAATGCTGCGTTCTCTCTTACAGTTGTGGAAAACGGAGTTCTTAGCTACTTCTCTACTAAAATTAACATCTGATCTGCACCATCATATCATTAAGCTGGTTTTATGAGATATGTCACAAATATCGTAAGCCAGTAAGAATAATATAAATGAATTCTGTGTGTCATAGTTAACGACACAATTCAAGAACAGATTACTCGTTATCGTACATTACTTAATAATTTCTATATATCTGGTTTCATATCAGGCAATCACCTTGTTTGGATAGAAAAAGCAGGTTGATTGCTTGTTCATACACTTGTCACAACATAAGCATGTACATTGAATTTGTTGAAGCTGATTTTTCACTCCAATCAACTTCTTAGGAGATACAGAGGATCTTATCTACGGATTTGGTTCCGGAAAACGTGGTCAACTTGGTATATCTGATGACAAACTGAAGTCAGTTAGCACTCCTCAGGTTACTTTGGGTTTTGAAAATGTCAAAATCAGGAGTGTCACTGCAAATGGAGATCACAGTGCAGCAATATCCAGTAAGTTTTAAGTGCTCTTATGTAATCTAATACAAATGATACTGGTCCAACCTCTATCTGGTCTCAGCATTCGCTACTTGGTGGTTGTAGCTTCATCCCGTTAATGAATGATAAATCTTATGAAGTTGGTAATACTGTCACCTGTTATATATTGCTAAGTTTTTTTATCTTTTTTTTTAAAAAGTGAATGGACATTTATATATATGGGGAAGATCATTTCATGGAGCCCCAGATGTGTATACTCCCCGCCGTGTTACTGCAGACTTATTATTCAGCCAGGTCGCTTTAGGATGGAACCACGCTCTTGTATTGACAGGTATGTTAAGCTTTAGATCTCAATTATTACCAACTTAATAATACATGAAGGGAATATTACAAGGTATATAAAAATATAATATGTCCTCTTTTACCATTTTCATAGGTGATGGGGAAGTATACATGCTTGGCAGGTACAATTATAATGTTCCTACCAGTGCTCAAAAAGCCAATGGGATGAATCATATATCTGGTAATGATCTTCAATTACCTTTCTGTGTAAACTTTTGTAAAATTTTACGGATTTGTCGTCTCTTTCTCCTGCTTCTTCAGATTGGATTCTCACAATGGATGGTCTTCTCTCTTAACTTGATTGAATCCTTGTTGAAAGAAGTAGATTACCTCTCCTAATTAAGTTGAAAGGTGAAAATGATGCTAAAAACACTTTAAACTAAACTTCTCATAAAATCATGTGTTTCTATGTGGTCATGAGTTGTCATACTGACCATCCATTTGTAAATCCCTGTTTTGCCCGATACCTTGTTTTGGTAATGCATCATTCTGTTGAGGGTCTATCGGAAACAACCTCTCTAACCCACTAAAGTAGTGGTAAGGTCTGGGTACATCCTATCTTCCTCAGTCCCCACTTATGGAACTACACCGAAATGTTGTTGTTGTTCTTTTGCCCGATTAATTGACCTCTATAAGTAATAAACATATAGGAGAAACAAAAATACTCATGCGAAGCAGCACTCTGGTGGCTTTTTCGCTAAATGCTTTGGCACCAAACTACAGAACAGTACTGGCTGCTGTATATCATCAAATGCAATGACATTAAAAGAGGGGAAAAGTAGTTTTCCAAATATATGATGGAAAGAATATCAGATTCGTTCAGAAGTTCAATAGAAGAGCTAAGGTTACCTGTGTCTAGTTAATATTTGAAGAGGAAAAAACATTGGAGTTTTTAACCTGAAATAGAAAGAATTATTGGTAAAGGACCCCAAATCCCAGCTGAAACAAAATACACTAATCATCCCATTTGTCCTCGCCTTTGTGGATAGAGTTACTTGATACTCGTTGATGGTGGGAGGTGACAAGTATCCCGTGGAATCAGTCCAATAATAATTTGGCCAAGTCAACCCTCCTAAACATAATGTCAAACTTCATTTATTGGACGTGAACTTGCAATTCTCACCCACTGAAATGCCTTTTGGAATTGTTGTCAAATTGATAATCTATGATTTTTGCTATTTGATGGTGTATTCAGTCAGCCAATCTGGTCTCAATCACAAACTAGTTAGGGATCGGCTATATGAATCTTCCATATCTATTCCATTTGAATAGGTCCGTTTCATTTCACTACCAGTAATAGTTTTTAGGCAAATTCAGGGTCCTCTAAATCTAACGCTTATTCTTATCCACACCAAATGTAAGGTAACAACAGTTAAGCCTAACTATTTAATGGTTTATTCTATCTGAATTTTCAAATCATATTGTATTAAGTATCTGCCTGTGCCTCCATTTGCACAGAAGATGAAGGTGTCCTGCAAAGAGTCCTCGACTTCAATAGTACAAAGGTTGTCCAAATTGGTGCAGGAGCTGAGCATTCTGCCGTGGTAACAGGTGAGATTCTGATGTTAAAGTTTACCATAACAAACCATCGATTGCATATTCACTTCTGTACTATTTTAAACTTTTCAGTAGATGATGGATCAGTAATGACATGGGGTTGGGGTGAACACGGTCAGCTTGGTTTAGGAGATACAAACGATCAAACTGGCCCTCGTGCTGTAAGTTTATGCAATGAACCATGTGTTGGTAGAGTTTACTGTGGCAGTGGTTTTACATTTGTTGTCAGTACGTATACTGTGAAGTCCAGTTTCTAATATAGCAATGTTCAGGATTTGGAATGTAATTGTTCACTATGTTGCTTATCAAAATAATCAATTGTTGCAAGCAATGTCAATTAATGTACAATCTGTGTATGAAACATTTCTCCTCTAAAATTAGCAATAAACCAGCTGAATACAACAGCATATCTACTGTAATCCCACGAGTGAGGTTGGTAGGTTATACGCAGACCTTACCTATACCTGTATGGGCTGTTTCGTAGACTCTCGTCTCAAACAAGCCAGCTAAATGTGTACAGAAAATAGATAAGGAAAATGATACAGAAAGGAATATACTGCTTTGAAAGAATAATTGATCCAAATTAGCTCAGACATTTGGAACAAATGTTCACTTTATATGGCTGGGAATCAGATTCTGTACCAGTTGTGTGTCAAAGAATCGAATGAAACTACAAAAAATTCAATGATGGAACCTACCATTACAATGTCAAATCAGATTCTTTCGTGACATTTGCTGCTTGGGAGTAATTACAAGACAACAACACATAGTATCAAGTTCTAATCTATCAGTTCCTACAGTAACTTTTCTGCGACTTGCTGTTATGTGACAATGAGAACATTATTTTCATGACCATTGTTGTGAACAACGGGCCTCAAAGGATCAACCTTCCATATGCCATCAACAATGAATTTGATCTGCAACAAAAGAACGAGATGATGGCAACGACTTCAAAGTTCAAAATACGCTATAACATTTAAAGTATAAGTTCATATATCACATTACAAGGGGTTACACACACCTCATAGATGCCCGGGTACAACTTTAGGCTTACAGAAAAAACACCAGTGCGCAATTTCTCCATCTTCCTCTGCAAGTCAATACAACATATCATTCTATTAACCAAGGACAAGAAGCCCATTGAAACTATTACCACAAAATATGTTTTGTTCTTTTGTGAAAGCGGATGTATAGAACTGCAGAGTTTTCAATATTAGAGATATAAGTGGGTTAAAATACTGTTAAAGAAACGACTCTTTGGCTATTGTACAGAATATTGTGTAGTAACTGGGAGAAGCCATATATACTCAAGGACGGCCAGTTGAACACCATTAGCTAGATAAATATAGTGTATATAGGTTAACTGTTACTTATTGTACATTTTTATTAAATCCTGAACACCCTTAGTAAAATTAGTGGTTTTGGCTACTTCCAAATTAAGTTACAGAAACAGATGCTTAACACCAACAATAAAAAATGCATCACATTTGTACTTCCTAACTATTTGTCAGTAAAATGTTGCCTCCTATTCCTTATTACATATGGGGAAGTAAAGCCGAACCTGTGTTCTCCATCCATCAAATGAGCCTGTTAGAAGAACCTCTGAGGCAAAGTTATGCCAAACAATCTGAGTAGTACGAAGAAGCTGTAAAGCTTTGCTAGCACTGTCAATCTTCTTCTGCTTCCTTGCCAACAACTTCTCTGCATCACTGAAAGAGTTGGGAGTGAGGATTCAGTATTGGTGGGTATATAGATAAAAATGAATAATAAAGGAATGAGAAATGATACAGACGTCAATGTTAATGCAACTTTCCCCTCCAGTATTGCAAGTTTTGCACGTATGGACCGCAATCTCTTCTGAGCATTTATGACGTCGTTCTCCTGGAACTCCCGTGCATCAGAAAGCTTCTGCAAATCACTAGGGGATCTTCCAAGAACCTGAGAAAACAAGATTTCAGTGATATGAGCGTCATCCAGCAAAAATACCAACAGACAGAATGCATATATTTTGGAATTTCAAAGAATTTCCAAATTAAACCGGTGGCAGGTGAAATGAAAATTTTGCTGTTAGATCATTTTCTGTTCTTTGGGAGAGGATGTGGGAGTCAAGGAAGAACTACCAGCCTATAATGTTATTGAGTTCAAATCCACAGGAAAATCTCTGGTAGGAATAAATTCCCTGTGCTCTGAGAAATACAGTAAGAAAATATCTTGAGGTAGAACAAGACTGAGCAGATTTAAACATATTTAACAGAAGTGAGTGACATTGATGGTTTGGGTTGGAAGAATTGCATTACAGCTAGTCAAATCCCCCATGCTACAAATGAAATAGAACATAAAAGCTATAATAGTAGGAAAATTAACATTAAGATGCATGACTAATGAAAGATGCAATTCTGAACAAACAGGAGATGCAGATTTCTACCTCCTTTGAATTGACATCTAGGCTCTTGGATCTCAGCGAGTGAAGTGTTGAGGATAGCTCAAGCTCTAAATGCTGAAGACGAGTACTTATATCATTATGGTTGTTATATATCCATCTTTCCGGAGTTCCGTAACTATTCTCTTTGACGGTAAATACATCAGGTCTTGAAGTTTCAGTTTTACCTCCATTTGGTCTTTTATCAGAATCTACCTCACCACTGTACATGGAAGGGGTCAAATTGAGGCTACAAACTATGAATATGATTAGATTCAGGGAAGCAAATACCTTCAAACTCTGTGCCTTCAGGGCATGCACGTTGAGTGCTCCATGATCTCCACATATCTGGCGTGTATTTATGGTTAAGCTGACCTCCTGAATCACTTAAACCGCCTTTAGTGGGGCTACTTGTCGTGAGGCTTCCATTTTTTCCCAGGTCAGTCCTGTATGGAGCTCTACCTGTAGTAGTTGTTCCAGAGCTTTTGTCATCAATGTTATCCCTACTTGAATGATTAGCTCCATATCCATATTTGCTAGTATTAATACCAAGAGATGAGATTCTCTCTTTCTCTAATCGGTTCAATATCCCTTCAATCCCTTCAATTGCGCTATCTTCCTCAACCACAGCTTCTCTAATACAAAGGCAAAGGAAAGTAAGATACTAAAGCAATTAACAAAATTTTTACATAAACCCAACGTAATCCACGATGAATGGCAAGTAAATTGGATCACAATAAACACTTGGAAACAAAGAATCCTGCTTATAGCTTCTATTTTTGGCTCAAAGTAAAAGGTTTCTCTACTAATAGCAAAATCTTTCAAGTGACAAACACTATTCTTTATCAACAAGAACCAAGATAAACAAATGGACAAAAGAGAGGAAACATGATACAGAACAAGCATAAGCACATTTTGCAGGAGGAACTTCACAGTGGTCTAGCAGAGGAGGAAGTTGGCTAAAAAGAATCCCCAAACAAAAAATCAGAACCAGAATCACTTTCTTGATATTATTAAACACAGGAAGCACTTAACAAATTTTCAGATAACAACAACATACCCAGTGTAATCCCACAAAGTCATAGTGTACGCATACGTTACCACTACCTTAGAGTTAGAAAGGTTGTTTCTGATACACCCTCAGCTCGTGAAATGAAACAGTCAATGTATAGGTAAAGAAATAACATAAATGAAGACAGTCATGGCAAAACACTACATCCAATCTGAGAAATCATCCTAAGCAATTGTCATAACAAGATACAACGATAATCAAAGTGTAAGAAAAACACAAACAATAACCGAACTCAAAGGATAACGCACAACTAACCAACCTACCTCCAACACTAATATGTGTCCTCCATAACCACCAATCTAAGGTCATGTCCACGATAAGTTGTAGCAACTGCATGTCATGTCATATCACCTGTCCCCAATATTGCTTTGCTCTATCTCTACCTTTTTTGAAACCATCCCTAGCCAACCTCTCACACCTCCGCACGGGGGCATCCGTGCATCTCCTCTGCACATGCCCAAACCATCTCAGCCTTGATTCCATCATATTCTCCTCTATTGAGGCCACTCCTACCTTGTCCAAATATCTTCATTGCTAATTTTGTCTCTCCTAGTAAGTAGTATGCTCACACATCCACCTAAGCATCCTCATCTCCGCCATCTTCTGAAGGTGGAGTTCTATATTGGCTAACACTCCACTCCATACAACATGACCGGTCTAACCACCGCATAGTAGAATTTGCCTTTAAATTTTGGTGGCACTTTCTTATCACAGGATTCCAGATACAATAAACAATCCATGATGAATGGCAAACAAATTGAATCACAATAAATACTTGGAAACAAAGAATCCTTCAAATAACTCTATAGGCTCAAAGTAAAAGATTTTGTACTAATAGCAAAATCCTTAGACACACTATTCTTTATCAACAAGAACCAAGATAAACAAATAGACGAAACACGATGACAACATACCAAGTAAAACCCACAAAGTGAAATCCGGGAGGTTACCTAAAGGGAATGTTTTTGAAAGACCTCGACTCAAACAAATCAAAGCAGAAAAAGGAAAAACATGACAGTTAATATCAAAGCAGAGCAGAGCAGATATGCAAGAAACCATAAAAACAATAACGTGCAGTCACCTAAACACAATAGACCACTCATAAACAGAAGCACATTTTGCAAAGAGGGAACCTCACAGTGATCTACCAGAGGAGGAAGCTGGCTGAGAAGAATCCCCAGATGAAAAATCAGAACCAGAATCACTTTCTTGATATTTCTCAACTCTCCTTCGTAACTCCTCAATATCAAAATCCATTTCCTCAGCCTCAAAGGGTTCCTCTTCCGAGTCCCAACCAAATGAATACCATCCACCCCTATTCCTAATAGCCTCAATCAAATCAAATCTTCCTTCCTTCTCCAAATCTTTTCTAGTAGGAAATGCATCTGGATTCTGAGACTTCTCCATGAAGGCTAAAATTTCAGCCTCTAACTTCATATCACCTTCACTTTGCGACCCTTCTCCACAACATACACTATGCTCTTCTTTTCCCTTTCTAATTAGCTCAACAAACTTCAAAGAACACATCTTTTTACCCAAAACAAGTTCACAACCCCCAGATTTTCTCCAAAAATCAACTGTTTTTCTTGGGTTTAGGACAAAAAATTTACAAGGGGTAGCAGGTAAACTCAAAAAAGAGCAAAAATTATAAGGTCTTGCAAATTGGGTCAATACCATCGTTCAGGCATTTCTTCAAACAAATGGTGAACAAAACAAATCCCAATAAACTCAAAACAAGAAAGAGAACAATGCAGCAGTAGAAGAAACAGCGTAAAATGCAAACAATTGATAGAGTTGATAACTGTGAACAACACAGTTTGTATATTGAAAAAAAAAAAAAAAACTCTTTCCCCACAGTTCCCAAATAACACTATGTGAGCTACCCAAGATCCCAACTCTGACCAATATTTTCAAGATTTGGTTTTCCTGAGGGTAAGGCCAATGTCTCTCAATATAATATGGAGATTGGAGAAGGAAACAAGTGAAAATACCACCTTGACATATAGATTTTATTTTTTTCATCAAGTGTTCGATATTCATATTAGAATTGGATTAATCCATTCGAGAAGAAGCACTTTCTATAAAAAAATTTCTCGATATCCACAATTTGAGCATTAAAAGAGTTCCAGACCAACACATCACATATTTATATTAGAGTCGGAGTAATTCAAATTCGAGGAGAAGCACTTACGACAAAAGATTTTTTCGATATTTACAAGTCGAGCCTAGAAAAGGTCAGAGACTAACAAAAACAATCTCATCCGTTACATCATTGTCTTTTAATGGACTTTGTTATTTATTTGGATTTATATAGTGGTTAGCTTTATGGTTACTTACTAATTTGGGGAAATTCTAAAGCACATTTATTTATTATCTAAAAGGGCTTAGAAAACATTTTTTGAAAAAAAATTTGCATATATAATGTTATATGGATTTTGTTAAAATGTAGCATTAGAAAAATAATTCTTGTTTGGTCATATAAGGGAAGAAAAAAGAGTTTTACACCCTATAACATTTTATAGAGTTCTAAGTATATGTTATATAAATATTTTAAAAATAATTACATTGTATAACAAAACTTCTCTTGATTTTCAATTTCAATATTTTTTATTTTTTATTTGCAATTTTCTCTCCCTTTTGTCTTTTTTATCACACTACTTTAAAATAGAGAAAAAAATGATATTTTTTTATAATTTGTGGGATTTTTATATTTGTTACAAAATATACAATACAAAAAAATTTAAACTATACGATTAATTAAATTTCAAACTTTATATCAATCTGATACCATATCGAATATATTTAAAATATAAAATATTTAATTTGGATGTTCAAGATACATGGGCCCAAAAGATTTGATTTGATCCATCAACTCATTAGCAAGGGCTAAAGGGAGTTTGTAAGTTCAAGCTAGCATAGCATGGCATATTTAAAAATAATAATACCATTTAAATAAGTAGTTCTTTTATAAGAATATTCCTTAATTATTAATTTCAAACTTATTAATTATTCTTTTTTATTTGTTTACTTTTAAACTGGCACATTTTATAAGAAAATAATTAATGACATAGTAAGTTTACCATTTTATCCTTATTAATTATGAAGTCGATGAAAAGTTTTATAGTTTTCAAAGTAATTAAACATTTATTTGAGGGTATATTAGGTAAAAAAAATTATACTTTCTTGATTTATAAAAATTGATAAATAATTAAAGATAACTATAAAAAAAAATGTGGACAAGTAAAAAGAGACAGGAGAAGTTCTATATAATCAGTTTAAGATTTTGTAGTAGAGTAGTATTGGTAGCACCAACATGTAATGTTAATATTTGTGTTTTTATCCGATCGCGATAAAAATAATGGAAACATTTCTTATGAACTCGTTAAGAATGATTCCACTCTAATTCATGATGAGTACAAGATTGATTCAAAAGATCTAAGCAAGTCCTAAGCCTCACTATCTATTAACTCGTTAAGTGAAGTTAAAAAGACAAAAACAATATCACAATTTAATGATTTATCTACCAACTAATAAATGTAAAAATAACAAAGAATTAAATATTTATTAATATGCCGCCCGTATTTTCTATATAATAATGAAAAACATGTGATAATAATAATAATAATAATAAAATCTTCACCGACATTGCCACAAATAGGTGGAATCACAATCATTGCTTTAAAAAGTAGAAAAATGTACTAATCCTAATATACAATAAAATTTTATATTAGGTATTTTATAAAGTGAATATTCGCGCAAATATAAGAAATTACTATTTATTCTAATAATAAATAATAATAATCCACAATAATTGAAAGTCTTTAATTTACTTTTTAAAGTAAATATTTGACAACAACAAATTTATCCATTTTACTTATAGACTCCAAAATTAAAAAGGGAAGTTTTATTATCTATATATGTCCATTAAATAGTTAGGAATACAAGTACGGTATATATATTTTATTTTTGCAACACAAAAAGTTAAAAAAAAATTAGTTATTGGAATTAATAATTTAATGGCAGAGACTTTCCCATTTTGTCTTAATAAGAAATATGTATATTTAACGTAATTTAGTGGATTATTTTCAATGAAATGGCTATTTTTGTTTTTAGTTGTTTCTTGTTTGATAGCAACTCACATAAAGTCGTATAGATTCTTCTCGTTTATCTTAGTTTTGATAGACAGAGTTATTTAATAGATGATATTTCGTAAAATTAGTCGAGATATATGAAAGTTGGCCTGAATATTAAATAATATATATAAATGATTGAATTCATAAATAATCTTTGAAAGTTGGAATTAATCTTTTACTTATACATTTCGATAGAATTTCATTGTGTTATTTTGATATTTTTTGTTGACACATTCCGCGCGCTACATCATTTTTTCGTGTGTGAGGATTGGAGAGTGCTTCTTCTTTTTAGTCATATAAAAATACTACTCCCTCTAGTTTCCTATTTCCTTTTTAGTTTGTTTACAAAAGAATGACTAATTTTTTTTTGATAACACTTTAACTTTTCACATGACATGTTTAAGACCATAAGATTAAAGAATATTTTGGTACATTTGATATAACTTTAAATTAAAATCACAAGATTAAAAAGTTTTTTTCTATTTTAAAACTTCGTTTCAAATTAAACTACGTGAATCTTTTTTAAATAGAGGGAGTATCTATTTTTCTTCTAAATCATTAACGATGCACATGAAAGTACTTCCTTCATGCTTCAAATAAACGTACATGTTCGTCACGATGAAAAAGAAAGGGAAACTTACATAAATATATTATAATAATAAAAAAAAAAATTCCATTTATAGCAATAATATTTTTTTTCATTTGTTCACTTTTAATTAATTTATAATACAAGTTTAATAGATATTACAAAGAACAATTTATTATTCACATATAATACAAATTTTAATGATGAATAATACACTTATCACACATTTTAATACACTTATAATACAATGTGACAATTTTTTACAAATAAACATGATATATTTCAAAAAGCAATTATAATTCATATATATTGCATACATAATTCATTTTTAATACAAATTACAGATTTAACAAACCATTGCTATAAATGATAATAAATAAAAAGTATCGCTAAAATTAGTAATTATTTTTTAAAATGTATTAATTTATGTAATTTTTCCAAAAAGAAATTGAGAGATAAAGAATATGAGCATATCAATAAAAAGCACCTTCAAAATTATCACAAATAATGTGTAATACCAATTAAAGCCCATTTGCGACTTGTTGGATCAAATTGGTCCACACCAAATGGGATGCTACAGGCCCAATGGACAAAAATCCTAGGCCCATTACTAGAAAGCCCATCTATTACTTGTTGGGCCTCTTGGATTGTTGGCCCACTTTGCAAGGAGGAGGGTGTAGCTGAGCTAATCAAAGGTATAAGGTCAATGTCTTTTAAGACTATTATGAAAAAGCAAAATATTCAATGTGTCACGTAAATTGGGACATAGGAAGTATTGAAGATGGAGATACCATCATTTCAAAGATGGAGGCAAAAGGGATAGTCCAAAATCGATCAATATATTTACACAATTTCAATTAGGATTAATCATTGATATACGCGGATACAATGTATTTTGTTACCATTTGAACAAAAAATGTTGCTACATTTTTTTAAAAAAAAATCTCACTATAGATTATTCTATCTGTTCTAATTTATATGACACTCTTTTTTTAGTCAGTGCTATAAAGAATGATACATATTTATATTAGTTAGTACCCATTTTAACTTTAAAACACTCATTTTTTTTCTTAATAAGATGATTTATAGTCACACAAACATTTATTACTTATTTTAAACTGCAAGTTTCAAAAGTTTCTTTTATATATTAAATATCTTCAAAATTAAATAATATCACATAAATTAAGACGATAAGTATAAAGAATAAGCTGACATTTCCCCTAAATTTTGATAGAATAAGCTGAAGCCATCAATTGGGCTCTTTTGTGTCAAATAAAAAATTGGATAGTTGGGCCTAATTGAAAATAGACCTCTTTTGGTCATCGATACGAATATCGTCTTTGGCAGAGTGAAAACTTCGATTAAAGGATATTAAAATATAAAAAGTAAAATCGCATAGAAGTCAAAGAGTGTTAATATGCAATATTAACATCGTAAATATACATATATACTTTTTTACCTAGCTACTCAATAAAATTTTCCAACAAAGAGGTGTTAATCGGTACTCCTTAAATATATGTACTCTATCTATGTACCTTGAAGATGTATATAATAACAACACTATGTATAAAATGTGCATATTATATATATATATATATATATATATATATAGTTTGTGGGGTATTATTTTGTTGGATGTCTATGTTACAATTAAATATTTTTCACTGCAAGTCAACTACGTACTACTCCAAATACGTTAAATCAATTAATTTATTTTTTTAGAAAAAAGAATAATTTCATTGACCTTTCTACCCGTTATGCTTTATAATATTTTTTTTTATTTATGATATTATGTCTATTTTTATTATTTTGATTTTTTTTTGTATTATTGTTTAAACATTTGAAAAAAAATATACAATTACGACTTAACAAATTTACCTTTCTTTATATCAATTTCTTCATATATGTATATTATTATTAAAGAGGGACAAATTTATCAAATCATAATAATTTATATTCATTTTAAATTAGATTAAAAAAATAATTACAAAAAAAAATCAAAGTCAGAAATATTGGTGTAATTCATAAACCACAAATATTATAGAACATGATCTTTAGATAACTCTTTAAAATTATAAAAAGAAAAAAGGGAAAAAAGATTTTTCAATATATAGAGATAAACTTTGATTATGATACTTCATATTATAATAATAGTAATAATACTATATAGTATTTTATTTTATTTTTTTCCTTGACTGGTGTGCCTAATTTGGATACTATATATGCATGGGAAATATCATAAAATTCAATGATATGGTGGGCTACTTACTACACTTGCATACTACGTAAATTTAACTTAATAATTAGTATTCAATTGATACAAGTTAGCTCTTACTATTCTTAAATTATTCTTCACAAGATTTGAACTATCAATTATTTCATTTTGAAGATATTTGCTTTGAGTATTCATTAATTATAATAAATGAAAGAAATGAAATGTAAAGTGGACTACAGTATATTATACTATTTCTACATTCTAGATATGACAGCTATATAATAGTATGGAGCAAAAATACAAATGTTAGCATGTAAAAATAGAATATATCATTTCAGATGGATGTGTCTGACATTGGAATATGTTTTTGATGGCGAAGTAAAAATAAAAAACAAGATTGAAATGATTTAGATATGTAAAAAATATACGAGAATGTGTTAGCGAGAAAGTATAAGAGGTTAAGTATAACATGTAGAGAATATGTGTGGGGGGGAGGGGGTATGACATAACTTTAACTGATCTACGGATGACATAACCCTAGATAGAAAAGCATAGAGGTTGATCATGGATTAGGATAGTCATATGTTGTCGTACTTCGAGTAGTATAATTTAGGTGTTGCATAGTTTCTCTCTCTTTAATTACTTAGATATATGCTAGTTTATAATACTATGAATCTTATCAAATTTTGATGCGTCTAGATACATCTAGATACATATATTTTGAGATATACATGGTCAAAATCATGTGTAATTTGTTCAAGATATATTTTATCCAGATGAATTTACAAGTATGTAGCTTGTTTGGCACTCTTCTATACATCTGGAGTTCATAGACAAATCTTGATAGCTTGTTTGGCACTCTTCTATACATCTGGAGTTCATAGACAAATCTTGACCGTTCGTCTTCCTCTCCGTCTGTTTCAGTGTATCTGATAGCAAAATAATGTATCTACGTGTATAAAAATATATATTTAAGTGTATTAAACATAAAATTTAATATAAAATTATTAATTAATGATATAAAATGCAATCATTTCAAACTATAGGCAAATGTAATATTCAAACTATAGGAACATTATTAAATAATATACATTGAATGTGCAGTTAAATAGTTTCTCCTTCTTTGTAATTACTTGGTCTACATATTTTTTCAAAATAATTTTCTTTATTATTCTCTATCTTTTTCAAATATGTTTTGAGATATTTTACTTGAGAATCGTATCAACTATATTTTCGCATAATAGGATTATGATATAATAGATTCAAACTCTACGTACACGTTATTTTACAAAATATATTAAATATTTTATTATTGTCAGTTAATCAATACAAAAATGTTTTTAATTGTTATTATTACACGAGCTATTTATTTATATTTCCTTATGTTCTTTTACTTTTTCAATATTTGAAAACTTATATTTTGTTTTTATTTATCTTCATACCAATTAATATGAATATTTTGACAAAATACCTATGTTAGCTATTTTTTTTGAAAAAGTGTAGAATATATGAAATTAAATAAAAATGAGGAAAGGAATATATTTAGTTGTAACAGCAATTTTCAATTTCCAATGGCAAAATGCATTTTAGTGATATATGCAACCCTTCAAATAAATAAATGATTTAAGTTACAACAACCCACAATATCAAATAATTTTTATTTTCGTTGTTAGTATGCATATCTTTTGGACTTAAACTTTAAGTTAATTTTTTTTATATAACATTAAAAAGGAAATACTAAATTTCCATGTTTTATTATGTATTATATTAAATAAAGTATGTTTAATTTAAAAAATTAAGAGATAATTTATTAATTATGTCTATTTTATTTTTATTATTAAATATTACTGTCTTCGTTCCATATTAGTTGATTATCTTTTTAAAAATAGTTGTCTTAATATTTGTTGACCACCTTACAACATTAAGAAAGTATTAATTCTATTGTTCCTATATTACCCTTACAATTAGTTCCTTTTAAAAGTGCTCATATGTAGTTATGAAAATTCAAAAAAAAGAATTAGTTAAATTATCTTTCTTATTTTTATTCTTTTAATATGTTTGTAAAAAAGAAAAATGATCTAACCAATATAGAAGAGAGGATAATCAATTTTCAATTAGTTCAAGTTTCAAAGTCCTTAGTTTTTTTTTCTTGATTTTAGTTCGCACTCGTGATTCCTAACTCTAATCTTCACTAATAATTGGTCTACTTATTTATTACTTTATTCGATACACACTCCTGAAGAAATCATAAATAAAATTATAATTTATTAAATCATTCTTTAAATATAATAAGTATTATAACTTTTAAAAAAATGTAACAAGAAATTGATTCATCTTTTGAATATAATAAATATTATATTTTGAAAAATGTAACTAAGGAATTAGCTATAATTGATGATGACGATAAATTAGGAATTAAATATAAAATTATTTATTAATTTCATAAAGTAAAAAAAAATATTATTAGACATTCTAAAATAGCACACGGAGAAAGTATTAGTTCATGAATCTTTTCTTTGTTATTGTCAACTTTTTTTTGGTGCTTTTATTAGTTTTTATTTCACAATTAACTTTTTGATTCAAGTCTTTTAGTTCTAACCACAGTGTCTGTTTCTTGAAACAAGAATATTAAAGGAATAATGTTTTATGTGTATATTAGTAAATCGCAATAACGATAACAACAACAATAATAATATACGCAATAAAATTTGAAAAAAATGATATATATACATAGTTTTACTTAAAAATTTAATAAATTATTGCGATTTTACTTATGACAATTGGTCGATTTAATCTCATGTATTTATAATAGTAAATCAAAATTGCTTTTAAGATGAAGAAAGAAACAATACACGAGTCCACAAAATTTATTGTGTGTCCTTAAAGAAATTCAATCCGTTCATTATACTGTGATTGTAGAATATTTCATTCTATGATAAAATAGATATACCTTTTTAAAAAAACAGCAGTACCTCACATTTCAATAGTGAACTCAAAAATCAGCAGCCAGCGAAATCACAAAAAAACCTCTTCTTAATTAACCTTTAAGTCAATTGTCAAAAATCAAGCGAGCAAACGACAACAACAACACTCTACTCTTAAGTTTTCTAATATATATAAGAATAAAACTTTTAATTTTTCTACTTATAATTAAAAAAAAACCTTTTTATTTTCTCTTCACTTAATTCTCCACATTTCTCAATTACTCCAATCCACTATTTGAATTAAGAAGTAACACCTAATATATAGTTATACTATTTCTAAATAATTATAAAGATAAAGTGGTGATAAATATGAGTCTACCTTACTCAACACACGTAAGCCACACAATAATTTTATCTTGTACCTTTCATAAGTCTAAAAATCATATACGCCATTTATTTCTCACAATAATGCATGTAATTGTCTCATCAAAATAAAGTTTCTTTTGTCTATAAATACCAAGAAATGAAGAAATCATCAATTAAAGAAAAAAAAATTGTACTAGTGTATAGTTATTATATTTATATAATAACTCCTAGCTAGTTATTATTATTATTATAAGAAGAAAAGGAAGATATACTACTATATATTATTATCATTATGGAGGACAAGAAAAATAACAATTCTTCAATGTCCTTCCCCTTGCCGGAAAATGGTGTCTCCGATGAGGAAAAACAAACCTCCGGTAGTGATTCTCCGGCCAAAACACGCCGGAGAAAACCCGGGGGATGGAGAGCTATGCCTTATGTTCTAGGTGATTATTATCGATCTTTCATTCAAAAGCTTCTATCTCTTTTTTTCTTCTTCTATGATAATACTGGTATACGAATCAACTTAAATGTATGTTCTCAATTAAAAAACTTGCACAGTTTTCGAGTATTTAATTTTATGCCTATAATTTCTCCCATCAACTCAAGTATGAATAGTGTCTATATAGCTCAAATAAATTATTTTATCGAAAAGTTACACGGTATAAATAATTAATATTATATTTTTCCTGTATATAGAAATTATTGAATCACCTGAATAGTTAGGTGTATTAACTCCACACGAGTTTTGCATTTTTCTCTTTATCGTTTAATTAAAATTTCTGACTTCTAAGTTGAGATAAGTACTTTATCCATCAAGATTTAAATAAATAATTTTTTTATAAAAAATTCTTATGAATCTTGCTCACGTAGTTTATTATATCGATATGATCTCGATAATCAGCTTGATTTGTCATAATTCATAACATATTTATTACTTCTCATTACACAACAAGTATTTTATCATAACATTATATCGAAAAAAACTCTTTTGATCTCCTTGTAAATCTTGCTCACACTATTAATATCAACATAATTTATAATAATTAAGCTTGAATTAATCATAATTCATAATTCATACGTCTAAGCATCTAAGTTTTTTTTGTTTTTTTTTTATATACATAGAAAAATTTCAAAATGACAGCTAATAAAATGTTTATTTAAATGTGTACGTTTGTTCTTATTGTAGGTGAAATTAATGTTGAGTTATTAATATGTTTTTATTATTATTATATTTTTTTGCAGGAAATGAGACATTTGAGAGATTGGCATCAATAGGGTTAATAGCAAATTTCATGCAATTTTTATTACAAGTATTTCATTTGGACCAAGTTTCTGCCTCCAATGTTCTTAATATATGGTCTGGTGTTACTAATTTCATACCATTAATTGGTGCTTTTATTTCCGATGCATATATTGGTCGATTTTGGACTATTGCTTCTGCCTCCATTTTCGAAATGATGGTACGTTTACTTTTTCTGTCTCAATTTACAATACACAGTTCGAAATTCAAGAGTCAAACAGTTTAAATTTGATTTTTTTAAACTTAGATATGAAACTTTTGAACTTTTCCAAAATCAAATTTATATATTAAAACTTCGTATAAAGTAACTTTAGTCACACTTATATCTAATAATTGAAAATAATTATAAAATATATAGATAAATTAGGATTAACATATCAATATAAATTGAAACGAAATGAATAATATTTACTTTTGCTTTTGCGTGCGGCTTTGTCAGAAGATAAGGGTACATACCACGCAAGCCATACACAATGTGTCCATTTCCCCAAAAAAACAAAAAAGAGTTTGCAACTATTAAAAGTATATGCTTTCCATTTTAGGTTTGAGATATGATAATGATGATATATTTATAATTTAATATTTTTTTTATTTGAAATTTGAATAAATTTATTTTTTTATTATAAATTTTTTAAATTATTAATTATTGTAAAGATTTTATACACAAGTTTTTTATCAAATTTAAACTGTTTAATTCTAAAAAAATAAAAAGTATCACATAAATTAAAATAGAAATAAAATTAATTTTTATACGCGTTGACAAGTTAGCTATTATTATTATTATTGTTGTTGTTGTTGTTATTATTATTGCATAAATAGACTAGTCTAGACAACATGATTTTTGTTCCATCTTTATCAAAATCATAAATTAATATGAAATGCCTATTCAATCAATATTTATATATAGTATGATGTAATTTCACATATTATTTGACAGGGAATGTTGACATTAACCATGGTACCTTGGTTACCTAAGCTACACCCTCCTCCTTGCAAATTGGGCCAACAATGCAAAAAGCCCAACAAATCACAAATGGGGTTTTTAGTAATGGGCTTGGGCTTTTTATCCATTGGATCTGCTGGAATTAGGCCTTGTAGTATCCCATTTGGTGTAGACCAATTTGATTCAACAACAGATGAAGGAAGGAAAGGGATTGCCAGTTTCTTCAACTGGTATTACACTTCTTTCACATTGGTTTTGATAATCGCAGTCACACTTGTTGTGTATATACAAGATTCAGTGAGCTGGGTGCTCGGATTCGGTATCCCTACGATACTCATTTTCTTGTCTATCGTTTTATTTTTCATCGGGACTAAAGTCTACGTTCATGTCAAGCCTCAAGGAAGTATATTCTCGAGCTTCATTCAAGTTTTCGTAGCGTCTTATAAGAAACGCAACCTAAAGCTCCCTGACGAACATCAGAGTAGCGGTTTGGTCTTTTATGATCCTCCGTTACCTCAAGGGTCTATTGTGAAGAAACTCCCTTCAACCCACAAGTACAGGTGATCATAATAAACGCAATTTTGGCTTTAGGTCACCCATTTTATAGTGTCCCTCCCACTAACCATGAACATTTCTTCTATCTCTACTCATCAGGTGGCTGAACAAAGCAGCGATAGTGATGAAGGATGAAGTGAACAGAGACGGCGATTGTACAAACAAATGGAGGTTATGCAGCATCCAGCAAATCGAAGAAGTGAAATGTGTACTCAAAATAATCCCAATTTGGTCTGCAGGGGTTATCTGTTTCACAGCAATGGCACAACAGGGCACATTCACAATCTCACAAGCTCTAAAAATGGATCGTCATCTCGGACCTAGTTTCCAGATCCCACCAGGTTCCCTCTCTGTAATATCGATGATCACAGTTGGGATATGGTTACCAGTCTACGACAGACTCATCGTGCCATCGCTCACAAAAGTAACACGAATACAAGGTGGGATCACATTGCTACATAGAATTGGAATTGGAATAGCATTTTCAATTCTATCAATGGTCGTAGCTGGGATAACTGAAAAAATGAGAAGAAATTCCGCGATAACTCATAATAGGCCTGATGGGATCGCACCAGTTACAGTAATGTGGTTAGCTCCACAGCTAGTGTTAATGGGGTTCGCGGAGGCGTTCAACATACTTGGACAGATTGAATTTTACAATAAGGAATTCCCCGAAAACATGAGCAGTGTGGCTAATTCTCTGTTTTCATGTACTGTTGCTGGTGCAAGTTACCTAAGCAGTTTGCTTGTGAACGTTTTGCATAACACTACGGGAGGAAATGGACATCTAGATTGGTTAACGAATGATATTAATAAGGGTCGAGTAGACTATTACTACTATCTTATCGCGGGGTTAGGTGTGTTGAACTTGTTCTATTTTCTATACGTTGCTAGTCGATATGAGTACAAGACTAGTGTAGTGATCGATGATCGAATTAAGGGTTATGGTGATGATCATGAACTTCATGACATGAAGTATTAAGGGATTTGTGGTTGATAAGTTTCATAAATTGTAACTAGTACTTGATTAACATATAGGTTAAAAAATAAGAGATGTATGTACACATATAAGAATAAGATATGGTTTTTTTTTCTCTTTGTATTTGACTTGTGTTTTTTGGTTTTTTCTTTTCTTTTTCTACTCTCATTGTTATGATGAAGGGACTCAACTCAATGAAGGCCTAACATATTTTGGTTAACTTGTTGTATCAACTTTCCATTAAGTTGGATCAAATAAAAACTTTGTTATTTTTATGAGTGAATTAGAGTATCGAAATTCAAAGATATACATTATCTTGGTCTGAAGTAGTAATTTTACGAGTGGGGTTTAAGAGAGATGGCGTGTGTACATAGCCTTACTTTTTCATTCTGAATGTAAAAGAGATATTTTTGATAGACGGTTGGCTCAAGTAATATATATATATATGAAAATAAATATGTAAAGCAAATATATACAATGACAAAGAAGTCGTAACGAAAACAATGAAGAAGAGAATAGTAGAAATATATTACACGATTTTCTCATTCATTTTCTATTTAATCAACTCAGTGAGAAAACAAATGATGAATAATAGATTCTTACCGAAATATTAAAAGCTTCCTAATTTTTGTCCGACGTATAAAAGCACTAATATTATTTCCCTTCACCTATTTAAGTAAAATATTTATAAAAATAGCTACTAAATATTTTTCGATGGGAAATTTTAACAAGAAAATAGTAATTTTTTTAGTTATGGCCACAACAATTGTTTGATTTGATCTTTTTGCTTTTGCAATGCTGATCACTCATTTCACATCATGACTCACTTTATGATAAGAATATTCTAAGTTTAGAAATATTAACTTTACTTAAGTTTTATGACTAAATTGTATTATTAAGTACTCAATTTAGTAAAAACAAAAACATACGTAAAAGATTTCGAATTTCTCAAACTTATACCCACCCTTCTCTAAATAATAACTTCACATCTTAATTAGGACGTCCTTGATATGGAGAAAAATATAGTTTTTGAAAAATAAGCGAGTTATTTTTATTTTGTTTATTGGTACTTGAACAAAATAATATTATCCTAAAAATATTTTATATAATCTGTTTTTTAAAACTTTTAATCATTTCTTAATTTGAATACACATCAAATACAGAGGCAATAAATTTGAACTAAAATATAAGCTACCAAAACAATAATTTTTTATTTTTTATTTTACAAAATAATAAAATAAAAGAAGAGAGATTCGATTTTGTTTTCAAACGTAATTGTCTTATTCCTTGTTCCTATATGTTGACAAATAGTTTTCACACTTGAATAAATACATTAAGATAAAAAAAAAATGCTCATAAATCTTGACGATTATAAGTTATGGGGCGGTGGTGGAGTTATTTTATCCTTCATTAAAAGTTTCAGATTCAAATTTTAGATATGAAAAAAAATTATGTTGGGAACACCACTCTAGAATAAATTCTGCAATGCACGATTAATATTTGATCGAGACTTAAATGGGGACTCCAAATACCAAATGGAGCCAGATACTTTTTTTTTTATTTTTAAGAAAGTAATATTTTAACGTAAGGAAATTAAATTCTAACTTTTTGTCCATAGGAATTGTAATTCAAGGAAAAGATAACGAATTATTTACATTTTTATTTGATGATTAATAGAGACAAAATGAAAGCTAATCAATCAGTTACATAGAAATTCAAAAGTTTTTCCTGTTTTTAAGGGATTCAATTTAATGAACAAAGCTTTAATTTACTCCTAAAAGTCATATAAATATTATTTTAAATCACATTTCAATACAAAGATGCAAGAACCTTAGTTATTAAAAGTAATAATATAAACATTAACTAAGAGCACTTAATTTTTTTATTTTGTGTTCAGTATTCGATAAAATTTGACTAATCTAGAGTTACGTCGTATAGGGCCATTCGAAGAAAGCTAAAAGATTTTTTCATACGAAGAATTCAAATTAAAACTTTTTTTATATAAAAAAAAAACACAGTGTCATCCATTGAACAACTTTTTTCTTTTCGATATCAAGACACAACAACAAAAAAGTATTGATACGATAACACATATTGAAAAAAGAAAAAGACGAAAAAAAAAGATCAAAGAATATCACGTTCACATTGAAGTGATTTATACTAGTAAATTTAGATGTTATTATGACGTATATCCAAACCAAATTTCACATGAATGAGACAATCACTATACAATAGTTTGTTTGTTTACTGTACAATGTGAATTATGGAAACGTGCTATGATGGATATGATTCTCCATCTTTAATTTGAGGTTCGATTTCAATATATAATTTGTAATTCTTTGTCTTTAATTTGATTTTATTTTTTTTGGAATCTCATAATAAACTGCCGTCGCTACAATCTTTGTCACAGTCTCTGCTCTTTGGGTGAGTATTTTGTGCGCACTGGATAAATACCCGCTATAATCTCTGTCATAGCCTCTGTCCTTCGGCTGAGCACTCTGTAGTGAGCACTGGGTAAACCCATCACTGTGTAATAGTCTGCAAACCACATAGGTGATATAAACTACACTAGACAAGCCTTATATGCGACAGGCTCGACTCAAGAGACATTGAGGAGGAATTGATCCCGGGTCATCCACGTGGATAACCACCCTCTAAACCAACTGAGTCATCCCGAAAAAATCATCTGTGGGGAGTATTTTTGAAAAATAATTTATTCGTCTTCACAAAATAGTATTACTTGCATCTTGAGTTTAATCAACCTAGAAAACGTAATTTTGAATAAAATTAATATTTTGTTTATGGTGAGGCCGCCTCATGATTGAATTTAATGTTTACTTCGTGGGCTTAGTTAAAAAAAAATATGCCTTTATTATCAGCTATATCTTAATTTAGATAGGATATTATGAGTTCTATTTCCAGAACAACATATTGCATAAAACATATGTCGAGAGGAGAATTGTTGTGTAACATCAATCTTTTGCCTGAGCGGTATCTCGAGTCAAAATCATGGTCAAACATAATATTTATATATAATAAACGTTAATTAACAAATAAAATTACACTTGTTCTTATTGTTAACTTTAATATAATAATAAACGTTTAATCCTAACGTATCGTCATGAAATCGTAATGCTTTGATTTTAAAGGAAAGATTTATTTTTGTTTATTTCATTTGGCATTGTTAGTAATTCCAAATATATTCTTCCCACTAAGTTTTCCACTTATAATTCTCATACCACCCCACTTTATGAACTAACCAATAAAAATGAAATAATTTTTTTCTAGTGGCTTAATTAGCTTTCATAGTTTCATTTATTTTGGACCACTGATAATGAAATCTTTAAAACTTTTTGACTAAAAATAAACTTTTAAAATATATATATAATATATATATATATATATATATATATATATATATATATATATATATATATATATATATATATACATATCAAATATCAAATTCCAGTAAGTGGTTTTTGACTTTTATTGTGTCATTTTTTAATTCAGTTTTTTTCTTTAGTATTTTAATTTTCTTGAAAAATGACAATCACACACATATATATATATATATATATATATATAATATATATATATATATATATATATATATATATATATATATATACATATGATTGAGTTAATTAGGACTGCACGCTGTTTTCGAATTTTAATGACAAAGATTGATGTTACATAACATTTTTTTATATATTGGGACTGGGACAAAGTCTGAATAAATTCGATAAAATTTAATAATTTTGATTTGTACAGATTATTTAATTTAGAACATTTCAATAACTTTAAAGCATTGTAATTTCAAATTTGGACTTCACTTCTCTTTGTGTCTATGAGTGATCAAGTTAATTAAATAGATGATTTATCTGCTAATTAAGAAAAAAGGAAACTTATTGTATAAATAGAAACATCGTATACATTTAATAAATTTTAAAAAATCTCTTTATTAGGATATTTTTTCATTAGTAAAATTCAAATAATAATGACAATGATTGTGACTATGAGCCTGTTTGGCTCAGCTTAAAAGCTGGTCAAACTGACTTAAAAGCTGGTTTTTGACTTATTTGACTGTTTGGCAATACTCAAAACAGCTTATTTTAAGTTAAAAAAAACTTATTTTAAGCCAAAAGTTAAAAGCTGGGGTAGGGGTGCTTTTTTTTTTTTTTAGCTTATAAGCTGTTTTAAGTTGACCACATTTTTTATGTTTTTTCCCTTAATATTTTTATACAATCTCCAAATTATCCATATAACCCTAACATCTCTTTCATCTATTTTTCCCTTTTCACGTTTGGCATAACAACTTCAGCACTTTTATCCAAACGCATAACTGCTTATTTTAAAAATAAGTTTCAGCACTTTCAAAAGTACTTTTTTAAAGCTGCTTTTATTAAGCCCATCCAAACGGGCCCTGTGTCTTTTCATTTTCTTAAAACGATTATTTTCAAAATAAACCAATTAAATTTGTTTATTTGCCACGGCGTTATAGGGGAGTGTATATATCAAATTTTCAATTTTTTTTTTAGAAAAAACACATCTAATTTATATTAGCATTAAATTATAATTAATTAATGGACCTATATATTAATGAAGAATCTATACTCAATTTCCGAACATTTCTTTTTCTAGGACAATATCTGCATTAAAACTCGATTATCAGGAGTCGTGTTAAGACGAAATTTCACATCAAAAGTAAATAGCTCCTTAACAAACGCTATTCATATCCAAAACTTGAATCTGAGACTTTTAATTAAAAAAATACATAAATACTCATCACATTATTTTCTTACGAGAATAAGATTAAAGTATTTCTCTATTGAGAAGATGAAATTATAAAGGTTAATAACAGCTAAAGTGATGTTTGGGTTACATGTGTTTTTGTTTAGAAAAAAATAGTCATTTCTGGTAGGCCAGTGACAAAGGCCCAAATGAACTAAGAAGAAAGCCCACCAAAAGAATATAGGCCCAAATGAGATGTATTTGCCTCGGTCCAAGCAAGAAAATGCTCAAGGTGTCACCCAATGTTTTCAAAAATGTTTTTTGGGGGCGAATTTCGAGATGGGGCATATAAAACATGCTCCAGGGTGCAAATTAAAGACGTAGATTCATAGGGCGTAAGTCTTAAAATTTGGGACGTAAACTCTAAGTATGCATCCCCTATGTGATTGGTATTCATATTTTCAGAATTTTCGTTAATAAAGATTGTTTGAGGCCTAATTATCAAAATAACGATTTAGTTTGTCTATTAATTATCAAACGTAGCAACAACTTCTTGGGGCATAGGAATGAAGTAGCTCTCTCGTACGCCCCTTGTCTTTGAAATTCCTCTATATCATTCTGTATGTATCTCAAATGCATAATCAACATATACATTTAATTATGTGTATTTTTAAATATGGAATGTAACTGAAACATGTGAATTTCAGAACAAATCACGATTGTAGAGTATTTATCGTATCATTAATATCATCGTGTTGTTAAAAATCATGTATCTGAAATTTAATGGTGGATACATATATAAATACAACTCAAATTTTAATAAAGTGATAAACATGAGAGAAAAGAATTAAGAAATAGTAATTGATTCGGAGTAAAGTAGTTAATTAAGTAGATAATTAATCAATCCTAATTTTTAGGAAAGTGGGTATCTAATTCTATGTTCAATAATATACTTAATATTTTGAAAGTATATATATATATATATATATATATATATATATATATATATTATATATATATATATATATATAATATATATATATATATATATGTTGCAAATATGGGCATATTAATTTGTGGGCAAGACAAGTACTAGAATCCAGCAAATTAGTGTTCGAATTAACTGAAAAATCATATCAATCAAATAAAGTTTGTGATTATTGCGATAAGACAGATATATTAAATATAGCTTAAAATTTCTATCAATTTGTCATAACTCGCATGTTATCGTTGTACATTGACACAATTAAATGCATCTGCTTTATATATGTTTCCCTTTAGCAAATATAAGAAGAATTAGAATATGTACTTAGAACGATTGCCACTTAGGTGTATCAAGTGCTTCATGGACTTCAGATAAACACAACAACAATATATTTAGTGTAATTCCACGAGTATAGCTTGGAGACTTACATAAACATAACGATACAAAAAAAGGGATATGCATTAAAAGGGATCACGAAAGTAAAATATCTTTTGCTTAACCTCTCTCTATATTAAAATATTCACTAAATATCTATAAATTTTTGACGATGATTATATATTATAAACTTTAAATCATAAATAGGATAGCAATTTGCATGAAGGTCAAATAATTCTATTATGTCATTAAAAGCAAGTAAACAAAAAATAATACCTTAAGACTGCAGATAATTACCTCAAAAATTTGGATAATGAACGTTACACGTTAAGCTCCATATAATTCTTAACAGCTTTATTCAATTAAATTAATAAAGCCTATAAATCTTAAAATATTTTCTCCATAATGAAGAAAATTATAGCCACTGTAATTAAAGTTTTTAATTCTTAAACACAATTAAATGTTAACAACTAATTATAAGTTGAAAACTGATGATAATTTTTTTTTAATTGTAAAAAAAAAACAATATAATTATGTTTCTTAAAAGCTAAACCAAATCAATGGATACTAAAGATATTTAATTTACTTTAATTTTAAAAATTAAAAACTAATTAATAAATTTAATTTTTTTTTGTATCAAAATCGATTCAAAACAAACCACGAACGAGAAGACACGTGAATACCATTACCTCATCAGGCCCGTGACTCCCATTGAGTTTTTTTTTTTTTTATTGATAAAACGATTTGTGCAAAGCTGATTGGTCTTTCCATATAGTATTCAACACCTAAGTTTGCAAAATCCTTACACAAATCTCGACGTCTTACAAAATAAATTTCGCGATAAATGAATTGTGGTGTAGTAATGAGATTATACATTCGTTAGTCAGAGTTAAAGTTTTAATTTTGAACAAGATTTTTTTTAAAAAAATTGAGAACGTCACTCTTAAATAAGCCTTGTAATATGCCATTCAAATTTAGTCGAGGCTCTAATGCAGATTTTCAAATGAAAAAGTTAAAAAAAGAACAAATCCCGCCAATAACAACTCTACAAGATTTCTTCCTTATAAACCATCGAACCTTATTCCACATTCCACATCCCTTGACCATCTCATCCCTTACCAATCGCCGCCTTCGAAGCCGTTTACGTATCTTATTTTCATAATATTTTGCTAGAATATATATAAATATTATTTGGATGATAGTTTTTTTTACTTACCTATTAAACATTATTAAGTATAATAGCACTATTTCATTTTTCTTAATTTACATGATCTATTTAAATTTTACGAGTTAAATTTTTTAATTTTAATGATAAATCAAGGATTTTTTTATGGGAAAATTGTATATAATAACAAACTAATAACCTAAAATAAATGGAGTAGCTAGGGTTTGATTTAATTGTGCTCCATAACAAACGTTTGCAAAATATTGTCAGGCGCCTCTTTCCCAAATATCTCGCTCGCCACTCTCCTCCAATCTCTCGCTCGCTTCCTCACTTTTTATACAACACAAGTGTATAAAAATTGTTTTTAATTGAATAAAGCAGAGAAAATTGTATAATACATACATTTTTGTTCCCCTCTTCCAGATCTCGCTCGCCACTCTCCCAAATCTCGCTCGCCACCCTCGCCTTTTCACTTATACAAACAAAAGCGAAATGTATAAATTGTGTTTCTGTTTGTATAAAGCGTGAGAAAATTGTATATACACATGCAAATACATATATTTTCGTCATATATACATATAATTATACAATAAAATACTCCCCTGCCTAGTTTCTTTTGCCTTTCTCTCTTTCTCGTTTTATACAATTTTCAATTGTATCTAATTTTTCTCTTTCTCATTTCATACAATTCGATTCAATTGTATATTCCTTGTTAAGTCTCTTTTTTTTTTCCCCACTTTTTCTCATTTTATACAAATTCAAATTGTATATAAATCATTCTATACACTTATAATAATACAATTTATTTTATACACTTCGTTTTTTTTTTTACAGTTTTCTACCCAAGTGTCTTTCTCTTTCTTGTTTTATATACACTTTGTTTTATACAATTTTCTTCAACTGTATATGTATAACGAATTATACAGTTTCTATATTTATTATGGAGCGAAATTATGCAAATTTTGTTATAGTATACAAATATGAATTTTTTATTTGCTATATGTGAAAGTTTTTTTTAATTTTTTATTATGTATTTAGAAATTATGTATTACAAATATTTTAGAAAGATTATAATTTTTTTTTATGTCTCGAAATATTTAAAAGATATATAAATATTTGCTTAATAAAGCCAGGGTTAACTTAACATAAACCTCAGGAAGTGAAACCCTATAAAACCCAAAACGGTAATCACTCACACAAATTCTCACTTGCTTTGCTTCAGCAAACCAAAAAATGTCACCTCCATCAACTTCTCAAGTGCAACTCGCCATAGCAGCACTCTTCGGAGCTTCTGTTATGGCTATCGCCGGCTTCTTCCTCCATAAGCGCAGCGTCGATGAAATTCTCGATCGCCTCATCAAGCTTCGCCGGAAACATCAACTCAGTTATCCTATTTCCGATTCCGAACTGGAAGAGTTTGATTTCAATGAAGAGGAGATTGAGAATGTTAAAACTAGGAATGTTTATACCAGTAACTTATCGACTTCGATTGATAATATTGATGACGATGATGATTATGATGATAATGGTGGTAATGTGTTGGGAAGTTACAGAGTTTCGTCGTCAATGCCTAATGTTCGTGTTTCGAATGAGTGGTTGAATGAGGATTCGAGTTTAATTCGGACTGATAAGATACTATCGTCGAATTCCACGGAGAGGCTTAATTTGGTTCCTTCCAGTTCATTTTCTCCTAGAAACAAAAGCAAGAGTGGTACGTGCTTTGAACTCGAGTGCTTTTGAATTTTTATTTGTGTGATAGATAGCCAGTGTAAGACGAACTAATTTATGAGAATATGTTCGGATGAGATGGATTGAGACAGGTAATATTTGAGGTGAAGATAGATTTTTGTGAGTATTAATTATATATTCTATACTTTGTCATATTGCAGGTGAAGAAAGAGCTTTGAGTAGCTTGAATCCGACGATGCGAGTGGAATCTGTTGGGAAGCCAATGACTTCGAAACTTTCAGCTGATTTTGTAGTTGAAGGTGTTGGCAACTCTAATGAGGACAAAGACGAGTTTGCTGTTGCTGCAGAGGATGTTGTTTACTCTTATGAAAATGTAACATTTTTGAACTGCTCAAATGTGAATTCTGATAAGCTTCTGCCATTTTTATGTACATATATGCATATCCAAATATAATCTTATCTAACTTTCTCTTCCTTACAGCCAGTGGTGTTTTAGCGTTTACATATTCAATTACTGACATTTAATGTTGATTAATAAAGCCTGAAGTTCTAGGTATATGAATGTGAGTTACACTTCACTGGATTTATAGGAGTAGTGTTTTTTTTATAGGTTAAGTAATTTTATTCACAAAGCACCACAATGCCAATGGGGCACTGAGTGTATTCAAGAAGTATATCATTGTTGTTTTGTATCAAAGCGTTAAGTTTGTTTCTAACTCTCTGAATTTAGGTAGTATCTCAGGTGTGTGTTTCATGTTGTTAAAATAAGAGAAAATAAGAATGTCAAATCATTCTCTATACTGTGTGGCATGTGTCAGTGCATGATGATGAGAATTGTTTAATGTATTTGTTAAAACAAAACAAGAGGAAGAGAAAGAAAAGACTGCATATGGTATATGTCATACTGACCAAATTGCTATATTTGCTGCTTCCAACCAACCTAGCATTCTCTCCAATTTCTGAATGCTTCTGAGCGTTCTACTAATTATTTCTTCCTCCCATGGATATTTAGAGTCTCTCATCTCGACTGATCAAATGTTGAATTGCATGTCATTAATTTCACAAACATTTTATGATTATTTTATTCAGCTTATTGACTTAAGGTAGTGCAGCTGCATCAGATTGCAAACCTCCCACCAGCCACTATGGTTTTATGATTAGGACAGTTAGATATTTTAAAACTGAAATCGCTCATGAAGTTACTTCTTTTGCTCCCATTACTTTGTAGGATATTGGTCCAACCGAAGAAGAATTTTCTGTTTCTGCCTTGACTGAAAGTCATATTCATCTTCAGCATAAAACAGCCGTACCTGAGGCAAGATCTAACATAGATCATGCAGTTGGAGAGGTAGACAAAGCATCTATGCACATTGTGGAAAATGATCCCAGTTTCTTCAACAACATTTTGCCCCTGCCTGCTACAACACATGGTATTCTCATCTTCTTGTTCTCTACAGGTTTTAGAAGACCATATCCTCTAGCAAGTGTTGCTTATAAATATCTCATAATAAATTATTTTCCTTGATAATCATGTCAATGATCTCTAAAAATGAATTAGAATTGTTACCTTTGGCTAATAGGTCATTACCTCTCTTAGAATAACTCAAATTCTTAGCTCAGAACCTTGATTTGTGAAAAGAACTTGTCTGTCCCATTACTCTTAATATACATACCAGGGCTTATGTGATCGCGGAACCCCTGCTACTATTGTGGAGCCAGATGAGTCGGGCTCTTGTCGCCATCAGAGTCCTTGCTTTGTAATTGTGGACGAGGCTCTGTAAGCTGAGGTCTTACATTGCGATCACGAAGTTGTTAATCCTGCATCCTCGATTCCTCTTTTCCGTGTTTGCAGCCTCGCTCCCTGTGATCACTATTGTACCATGTCTAATTCTAAACTGATCCGAACAAGCTGAACCCCCACGGGACTCATACCAACAAGTGATTAACAATTTAGGCAACATATAAATGCATTTGTTACATGGCTTGGTGCACAAAAACATAGATTGGGAGTGGATGGTCGGTTGTTGTGATGTATTCTCATGCAATATTTTTTTGGTATACTAATGAGGGATGTGTCAACCACTACTAGTGAGATCCCTCAAATTTAAGAAAGTTTGTGTTATTGTGATCTTATTCATACTTAATATTATTCTTTCAATTGCTATCATTTCTTCTGCAGATCCTGGAAACGTCGAGGAGGAAGAAGTACTGAAGTTGATCCGTGAATGTTTAGATTTGAGAGAGAAGTATGTTTACAGGGAAGAAATTGCTCCATGGATGAAAGAGACAATAAGTGAATCAAAAGCGTCAGATAAGAAACATGATCCATTTAGCTTTGGCCACTTTGAAGCATCTTCTGTGAGTTGTGATCCTCAACTCATTTATGACCGTAAAGGGTTATTTTTAGGTTGCCGTATTCTCAGTATCTCAAAGTATGGATGTTGTCTCAAGCACAATTTCTAATAATAATACTTCTTGGATTGCACACAGCACCATTTTAAGATGGAGGACGGAGTTGTACGTGTTTATGCTAGTGAAAACGGTATGCTTGGTTTCAAAAGTGGAGGACATTTGATTGGATGTTGTAGTTTGACATTGTTTCATCATTAATTCTTGTCTTCCTTCTTCATGGGATCTTCACATCCTACCTTGCATGTTGTAGATACGGAAGAGCTGTTTCCTGTTGCTAGTGCAACAACATTTTTCACTGATATGCACCATGTCCTCAAAGTAATGGCTGTAGGAAATGTTCGTTCTTATTGTCATCATCGTTTGAGATTTCTCGAGGAGGTGACGGGTTTGGCAATTCTCTTTAATTTCCCCCCTTTGTCCAATTTTGTTGTTATTGCACGTTATCTTGATATTGTACCACCTGTTAGTTCTCTTTTTTTTTTCATAGCATTTTCTTGATATGGTACAGAAATTTCGCCTCCATTTGCTCGTAAATGCTGACCGGGAATTTCTGGCTCAAAAAAGTGCTCCTCATCGTGATTTTTACAATATCAGAAAGGTTGATACTCATGTGCATCATTCTGCTTGCATGAATCAGAAGCATCTTCTGCGGTTCATCAAGTCGAAACTGAGAAAAGAACCTGATGAGGTAGGAAAATTATTGCTTCCAGGGAATATGCTTTCACTTGCAGATTTCTTAGGGTATGTAGGCATGCCTGTTCTTTTGGCCTTAATCACATGACTCTTCACTAAACAGGTAGTCATATTTCGGGATGGACAATATCTTACACTGAAGGAAGTCTTTGAGAGTTTGGACTTGACAGGGTTTGCATTAACCTTCCCCTGCTCTCTTTTGTTTTTATGCATAAGTTCTAATATTCTGCTATCTGTGCCCAGGGTGGGAGGTCCACTATTTATTCTCTCTCTTCTAAGCACTTTATTTGCAGGTATGATATGAATGTTGATCTATTGGACGTACATGCTGATAAGAGTACATTTCACCGGTTTGACAAATTCAATCTCAAATATAATCCATGCGGACAAAGCAGACTCAGAGAAATCTTTTTAAAGCAAGACAACCTTATCCAAGGTGTGTCTCTTGAAAACACAACTCCTAACAGTGAATTACCTATCCTACAGAGTTGTCATTTGACATCACCAGTTCTAACTTATTTTCTTCAATTTTATCCTGAATCTCCTGTAACACAACTGTCATAATTAAAGCATATGATATGAATTTTATTTGGTTCCATTGAACACATTCTGCAGCAGTTAACTTTTGTTTTTGTTCAATTAAAAATCTCTGCAGCGAGTAATTTTATTTGGAACTTCCATCAAGGCAACTGTTGCCATACTGTTAAAGTTGCACTTTCTTTTCTGTTGACAGTTGCTTGATGACACCTAATTATTCTTTCGGTAACAGTCCACAATAAATTTCTTCATTTTCCAAATATTGTCTTATTCAGGACGCTTCTTGGCTGAAGTCACTAAGGAAGTCTTGCAAGATCTTGAAGCAAGCAAATACCAGGTACAACAACATACCTTAATCAGTATTATTACGACTTAAGCGTGTGCAACTCTTTTTTCTTAACATGAAATGTGTATATTTTCTTGAAAGCTGAAGGGATAATGCACAAGTACCCCCTTAATCTATGCCAGAAATCTCAGAGACACTTATACTATACTAAGGGGGTAATAGGACCACAATACAGTATAAGTGTGTCTCTGAGATTTCGGACATAAGTTGAGGGGGTATTTGTGCTTTTTCCCAAGCTGAATATAATACCATTTTACTCATTCAGTTGTTGCCCCAGTTTTCCTGAAATTACTGAACAATGATCAACTCTGCATACTTCTTGATAAATAGAAGAATATTACATTAATGCTGTGAGACTACTAAAAGTCTTACTTCGCTTGACCTTGTAGATGGGAGAGCTTACTGTCATTGATTTTGAAAGGATACTGCCAATTGTCAATATCATTTGTGCTCTGATTATCTTGATTTGAACTTGACCTAATAAGAGCTTACCATTTGCAAGAGCCCAAACTGCTGCAATTATGCCTCATTGAAGTGTCATCCCCACATCTAACAACAACTTGTTGAAAGGATTGGATGACCACACTTGAAAACATGTTAGCTGTCAAAGTTAGACTAGGATAATTAACTAGGGACAGGGAGAATTTGACACAAATGGCTTCTTTTCTGGAATGGCGTATGATTCAACTGTTGTTTGCAAATAAATGACTTCTGCGACCGAATATTTCCTCTAATCTTTATCTCTTTGCCATGACAAGCTGTTCATGAGAAATTGGTTCTGTTATCGAAGTCTAATTTTGTTGCTGTACTCAGAAGCACCAGATTCATAATTGTCGATCTGTTGATGTGCAACTTCTTGTTTATCCGGGAATTTTCCCGGGACTTCATGCTGATTTGAAATTATTGTTTGTTTTTGTGATTAGAAAAATCTTCAGTTTTTGTTTGTATCTTAAGTTTTTTTGGTTACGGGGTGTTCAGGGTACCTTCTACCTCACAAATAACTCTATCCACATAGGTTTAGAAATATGAATAGAAAAACCACCAAACTACTACATTCCCCCCCCCCCCCCTCTCTCTTGCATCTACTGGGGTATGAGTCCCAGTCTCTCATGGTCTGTCCCAGTTTCATTGACCACTAAAACAATTGTTTGCTGCATGTGACTGTAGTTCTTGCAACTTGTGAGAATGCCCCGTTTGATTGGCGTAGGCAGTTTGTAGCCTTCAAGAATGAAAACTGCTTCCAATATGTATGGGTACTTAATAATACTTTTAAGATATAATATGTAGATATCACATTAGCCTTTGCCTCCTGTTTTTTAATTCTAGGCTCTGATTGTCAATATACACCTTATTTGCGGAGTACTTCTATCATATTTCAGTATGGGGACAATTTGCCGTTATAATGTATGACGATCCTTTCTTCTTGAACAGTTGGCTGAATACAGAATCTCCATCTATGGAAGGAAACAAAGTGAATGGGATACACTGGCTAGCTGGTTTGTGAACAATGAACTTTATAGCCAAAATGCAGTATGGTTGATTCAGGTGGGTTTTATGCTGATCATGTAATATTTGTGTAAATGAAGCCTTTTTATTTTTTCATTTTATATTCTCGTAATACTTTTCTTTTGGGCTACTTTCTTCACCACCTTCATTACCTACACAAATATGATAAATTACATGAGGATTACACATTTCTAAGAAGTTATAGAATTCTTACCTACAACAAATATGATACATTGCATGAGGATTGCACATTTCTAAAAAGTTAGAGAATTCTTAGCTACGATACTTGAATAAACATGTATAGGACCTCCCATCACTTTCTCTTTCCTATTTTGCCTTGCGGACACATTGCTCTTCATATCACTGCCAGATCCATCCCTTGCTTTGAAGACTGTCCTATTTGTTACACATTTCTGTCCTCACGTTTCAATATAGAAATGTGTTGGGTGGGTGGGGCATGTTCTAGAAGTTTCTCTAGATGACATTGATATTATTTTAAAGTATAAGCTATTTTTGAAGTGCTTAAGTGGAGGACCCAATGGTTGATGCTGGTAGCATGTTAATGGTGACCAACTGAGAGCATGGTTTGCTTAGTATGTGATGTCGGTTTGATTGGTTCAGACATGATTTTGGAATATTCAGGAACTTGCTTGATAAAGTGAGCACCAAAATAGACTTCAAATGCTGAATGAGACAAACTTTCCCTTCCCCATATGGGAATCTGGGTGAGGGAAAGAGGAAGAGGTAAGGAGGAAAGTAAACGGATGTTTGGTGGATAAATGATGGGGCCGCTGCTCTGCCCCCGTGCTTCTAGTTTACGTCTTAGTGCTGCAAGTTCTAAGTTCTACTTGTAATAGTTAATCGCAAATCAGTTCTCCTAGTTAATTTAGATCCTTTCAGTGATTATATCGGTATAGTTGCTTATGGATATATGATGCATTTCTCACTTTTACACTTTGCAGCTCCCTCGGTTATACAATGTGTACAGGAGTATGGGAACTGTCACGTCCTTCCAGAATATTCTAGATAATGTGTTTATTCCACTATTTGAGGTCACAGTTGATCCAAAGTCTCATCCTCATTTGCATCTGTTTTTAATGCAGGTATGTTTCCTTTCTAATCTTTATAGTTACATTGTTTACCCTAAACACCAAAGCTATATTTTGAAATTTTGTGATTTCTCTTTTATAATCTGTCGATTTCAATTTTGTGCACTGCAGCCAATAAACAGCATTTCCTTTGCCCCTCATTTCTTACTTTTATCTAAATTTTTTTGTTCTTATCTGCTACAAATTGTTTTCCATGGAGTTAGTCCAATATAACATTTGATATGGGCCTGGCTTACTGCAACCTTTCAATATGAATCTTGGGAACAAGAGTTTTAATGAGTGCAGCTATGGAAGTACATATATCTTTCTAATGAAGGCGGCCATCATTTTCTATGTTTCTTGTTATTCACTGCTAGAATGCCATCATACAGGAACCCATTTATTCAATACATTCTGTGCATGCGTAGTATTAGAAAATTTTAGCCAATTGAAGTAGCCTAAAGTTTTATTATTTCGGGGACAGGTAGTAGGTTTTGACATGGTAGATGATGAAAGTAAACCAGAGAGACGTCCTACCAAGCACATGCCGAGGCCCGATGAATGGACAAATCAGTTCAATCCAGCATTTTCTTATTATGCGTATTACTGTTATGCGAACTTGTATACACTCAACAAGGTCAGTGGTGCTTCATGATCCCAAATATTTGCAGGCTCTTACATCTGCAATGTACTCGTCAAATTTTTATCTTCCCTTGCTGTCTAATTTTGTTCCAGAAAAATTATTTATAGCAGTAGGTGGTTTAATTGAAGTTCCTTAAAATCAGAAGTCAGAACTGAAGAAAGTGACTGTCCTAGCGATGACGGTGAAGCATATGCAGATTTAATCTATTGAATAAGTTTTGTTAATACCAAAACTTCTTGTTGAAAAGTCAAGAAATAAGTGAGAGAAATTTGAATCCAATTTGACTAAGACATTTAGTGAATGCATGTACAGGACATTTATATTCCCAGATGGTCACTCTTCATTACCTGCATTCTTTTGTCCTATTTTACTATCCCCTTTTTCTTTTCATCTCTTTTCTCATTCTTCTTTCTCTCTGTTTCAAATTTGTCCATGAGCAGACTACATTTTGTGTTATTCATTCCTTCTCAATAAAAAGAATAAATGTTCAAGATATCACGGGTTTGAATCCTGCCGACCAAAGCTTGATATTTAAGCGGAGAAGGGTAGAAGAGGGGCGATCAATTATCCGCTAGGTTTTGGAGCATGGCCAGTCGCCCTCAGTGATTTCTTGGTTATAAAAAAATAAAAATAGAATAAATCTTGTCATTAAATTGATACTGCAAGAGACGTTTAAATTATTTTATTTTCTGGACAGTTTCAGGATAAAGAATTCCAATCAAGTTCTTTCAAATTAAAGTTGGTTATTCAGTAACTTAACAAAGACTAGGAGTTTAGGTCAAGCTCATAATGGGCTACCTAACGAAGATACCAGTGGCCAAGAGCCTTGAGGCTTTCTTTGCTTCAACCACACATGCATTGAAGTTCCCACTTCCCCCACATGAGTTCTAAAAGAAATTTTACTGCCCCCATCCACAAAATTCGTTTGTGTGCAACAATTTCTTAACTATCTTAGCTAGAAGCTGAAAAAATAAACGACTCCACTTTTGAAGGAAATTTTATAACTTTATCATGTGATGTTTACCAACCTCTTTTTTAGTATTTATGTTTGCTAGCATATATTGAGCTTCTTCCTGTCTACCATCGCCCTTTTCTCCGTGTAAGGTAGAGGACATCTTTTCTAAAAGATTGTGTGGATTGTTGTCTTCTTTCCAGAGCAAGATTGTATCTTATGTACTTATTATTTCTTATGTCCTTAGCTTCGTGAATCAAAAGGGTTGCGAACAATCAGATTAAGACCACACTGTGGGGAGGTTAGTGTTTGCTTCAGCTGATCTTTTAGTTAGCTACAGACAAGTGCCCCAAATTTATGCTCTCATGTTCATACAGGCGGGTGATGTTGATCATTTAGCTGCCGGATTTCTTTTATGTCATAACATTTCTCATGGAATCAATTTGCGGAAGACCCCTGTACTGCATTATCTTTACTACCTTGCTCAGGTACTTCTCCTCATTACCTTCACCTCATTAACTGATATGCCAGTGAGCTTTGTTTGGATGTATTTTTGAATTACCTGCAATTAGATGACATTACTAAATCATTTGTGGGGTGGTCTAAGGAAGATTGTATTACACATGCGTACAGTGGAAGGGCTGTAAAGTCCTATGAGGTGCTTGTTGAAGTTTATGAAGCATCGTTAATATGGTTAAGTTCAAAATATTGAGGCTGTAAAAGAGGGATTCACACACTGGATTGAGAACCATAATGAGGAAAAAGGATAAGAAAAACATACGTGCAATTTAACGTGATAGTATTGTATACTAGCTTTCAATCGAGGTGTCAAATTATATAGAGTAAGCAAGTTTATCCATAGAACATTGAAATAGAAAATGTTTCTCTAGAAGAGCTCCCAACTGTTTTTGATTATTGTATGTCCACTTTGTTGCATATTTCCCAGCAGTTCTGCATCTAGCTTTGGCTTCTTGAACAAATCTAATAATCTTTTTTATTGATATACACTAAGATGGCAGTAGGTGTGCAATTCAACTACGTTTTGTTTATTCAGTATGCTGCATGTTTTATATGTACAATAACTTCCCATAAATTTGGTCCATTCGATGATTTGATTCATTATCATGTTACATTGTAACCCTTCCTCTGTCTATTCACTTTATATTGTCATTGTTCCTGTAAAACTATTCAGGTTGGACTGGCAATGTCTCCCCTGAGCAATAATTCACTTTTCCTTGACTATAATCGGAACCCATTCCTTATGTTCTTCCACCGTGGCATGAACGTTTCACTCTCTACTGATGATCCCTTGCAAATCCACTTGACAAAAGAGCCCCTTGTGGAAGAATACAGTGTTGCAGCTAAGGTCAGTCTCTTTTTTTTTCTTCTAATGAGTAAAATATCCACATGTCCTTAACCAACTTATATTTTTTCAGGTATGGAAGCTGAGCTCTTGTGACCTTTGTGAGATAGCTAGGAATTCAGTCTATCAGTCAGGATTCAATCATGCAGACAAGGTGAGCGATTGCAGCATTCAGGCCAAATTTATATGCAACTCCCTTATAAATCTTGTGTGTGGCCTAAGTAGTGTTTCTTTGGTTGAAAAATCACAAATTTACTGGTAATTATAACTTTATAACCGTGGTTTCTCATAGTTCTGGTTCTTGAACTTCGTTGTTTGTGAACTTCTACAGTGGTATTGATGACTTCATTTTGTTTCCGCTTGTGTCAAATATCACATCTCTGAGAAACTTGTATATTGTTACCTAGCCCGGAGGTTGACGGCGTTGAAATACTAGTAACATAGCCCATAGGCTTAGAGGTTAATGGAAGCGCTTGAGATGCAACTTACTGCATCCGAACATATTATGAGAAGGAGGTTTAGCTTATTCATTGTTAAGGGGTATTCTAGAGAGCACTTTGTAACCCCAATGCTAATTTTACTTCCTATGGTAAATGTTGCAGAGGCATTGGCTTGGCAATAAATACTACAAGAGAGGCCCTCAAGGAAACGATATTCACAAAACAAATGTACCCAATACGAGGATTTCCTTCAGACATGAGGTGAACTTTGCTTGTGCTCCCTTTTATCTTTTATCCCCCTAAGATGATAACTTGCAAGATGTTAGTGTTCTTGGAACTCTGAAAGTTTCTCGTGTAGAAAATCAGAGTAACTAATATAAAATGTCGTATGATATACTGCAGACATGGAAGGAAGAGATGCAGTATGTTTACAGAGGAAAAACAATCCTTCCTGAAGATGTAGAACATTGATCAAAATGGCATCAACAATCTGTATCCTCACAGGGGAAGCATCATGATTCAGGTACCATCCTTCTTCTTCGCAAATTGTTCCCAAAAAGAATGACGAGTAGTGTGTTGACGTTGCTCACTGATTTCATTTGCTTGCACAGATATACAGAAATAAGGCTCCTGAAGTGGTGAGGTTTAAGAACAACGTTAAATATTGCTGGTTAATTTATGCTTAGGTGGAAGCATATGTTATCATGGTGCAAATTTAGTGCCTTCATTTCTAGTTGTACTAAATCTTCACTTGGTGGAGGTTTAGGCAAAATCATAAGAATGTAACTGGCTCATTGCTGCAATATTCTTGTAGTAGCACCAGGTTTATACTAGCTGAAGCAATCTTTATGCAATGTCTTGTGGATCTATTATGCTTTTTTATTCTCTTTCATTGTAGTATTTAGCATCCACATTGCGTTAACGTGAGTTGCAATTTCAGTGCAAGTAGTATTAGAAGTTGGAATTTTCACTAATTAAAGAAAACTAAGTCAGAGAAATTTGTAGAGGCAACACAAAAGAGTTATCGACAAATGGTAGGTTTAGAGTGAGAGTATTTGAAGTGTAAAAAGCTAATGATGTGAAGCATGAAACAAGCGTAAAAGTGAGATTTGATACTCAAAGTATCACCAAGAGAGTTATATTTAAGTATTCGGGATCTTTGATCCAAGGTAATGGGGTGATCGATGATGATGTCACACATTATATTGGTTTGGTATGAATGAAGTAGAGACTTGCATCTTGCGTTTTGTGTGACATTAAAGTACCACTGCAACTTGAAACTAAGTTTTATAGAGTGGTTACAAGATTGACTTTGTTGATGAAGTGAAGTGTTGGTTAGTCAAGAACTCCAAGTTATGAAAACCCAAGTGGCGAAATGAGGATATTGAGATGGATGCGCATGCATACTAGGAAAGATATGATTAGGAATGAAAATATTTGAAACGAAATGGGAGTGAATGTCTTGTTGGATAAAATGAGTGAAAGAAGACTAAGATAGTTTGAACGTGAAGAGCAAATGTGCAAATGCCTTCGTTAAAAGGTTGGACATAGAGGGATTAATTAAGACACTGGTATTGCCGAAAAAGTACCGAGGAGATGTGATTAGGAAGGAAATGTCATATCTTTAATTTATCGAGTACATGACCCTATATATAAGGATATGAAGGTTGTCAATAAGAGTAGAATATTAGTAGGTAGTTGAGAGTTGTCTTATTACTAGCTCATTCATGTCTTTGACTGAGTGGAAGTATAGACTACATATCAATTATAGTATTAGCATATACATGTCGTATTTGATTTCATTTATGGTTTATTGTATTTTGGTTCCTTACGTATTTGCTCCGTTCTACTTTACTATTAGTGATAAAACCTAAATACACTTTACCATTTCAAATCTCACTTTATGAGATTTTTCTAGAATAGTTATATATCATATTTGTTCGTTTTTTTAGACGAGCTGCAATAAGTTGGACCAAGCTATTAAGAAAATAGATTAATGATCCAATCAAACTTAAATAAATTAGACGAACTATATTTTTATGGGCTAATTTTACCGTCCGCCGTACTCTCGGCCCATTTTCATTTTATTCCTAAAAAAAATAAAAAAAATATTTTTTGTTACTTAAGAGGAAAGTGGAAAAATCAGTCCACTCTGTCAAGAACCCCAAAATTCCTTCTCCTTAAACTCCAAGTCTTCCCGCCGCTTCACTTCACTTCTCAAACCCTCCACAACTCCGCCGTTCACGGCGGCGGCATAATCTCTTCAGTTTCTCCTCTTCTGCTTTATTTTCATCTTCCGATGGAGGCCACGGCGGCGTCTGAAACCTCCGATGGACCTGTTTTGAACGTGATCAACAAACGCCTCCGTGCGCTCCGCAAGAAATACAACCGCATTCTACAGATGGAAGAATCTCTTGCTAATGGGAAAACACTTAACAAGGAGCAAGAAGAAACTTTCCGCTCAAAACCCAGTGTTGTTGCTGCCATAGACGAGCTTGAGAAGCTTCGTCAGCCACTTGCTGCTGCTGTAACGGAAGAAATCAACCTTGCTACTCAACACCATCTCGTCTCTGCTGCGGATTCCCCAGATGAGAAATTAGCTGGAAAAGACGATAATAGTTGTGTTGAGGTTGAGGATTTGCTTAACATTATTTATTTTGGTAGCATGTTTGCTCATGCGAATTGGGGGAAAAATGACTTTGTTTCAACTATGTGGAAAAGGGCTATGCATGAGAGGGCTTGTTGTTTGAACTATGATTGCATGCCGGAAGATGAGTCGACGGATGTGATTGATATGTTGTCGGAGAAGGACTTGGATTTGATCTCTATGCTTAGTGAGCTACTCATTTCTCGTCCTGTTAACTCTACTTTGTCACACAAGCACGCCCTTCAAGCTTGTATTGAGCATGCCAAGCTGTGGATAACAAAGTCTGATCAGCTCATTGTGCCAGAATCAGATGCTACTTGTGAGTGCAAAGTTTACTCCTTTCATCCCATTTTATATCGTCGTTGTTACTGTTTTCGTAAATATTTTGATTTGCTGAACTTGAGTTGTGCCTCTCTATGTCCACTAGGTAGGGTAAGGTCTCCATATACCCTACACTCCCCAGACCCCATTTGTGGGGTTACATGGGGTATATAGTTGTTATTTTATGGATGAAAGGATAGCTTGATAGTGAAAAAGTTCAATATTTCATCAAAGTTTTGAACTTTGTACAGTTGCAATAATATATTTGTATTCTTTAAAGTTGTATAGAAATGAGATAATGTTAGTCATTTTGGGACATGAAAACAAATGTGGTATAGATTAAAAAGGAGGGAGTATACTAATAGCAATATCCCCTTTTTAGTTAAGACTGAGGTGATCATTTGTATATACTTATATTTTTGTTTCGTTGCAGATGCTGGTTTGAGATCTAAGTTGAACAAGATAATGTCTTCGTTGTATTTTACAACGGAACCTGTTTTTAGAGTGGAACAGACTGTTGCTGAGTATGAGTCTTATCAGGTGCCAGTAGAAGAGACGGTTTTGCCGGTCAGTGCAACTGGGCAGGTGGAGAGTCCAGTTGAGCGCTATCATGAGAAGGTAAATGCTACTTTGGGCTACCTCTTAGATAGAATATCCAAGAAAATGTAGCTTGTTGACTTTTTCGATGATTACCCATGTTCTCTTTTGCTATTTCCCAATAGTATTATAGTAAACATAGAAGTTACGTGATGTTGAATTAGGCCCTATACTGATTCTGCTTACTCTAGAACACACTTCAGCACAATGCTAAAATTTGTACTTCACAAGCCCAAACCTTCACTTCTTTTTGGTTGGTGGAAATAGAAGACTTTTATGTGGTTTTGTTTAGGCCAATCTTTTGACTGCTCAGGTTTTTGGGACCTGATCCTTGCTAATAGGTTGCGTGCTTCTCCCCTCTTTTGATTTTATTTGGGGCTGGTATTTAGGACTTGTACCTTTGACAGAGCACACCTTCCTGTAGTTTGCTAAAATAATGGTCGTTTGTGTTATTATTTGTGTGATAAAGAGTTCATGAACTTTATTGGTGAGTGGTGTAAATTTTTCTGCTGTACTTCTATTGTGGGTGAAAAATTGAGGCTTTTGTTAGTTTAGGTACCAAGAATAATATCTTGAACAATAGTAGATATATAGTGAAATAACAAAGATTACTGTAGTTGCTAATTAGAAGTGATTGTTAAACACTATTTTTAAGTATAAGAGTTATTGGATACCATCAACTAAACCACATAACCCAGTGTATTAACAAATGGTAGCCATATATTCGGGGTGACATGGACTAGGGTTGAAAATGACTGGGTTGTATAGCCTGGACTGCATTTGGCAAGATATATGATGTGTTCTCATGAAAGATACTTTTGTGAAAAATGTTTCATTTTTTGTTCTAGATTGGTTTTGGTGTTTGGCTCTGTACAAAGGTAGGTCTTAAAGGCTTGTGAGTGGTGTCTTGGTGATAATTGTATCAATATTCTTAATGGAACAAAGCAAATGACATGGATTAAGAGTGGAGTTGGTAGAAGAGGAAAATAAATTATATCCTTCAATGGCGTAAGTCATATCTGCTCCAGTTTTGGACTGTAGCTTAAATAAATTAGGTGAGCATATCTGCTCCAGCCTTGTAGTGTTTACCATTTATGGACTAATATTATTTTTCCTTTTGGTTTATGTGCTACTCTCTTTGCCCTAAATTAACTATCCTACACCCTGATGTGTTGTCTTCATATCTGTATACCCTTTCTATATTCCCTTCAATAATTTTAGATAGGAGTTAATGTTATTCTAAGGCTTGTTTTGAGATCTGCTGGGGTGGTTCGTGTTGTTGCATTTTTCTTCCGTCATTAATAAACAATGTAGTTATTTGGTGCAAAAGGGGAAAACATAGTACATCTCCGAGGTTTTAGAAGGGACCAAATTAAAATTTGTGATTCGATTCCCACAGGTGCGTTACAACATAAGTTCCAGATAAAAGCAATCAAAAGCATGAATTGACGAGAACATTTAGGATACCATATAAACAATGGATGCAGTCCTTCTCTAAAGAAGGATGATACCCACTATGAACAATGTTAACCGTACACATCATAAACATGGGAAGTCCTCATAAGACAATTCTTGAGTTTCATAAAATATAAAATTGCTTCAACCATGCTCGCTTTTTGCTAAAATCGATCTATATATTAGTAAGAGAGTAAATCCTAATGTCTTTTTATAATGTGGAGTCTGGACCAGCTTGTAAGCACTTCAACTATTCCATCAGGCAACAATACCTGGTATCTCCTTCTAACAGAGAAGAAATCCTCTAGTTTTTTCTTGCCTCAGCTTGGATTTGACCTTGGACCTCATGATTCTTCTCCCTAGTGGTCAAAAATTTCATTAAGGGTGTGCAAGATTTAATATATATATGAAAAATAAATTGACCTATATACTTTGTATAATTTGTTATATACATAATAGAATTTTTCGACGGAGGGCATTCGACTGGCCACCTGTCACTACATGTGGCTATGCCACTGCTTCTCCCACATCATCCACTTCTAGACCAAACCCTTGGGTTGCAAGTGCTCAGACTATATCATGAGAATGGAAAGCATTCACTGCTGAAAATGCTTTTCGTTTTTCCTGCCTCTTTAATTGCTGCTCCTTTGTAAAAGATAACAAGTTACTTCTTGTTTACTATCTTCTGCTGTAATCAATCTTTCTGACCAAACAAGACACCAAAAGCTGCCTGTGAGACTTCCCCGTTCCTTCTTCATCTTTATCTAGGCCAAAACCCATTTTGAGTTCCAACTCAAACTATGTATTTCTCTCTCTCACTTTCTTGCTTTAGTAATTTGTTGGGATATTCAAATACGCCTGGTGTTTTGATATATGTGGGTAATTCGCTTTATTTAGGAATTTGCCCGTGAAACAGTGAATTCGGGATTCTGCAATTTATTAATCTGAGATCTTTCCTCCTTTTTGAGGTTTCTTAGGAAGAAGCTATCCCTTCTGTACATTTCTTGGTTCTCAACTCTTGGAGAAGGATCATTTTCTTGTATCTATTTGGTTAATTGACCTTTAAGTTTGGTCCTTTTGGAGTTTTTCTCAAATTTATCAATAAAGTGTATTTTTGATGCAAATCCTGAAGCAACCTGAACTTGGTTTAAAGTTTATTTTGTCTCTCTTTCTAGAAAGTTAGCTTATTCTCTTTGCACTTGTTTTGGAATACAGTTCCTGAAGTGATACTACAACATAAGCTATAGTTTAACTAGCTGCATTTATCTGTTTCTGATTAGCTGCAATTAGTTTAAGGTTGTGGATCTCTCACGTACACACACACGCGTGCACCGAGACAAATGCCTTTTGGTCATTGATAGATACATTTCTTTGTTTTTAGTTCAGTTTCACATTTTGTAATCATTTCCCTCAAGTGTAATGCTCTATTATGACCTCTTTAATTGAATGGTGTTGTGCCTTGATCTCCACCTTCCCCTTCCTCCTCCTTTCAAAGAAATAACAGAACTAAATAAACAAACTTGTGTTTTTTTTATTCCATTTACTATTTAGTGTTTCCTGTACTTCGACTATAATATTATTCTGTAGTAACGACTGTTCCTTCTATTAGTATGTTTGTCATGCTTTCTTCAGCATTTTGTCTCGTCTTCTTCTCTCCTATTGTTTTCTCTTTTCGAAATGCTTTTACTTGAGCTGAAAGTCTATCGGAAACGACCTCTCTATCATCCAAGGTAGAGGTAAGGACTGCACAAACACTACCCTTCCTAGATCACGCTTGTGGAATTGACACTGGTATGCTGTTGGTGTTTGTTGCTTACTATCTTCTCTGGGAACACTGATTTCACCATCTGAGAAAAGTATGGAAAAACTTATTAACCGTCAATACTGAATATTCTATCTTTATTTGTTAGAGGTAGAAGGTAAACTACACACTGTCTCTTCTCCAAACCACTGATTTCACCATATCGTTTGGGCAGCACTATCTGAAAACAGAATATTATAGTCTTTCCCCACGTGTTTGTAGAAAATTTTGATGTCTTATGTTGTTTTTCATCTATTCGCTACTTCTGATATATTAATGTGTAAATGCTAGAATTTTATCAATAGTTGTGCTTTTAAATTCTTGTCTCGAGATATGACGGGACACTTGTGTGTTTTTTAGTAATGGTAGTAACTAGTCAACTGACTCTGCATAGGTCCACATTTTTAGCACTTCTTTTCTGTTTTATATAGTCATTTTAGAAGTCCTAGCTGTAGTAGCTTCTGTTCCTGCATAATCCAACTTCAAATATTTATTTGTTTTCCAGGATGGAGAACATGTAAATTCTCAAGCTGATAAATATAGCGAAATTCACGATAGCTCTGCAAAAGATATCAACCAGGTATGCATGTGTACTTCTGGAGAATGCTTTCTCAAGTTGAATGTTGTTATTCACAAGATACCATAAAAGGCAATAAATGTTTAACTTTTTTTCCAATATAAAAATTACTTTGATGGGGAACAGGAGAACTTGTCCGAGCAACATGCTGCACCAGAAGAAGTTGGACATGAGGGAGAAGGTGTTGAGGATCCGAAGGATGCAAATGTTGATAATCAACAATCGAATCCCCGGAGGTCCCATCAGCAATTCAGGGGTAATCGTGGTGGTGGAGGGCGTCGTGGATACAACAATGGCCGTGGAGGCCGTGGTAGAGGACGGTCTTACCATGATGACCACAACCCATACTATGATCAACCTGGTAATTATTACCCCAGGAATTATCCTAATTATCGGGGAAGGGGTGGTAGGGGTAGCCGCGGTGGTGGGAATTATAGCTACTATGCTTCAGGTGATCAAGCTGGAAATGTCCCCGCCTTTTCATGATTGTTTAGGTGAAGCACCATATGCTATACCTTTTTTGTTGGAAGCTGATAACGCTATTTCCCCGTTAACCTGAAGCACTAAATGTGTCAAAACTGTTTTGCTTGTGTCAAGTCCTCTACCAGAATAGCATTAAAAAGGGTCAAGTGTAGTGTCTTCTTTTGAACTTTACAACTTGTTAGATCAATGAGTCTTCATTACTAGTTTTCTCTCAAGTGAAATTGTATGATAATGTCTGCTGTATTCTGAGTGTCTAAAAGTTGCCTGCTGTTATATATCATTCAGAAGGCCGCGATTTTTATGCAGATGTGCTATTTGAGATGACGCTAAATCTTACCTTACTAATCTTAGTAAACGGAGCGACAGTATTTGAATTGAATGGTTGTGCATATATTTACTTTTGGAGTGGCAGTACCTCACTTGTGCTATATGGGTAAAATATTGAAGTCCTATACAAGTATGTGTGTTAATGACATTTTAAATTTTTCTGGAGATTTTTTCTTGCTGGTTTGGTAAGTATCCAAAATTTATTGAGCTATGTCAATATTGAATAAAATCAAGATAATAGGATGATTTTATATTATGACTTTGATTTGTCAAAATGAAATAATATAAAAATTGGTGTGACATAAATTTTATAAAATAAAGCTGTGACACTCTTTTGTAGGGTTGTGTGTATCTTATCGGTTTGATTTTGAAATTTATCGATCTTACTTATCGATTTGTATTTATGTTAAACAGTTATAGAATTGTAAAAAGATATCTTGGTTAGTGATCAAAATTTTCAATTAGAATTACTAATGGATAATTAGCAGTAGTCACTCATGATGAATTTTTCTTTGATAGTCCATTATTACATAAAACACTTAATAAAATTCACCGACTCAAAAGGAATTCTCATAACAATCAAGCTAGTTTCGATATGAACTAGAGAAATCATTATAGAACTATTAAAGAAAATCATTAATGAGCATGAGACCATTACTAATAAAAAAATTTACATTGCAGATTGTAGAATATCAATATTGCAAGCGTATTTTACTGATTCACTCACTGTAATAAGAAGATAACAAAAAAAAACTTTAAGTAAGGAAACTAATCATTTGAACCTTACTTTAGTAAAACAAAGACTTAAAGTAAGGGAACCAATCATTTGTATCTTAATTTAGACTCTTGGAGAATGATGTTCAATATAACTCACCAGTGACAACGAATCAATCACTGATGTCGCAACTTTGGAATATTATTATGAAATATTGAGTGTCAATTATAAAGTCAATATAAAGAGTTTGAAGACTGAAGTGTAAACCCTAAAGAGTAAAAGTGTCTAAGGCCTTAAGTGATATAAATGTAATTAATTAAACTTCTTATCGGGTTATCGGGACACCCGATTAGAAATATGAAAAAATCGAGGTCCGAATGGATAAGTCGGTAAGAAGTTAATGGTAAATTGAGATCCAAACCCTTTAACCATTAACTGGAACTATCGATCCAATAACTAAATTACTGGTTAGAGTTATCGATTTCGATTCGATTTTGAACTATCCTACTCCTCTGCCATGTCTTGATGAGTAATGTCAAAGGAACAAAGACCGCCACATTTAGCCCACATAAAATGAAAGATACTATAAACAACAATAATAACAATATGTTTAAAGTAGTTCGATAAAGATGAGGTTTCATTTCGCCACTCTATTTCAATAGCAACGACAATGTATTTAGTATAGTTTGATAAAGAAGACGTTTCAACACTTACTCTATTTTAATACAGTGTATAATATCTTCGTTAATTATCATTACCTTGGATAGATCCTAGGTACTTAAAACTTTCTCAAAATGACTTACGTATTACTTATCACTTTCAAATCTATTTCAAAATCACGTTACTGAATTAACACTCTAAATATTCAATCTAAATTATGCTTACCAATATTTAGATATGCAATAATAATTCGACCTACGAAGATCATGATAAAATAAAATTTTATTTCAGATTAATTTTATACCACAATCTCTCATAATTTTCACTCACTTTTTAAATAACTATATCATCCATTTGATGCACTTCAAAATAAATTATTCCTTTTTGCTTTTCAATAATCAAAACATAATTATTTTCATTTAGTCAATAAAGTGTATCAACTTGTTTAAGATGTCACTTATATATATATTTTATAAATGGTGTTGGAAATATATATATAAAATGGTTAATTATGCTGATGGAGAATAAACCATCACTTTAATATTTGAATAATTTAATAAATTAATACTTTTAGATGTCATGAATGGTGCATAAAAGTAAAATGCATCAAACATCTTTGAGATCATATCTTAAAAATAAAGAAATGACAAGATGATAAAAATTTAATAATATATATGTCAGCTTTATTTAGAGATTTCGAATTTGAATCTTGAATGTAGAAAAAATATCATTGAAGGTGTCATCCTTAAAATAAATCTTATACGTGCAATTCAAATTTAATCAGTACTTCAATATAAATATCGAACACGAAATAAAAATTCAAAAAATAAAAAAATAATTTTTTTTTCAAAATTAATAGACAGAGGAACAAGAAAAAAGTTATGCTAGCTAGCAGCATATAATGAACGGTAATTAAAATTCAGCTGCAAAAGTTTTTTTTTTTTTTTTACTGTGGAAGAATCCTACTTTTTATCTTGTCTTGAAAATAAAGATCATTTTTAGGTGTTTAATTATTTTAAAAATTTATACAAATAAAGAGGAATATCACTTAAAAAGAAAATTAAATTAGATATTTATTTTATTGTATCAACAATTAGTATAGATGTATATTCATCTCAAATACATAGTTATATATTATCTATATACAAATATACATTATTTATATGATAATGATACATGATATATTGCATATACATATGACTATTTTATGTAAAATATTTTTTGTTGTTGATACATATTGACAAGTAATTCGAAGTCAACCACTATATATTGTACGAAGTCCTATGTGTAACCATGTATAACCTTATAATTTATTTACGTTTTTATTGAGCTAAGGTCGATCAAAAATAACTTTTTTTTTTATTCTGAATAAAGATAAGGATCGTGTATATATATCAATCTTCTTTGATAAGGTGATCTTTAATATGTCACATGGAAAGCTGAAAAATTCTCTCTCGGATACATCTTCGTCCTCTCTCTAATGTATCCTCTCCGCTGCATCCCTATCCTCTCTTGAATATATCCGTCCCCTCTCAAATACATCCCCTCTCATATACATCTCTCATTAATTTATCATTTGTAATATAGCGAACAACTAAAAAATATAGAGAAATAATTTTCTTTTTGAAATTTTTATGAGAAAACATGTGTTGAATATAATCAGCTTCCAAATGTGTGAGATTTATGTAAAATACCTTTTTTTTTTTACATAGGGCATGAGGAAATTTGAAAAAATAGAGAGAAGTCTCACCCATTATATATTAATGTGTACTATTACTCATATGTTATAAATGCAGAGGGTGAATTAAGAAGGGATTTTTATTTAATGGATTTCAAATCACAATTTTTTTTACTTACTAATTTCTAAGTAGATTATTTGTAGAAATTAATTTTTAACACAGATACATAACTTAGCACAATATTATTGGGTTCTGTTGAATTTATTACCATCATAATTTCGCTCTCTGATTATAAAATTTCTGAAACTTATAATCTAAAGTAGTATTTATATGAATATAAAAAAAATTCATTAAGAGCAAAATGAAATTTCTTATACAAAATTATTTCTAAATTTTAAAATGAGTTTTTCCCTTTCCAAATTGAACAAAATTTAAAAATATGCTGACATAAAATTAAACAAATGGGATAGGGAATAACTTTTCCTTTATGCACTTAAATTCTTAATTTATGATAACAACATACCATCACTTACCTTTATGCACTTAATTCATAATAATAATAATAATAATAATAATAATAATAATAATATGCCTTGACTCAAAAGAAGTGTAATAAATTATATCTAAGGATGGCGTGATATTCAAAATTCATTTTTTTAAAAAATTTATATCAATTTGAAATCAGATAAATAAATTAAAACGGAGGAGTATATAATAGTATTTCTTTTGTGAAATATTCTTCACCACAAACATCTTAGTTGTACATATGAAAATGACACAAAGTGTCACACTTCAATTAGGTTCTCTTTTTTCTTTTTGTTTATGGAGTTCGATGTTTATATCGGAGTTTGACTGGATTTAAATTTGAGCCAAAAATTTTACATTAGAGGGTAAAACGCTTTTTAACAAAGACAATTCCTTATTCAAAGATACTTAAACCCAAAATCTCTAATTAAAAAATAAAAAAATATTTATCACTCCACCACAATACGTGAACATATTGAGTTGTAAATGAACCACACACTTTCTTGTGGGAATTAAAATTCCATTTGTTAACATCATTTGAAGTATAGTTTCCATTTGGCTATGGAATGTTTTCTAGGCATCTTATAATCGCGATCAGTCAAACTCAAATTTTTAATTAATTAATTTCTCTATATATTAGTATGAATCAATTTAGATGACATATCTTTTATTTAAGGTTGTCTTATTTAAATGAATACGATATAGATACTACACGAATTATTATATTTATCTTTAATTAAAGCATTTTATTGCTTTTTAATCATCATTGTGAAGAGGCACACTTCGATACCAATATTGATGTTCAATAGTTTTATAGTAATAATTAAATTTAACTATTATATCGTCCATTGAATATAACAAAGTAAATAATAATATTTCTAATTATTTGATGCTAGCCAAGGTGGTAAATTAGCTAGATGTTCCTTTCAACAGTAGAAATTGGTTTCATATCCAATAAATTCACTTTTTAAAGTCCCATGATCACATGGGAATAAGATTTTTTATCTTCTCCTACGAAATGGTAGGCGGAATATATAGATAGACATTTAAATTTGACATTAATTACTAATTAAAATTTTAATTTATCAAATAATTATTTAATCACTTTAATTCATTTTTACCATGTCATGTAGATATTTGATACTGATATATTTGTAAGTTTAACGACTCATTTATATAATTACTTGTTAATTGAAATTGTATAGATTTGTCACACTTTTAACGAATGATATATATGATCTTTTTCTCAAAGTTTGATGACATACTGAGTCTTTTCCCTTCATAAAATGATATTAATAACGTGACAGAATTATAATTGACCATGTGTAAAAATGGTTTTGCAAAACGAACTGTTTTCAATTAACAAATAATGACACAATGAGCCTTTTCAAACGAAAATGATATAGATGAGACAAACTTTTAATAAATGACTTAAATAAATTTTTTTTCAAAGTTCGATGACATATTTGAATCTTTTCTTATTTTCAACTTTGACATGTCACCCATGATTGAAATATATGTGTTAAGTTGGGTCCCCATTTATAATTAAGTGTTCACGCTAGCTCTAGTTGAGGTCTGACCGGCGTGTGAGGGTAGGGTGTGTATCTGTCGGTTCGATTTGATTTTATGTATTATTGATTTGGTTTATCGGTTTTTAAATGTGCTAACCAATAACAAATCAATAAGATATTTTTTTATCCGTTTTTGCGCTTTCGATTTTTGATTGTTATCGATTCGATTTTCGATTTACCCCAATAAGAAAATGTTCGTAAAGTATTATATGACTTCTCACTTCTCTAAATGCTTTGATACAGTGAAACAAAAAAGATTAAGAGAAATTGCATCAATAAGAGAATATAGTACGAAGGCTATAATTACATGTCACTGCCAAAACATAGTATGAAATTTCTTATGTTAATCAATATTACAGACCTACTTACCATTACAAACTAAAACTAAATTGAAATAGTCCAATAAGACTAAAACTAGTAATCAAATAGCTACTATTGCGAACCCTTACTTTAGTCTTTTGATTTTGAGTAAACAATAAAAACAAGTAAAGCGGTCTTGTCTGAAGTAGATAAAGTACTAATAATTTGATACAATTATAGTGTCTAGTTACACATTAAATTATTAATATCTAATATTTAGGAAGGGTAAAATAGTAAACTATTGCCGTGTCATTGGGTTATCAGTTTAATTACCCAATAACTCAACAGTAAAAACCGATATCGTACCAATAACCCAATAGTTTTTTTTTTTTAAAAAACCCAATAACCTGATAACATTTTTTCGATTCGATTTATTGGTCGGTTCGATTTTCGCACACGAATGTTAAGAAGTCTCACATCATGAATGAAAAATTGGTCTCCTTATATGGACCTGAACAAACCTCCCCTCGTAAACTAACTTTTATGGTTGAATTAGGTCGATATGTCATATCTTCATATCCCTACACATGAAATATTAGCCTAAAGCACCAATACCAAAACCTAAGCAAAATAGCATCAAATCTCTCTTTGTATAGTGAAATGGTCGACATGATGAACATATTCTATAACTTAGTTTAAGTTGTTCTAAATTTTGAAAAAAGCAAAAACATTTTAGTACATAAACAACCAATATAAAAAGGGCTAAGCAAAACTCTTAATTCCAACATCAAGCCAAAGAAAATTTAAAAGAAAAAAAAAATGGGTGCTAACTACTCAGTCACATTGCATGAAGCTCATAATATGCCAATCACACCACAATTCAAGAGGTCTCAAGTCATTGCTTTTCACTCTTCAACAAAATGGAAGCTCCATTTTGATTCTTTGAAAAATACAAACAAATTGGTAACCATTTCAAACTATAAGTTGATCGTAAATAGCTGATAAGCTAATAATTAGTTATGTGTTTAGATGAAAGTGTTAGAAACTGTTAATAAACACTTTGATGAGGTGTTTTTGGTAAAATATGTGGTGACGTTGTTATTTTATTAAAATGACTAAAATATCCTTTAAAATTTTCAATAAAATTAAAGTAACGTGTAAGATATTTTGGGAATTTTAAAAATATAAAAGGATAAAAATATTTGATCAAACTAAAAGTGCTTATATTATAAGCTGAAAAGTCATAAGTTTGAGAATGATCTACTTAAGGATTTTGACTTATAATAAGGTGTTTACCAAACACGTAAATAAATTAAAAAAGTACTTATAAATCAGTTTGATTAGCTCATAAACTTAGTCTAACACCCTCGTAAATCGTAATTGATAATCTGCCTTCTAATCATTGGATTTTTTTGCTCTATTGTTACTAGGTTGTTATTGACTTCACAGCCACATGGTGTGGTCCTTGCAAATACATGGAACCAATTCTTAATGACTTTGCTGCTAAATATATAGATGTTGAGTTTGTCAAGATTGATGTTGATGAATTGGATGTATGAATTACTTACCATCACATTGCTTTTTTATATACTCATCGAGTTGAATTCTTATATGGTCATTCAACTAATTGTTCTCATCTCAGAACGGTCACCTTTTTTGTTGACAAAAAATTGGGAATCAAGAAAGAAAGGTGATCACATTCTGGGAGATAATAACTGTTAGTTGAGTGACCTTCTTAGAAATCAACATCATACTCGTTTGATGTCTCGATTGATACTAATTTCACGATCTTGGTTGAATCGTTAACAGGACGTAGCTCAGGAATATGGGGTTCAAGCGATGCCAACGTTCGTGTTGATAAAGAAAGGGAAAGTTGTTGACAAGGTTGTTGGAGCAGATAAAGATGGACTAAAGATGAAAATTGAGAAACATAAAGCTATGTTCATATAAGAAAATTAAACCTAAGTGTGCAACAAATGTTTGAGCAGAGTTTGCTTCATCACATTTGATTGAAATAACTTAGCTTATTATATAACTCCTCTATAGTTCTTGCTCACTTATTATTGTGAACTTCATTAAAGAAGGCTGATTAAAGCACTAATGTTTCACATTTACTTTGGTTTAATTTGACCAAAGTGTACTAATTTTATGCCTTGTGTACTTATAACCATTTGCATTATTGGCTTTGATTTTTTTTCCATGTGTAGTAGTTTAAAGATTGAACTAAAATTATTGAATTCACCTAAACACTTGGTAGCATTCACAATGTAGTCATACAGACTTTGAAAGTTTTATTTTGGAAGAGAATTTGCGAGACACAAGTATACACTGCCATTTGCGTGAACCTCTTTTTATTCCCAGTGAATTGCCGTTTGTGTGAACCTCTTTTTATTCCGAGTGAATTTTGTAAGGTTATTTCTTTTGATATTTTGTACACTTTTTTATATAGTAGATTTCTCATTTCCTCTTATTGATATATGTCGATTGACCAAATCATGTTAAAATATTGTATCTAATTTATCATCTTTTGACGATTGCACTAGCTTCCACATGACACCTGATTATCTCGATCCTTACTAAGTAAACCATTAATTTGGATGAACTTTAAACAACATGAAGGGGTTATTCCTTAGCACCCACAAGTCAAATAGAGGAAAAAGAGAAACCACATTCCATCAACTTTAAGTTCAATTAATTACTAATTAAAAATTATTTACATAATATTTTTCATTTGTAAGAATATTTTTCACTTTATTCAATTCCATTCTCTTCACCAAAATTTGCTCTTTTGACACTTTATTGCACACCATTTTCATTGCAAAATTCTCTCATATGAATGACTTCTAGATGCTTTTGTGTTTTGTGCACAAGTACAATTACATATTCTAACAAGACAACTTTAAAATCACCATATTGCATTCATTCATTTATCATATACTATTAATCTTTTTCTCATGCATGAAAATATTGTGAGTCTAAAATCTGAACTTCTAATAATGAAAATATAATTATATTGTTGAATGGTATGAATCGCTTTTTATCTAAAAGTTTAAATCGTGAAAAATACATTCTTTATTTATTTAGGTCCTCTCAATATATCTTATCTTATGTTTGAATGATTTTCTCAACATTTCGAACCTATTGAAATCATCAAATCACCAATTCGAAATCGTCTAGACTAAATGTTGATTGTGGTCAACTCAATTTTTTCTTTAAATGAACAAAATATTCCAACCAATGATCCAAACTACTTTGATGATGTCATAAATTACCATGCATTAGAATTATTGGACCAAACCATGCCTACCAAAAGCCATAGCAAAATAGCATCAAATCTCTCTTTGTATAATACTAATGGTCAACATATAAAATTGAGGAACATATTCTATTGTTTTAATTTTAAAATATGGAAAAGCAAAACAATTAAGAACATGATCAATTACCAATATAAAAAGGGGTCCAAACAAATCTCTAAATTCCAACATCAAAGCCAAAGAAAATCCATCAAAACCATAAGTTGAAGAGCAAAAAATCTTTCTCCAAAAGAAAAAAAAATGGGTGCTAACTACTCAACTACTTTGCATGAAGCTCATAATATGCCAAGCACACCACAATTCAAGAGATCTCAAGTCATTGCTTTCCACTCTTCAACAAAATGGAAGCTCCATTTTGATTCTTTGAAAGATACAAACAAATTGGTAACCATTTTGCACAACAATAATTCTCTAATGATATTGTCTATGGTTTTTAACTTAGTGTTTAAGTTATCTATATCGTCAATATAAGAATGTTTTACCACCTTTACCTGTTGTAGCAAGTAACTTGTCTTATTTTACATGTAAATATGTAATTATCTTATAGTGTAAACAAATATTTTAAACTAGTATATAAAAGTTATACTCATTATATATTAGAGGGTATTCTAATCATTAGATATTTTTTCTATGGTGTTACTAGGTTGTTATTGACTTCACAGCTACATGGTGTGGTCCTTGCAAATATATGGAACCAGTTCTCAATGATTTTGCTACTAAATATACAGATGTTGAGTTTGTCAAGATTGATGTTGATGAATTGGATGTATGAAATTTCTTACCATCACATCCCTTCTATATTTTCTATATACTCGTCGAGTTGATTTCTCATATTGTCACTCAATTAATTGTTATTATCTCAGAAAGTCACTTTTTTGTCCTACTTTCTGAGATAATAACTATGAGTGATCGGCCATATTAGAAATCAATATCATACTTGTCTAACGTCTCAAATCTTCGTTGAATTGTATACAGGATGTGACTTTATGAGATAATAACTATTAGTTAAGTGATCAACCATATTAGAAATCAATATCATACTCGTCTAACTAACGTCTCAAATAATCTTCGTTGAATTGTATACAGGATGTAGCTCAGGAATATGGGGTTCAATCGATGCCAACGTTCGTGTTGATGAGGAAAGGGAAGGTTGTTGACAAGATTGTGGGAGCAGATAAAGATGGACTAAAGATGAAAATTGAGAAACATACAGCTATGTTCATGTAAGAAAATTAAACGTAAGTGTGCAACAAATTTTAAGCAGAGTTTGATGGAATGACACTTCCCTTGTAGAATAAAACTGCATGTGTTTTATCACATTTTGATTGAGAGAACATAGAACATTATTGTAAACTTCACATTCAAGAGGCTGATTAAAGCACTAATTTTATACATTTGCTTGGTTTGAACAAGTGTATTAATTCTGAGTTTTGTTTTCTTATAATGTTTTTTTCAAAATCCAACATCCTATAGTCGCAAATCTAGAATTTGAACTTCATGAGTTCAAAATCCAATCAAAAGCGATGACTCTAATAAAAAATAAGTTATTGGTTTATTGATAATGGATTATTGATTTAGTGACACAGTTTTGATTTTCTTATTATTGGGTTATTGGTGGTTCCCGATTTGAGGTTTTTTCTTAATGGTTAACTGATATCCGATAGTAAATTAACAAATTATGTTTATACTGATCGGTATATAAAGTTTTAGACTTAGGGTTTAGTTTCATACTTTTATGTCTGACTGTCTCAAACTCTGGGTTATCCTACAATATGCCAGTGTTCGTTTTTGAGCAAAATGTAATCTATCAACGGTCATCTGATCATATGTATGAGTTCATTTGGTTTGTCACATTGTTTTAAACTGATTTTTAGTGATTTTTATGTGTCAAATCTTACTGTTTAAATCAATAACCAAACCGATAACGATCAATAATCATTGATAAAACGATAACTGATAATATAATATCTTAATGGTTTTGTAGTAGCTTAACATATGATCTACAAATTGATCAATAATTAAGTTAAATTGATAAATATCAAAATCGAACTAAACTGGCTGATACACAACCCTAGTTCAACGTAGCACTAACCCTACTAATTATTTGCATTATTGGGTTCAAATTTTAATATTGTTACATATTTAGCATATTTTTAACACAAAAACAAAGTCTGAGTCAAAATTACTGAATTCGTCTAAATGCATTACTCATACTGCATCTGCTTAGACATGTAATTTAAGAAAGCAAAAAACGCTTTTAAATACTATAGTCTAGAGCTAAAGATATGTAAAATGTATTAAAATGTTCTTTAATATATTTTGTGATCTTAAAGATGCTACATGAAAATTTGAGATTAACGAATTACCCCCCAAAAAGGCTGTTTTAAATCGATTAATAAAAAAAACTAAGACAAATAAATTGAAACGAGAAAAAATTATGATTCCTCATTCCTTCCCGGCCCCTCAAACCTCATAAATATAGAAGTTGTTGGACCATTTTTAATACAATATTGTTGTACAAACAAAAATGAGAAATGCAACTTTTCCATTTAAAATGTGATAGAATAAATAAATGCAAGTAATACATGTACTCATTCACACACGATTTAATCGAATTTCATTCTTTTTCACTATTCAAAATAGTGAAACTTTCGATCAAGTTTTTCTCTCGCCATTTACGAGTTGACTTATTTTAAAGTCCACAAGATGTCAAAAGGAATTAAAATGAGATCATATGTTACTTAATAATGCAACTTTAGGTTCCCTTTTAATAAAGAAAATGAATTTACTATATAATAGGTTCAAAGTAAATCATCACCAACTTTTTTTTTTTTTAAAAAAGATTGATCTCTTTTTCTAGAATGTTAAAAGCAATTCTAGAGAATATAAAAAAACAACTATAATGTGATTTTACAAAATAATTAGGAATATAATATTGTTCTAGAAGAGATGAGTAAAACTTTTCATTACATTCTTCCAATCATCTTTAAGAATAACTTAAATTTAATTTTATTTAGATATAATTGGATATAATTATAAAAAAACCTCTCAGTATTCCTTTAATCATCATCTATAAAAGCATATTTGAATATTTTGAGTGAATTTTATGCGATCATTTATTTCGATCTTTTGAATTCTCTTTTACATATAGTAAATTATTCATCTTCTCTGTTGGATACATAAGTTGATTGATCAAACTATATTAAGATATTATTGTGTCTTTTATGATATATTTCTTTTTTGTTATCCAATTTATCATTTTTATACCAAAATTATTTAAATCCTTTCAATATGAACCTTACAAAATTATTCTTAGCACTCACAACTCACATATAAGAAAAAGAGGAACCACATTCCATCAACTTTGGCTTCAATTAATTAAATACTAATCAAACAAATGATTTACATAATGTTTTCATTATTAAAAAAATATTTTTCATGTAAAAAATATTTTTGTTATACCTAAAGGACCACAATGGACAGATGCTAAGAAAGTAGCAAACTTCACTTTATAATTTCATTTGGAAATATTCTCTTCATCAATGAAGTTGTAATTGAATTGCACACCATTTTCATTGCAAAATTCTCTAGTGAAAATGTCTTCTAGATGCTTTTGTGTTTGTGCACAAGTACAATTACATATTCTAACAAGACAACTTTATATAAATATATTGAATTCTATCGATTCGTTTTATCTGGAAGTTTCAACCGTTAAAGATATATTCTTTTATTTATTTAAGTTCTCAATAATTTTAAATTTATATTAAGAGGCAGATTCATAATTTTAACTTTCTGAATTTCAAATGTTAGGATATGCATAACAATTACTAGGTCATTCTAGATTATTTCTACCGATAAAGTGATTTTTCTTAATACAATTAGATATTTTTTGAACAAAAGTTATTAACTGAGCTTAATATATTTTATACTTCCAAGTCAAGAAGGTTAAACTCGTTAAGTTTTAATCCTGGATCCGTGACGAACGTCAATAATTGAAATCTCAATATATATTAATTATTCAATGAATTTTCTTTCTTTTAAGGCCATAATTTTGCAATGATATAAAATTATAAATAAGAATAGAATCTATCATTTTCTTGAATGAAATGCTATCCAGCCTTTCCCCTTATTAAATTTTAACTTTATGCTATTTTTCACCTTGTAATCATATTCCTATTTTCAAAATAATATGAACCATACTTTAGAGAACATTGTTTCTGTCACCAACAATAATATTCTTAAATCATACTACAATTGTTAATAGTTATAATGTTCTTTTATAAGTATTGGTTCCTATTATTTTCAGATATAAAATTACTAGATGAAGAATATAACTAATAAAGTAGCTGTATGTACTAATAAACAACTTTTTTTCCAGGTTGACATTAGGGTAAAAAGTAAAGACTTCCTGTTTACACAGTGACAGAGTCATTATTTTTATCGAGAGAACAAGATTTAAAATAGGAAATTATAGACATACTAATAGTTGAACGGGTAACATCTACTAAATATATAAAAATAATTTTAATTATGTATAAATAATATAGTTTTTTACAGAACGAGGTTGGGATAACCTCCGAGAGTCCTTACTAGCTTCGCCCACAGCCCCACACTTGAATAGATTATATTTTTACTTTATCAATGATTAATTAACATGTATTTTTTACTTCATTAAATCAGTAAGTTGTACTATTTCTATTTCAATTTTTTTGTTTTACTTTATTTTAATTAGTCTGCTTAGTAAATATATATATTTTTTTAACAATCATTTGTTCAACTTTCATGTGAAATGTTTAAAAACATAAGATTAAAGAATATTTTGATACATTCTACGTTTTTTTTAGTAATTTAAAATTACGACTTTTTATACTTCGTACTAAGTCAAAATCGGTCAAAAAAATTAAGATGAATGAAGTATTAATTTCGTCATTTTCCAGCAATTATCTTTTAATTGACCTCGATAGATATATTGTCCGTGTATAGAATTTAAAACACATTAGAATAAAGTGATAATGACATTAAATTGGAAATATTGGACCAAAGGACCATTACCAATTAAACAAAAAAAAATCAATTTAGCATCAAAATTTTTCTTTATTTTTTTTATATAAATAAAAATGAAATGGTCGACATAATGAAGAACATATTCTATACTCATTTATAAGTTATTTTACATTTTAAAGAAAAGAAAAATTTGAACATCAACAACCTCTATAAATAAGGTCTTTGCAAAACTCTAAGCTCCAACATATCAAAGTGGAAAAAAAAAAAACCCTCTTAAAACCTAGAAGTTAAATAAGAGTTTATTTTTTTTATTTTTATTTTTATTTTTATTTAAAAATAAAATAAAAATGAGTGGTTACAACTACCCAACATGGCCTGAATTTAACAAGAAGCCAATCACACAACAAATCAAGGGGTCTCAAGTCATTACTTTCAACTCTTCAACAAAATGCATGAACCATTTTTTGAAAGATACAAACAAATTGGTAATCATCATTTTACTTTATTGTAACATGTTGTAGAGCTTGTTTCGATTAGTTGATGGTAAATAGTTGATAAGCTTTAAGCGTTGAAAATCATTTGAAACGGATTTTATAAATAAATAGTTATGTATTTAGAAAGAAGTATTGAGATACAAATAATTATTTTGATTCTCTGAAAGATACAAAAAAAAAGAAGGGTATCATTTTTACATTATTACTTTATTTTAACTTGTTGTAGAGCCTATTTTGATTAGCTGATAGTAAATAGCGGATAAATACTGAAAATTATATTTAAGTATTTGAAACTCATTTTATAAATAAACAGTTATGCATTTAGATAGAAGTACTGAGACACACATAACTATTTTGATTCTTTGAAAGATACAACAAAAATGGTTATCATTTTTACATTATTACTCTATTTTAACTTGTTGTAGAGCCTATTTTGATTAGTTGATAGTAAATAGCGGATAAATACTGAAAATTATGTTTAATTGTTTGAAACTGATTTTATAAATAAACAGTTATATATTTAGATAGAAGTACTGAGACATATATAACTATTTTGATTCTTTGAAAGATACAAAAAGAAATGGTTATCATTTTTTCATTATTACTCTATTTCAATTATTTTATTATATGGTACTAATCATTTGCCTTGTTTCTAGTAGGTTGTTATTGACTTCACAGCTACATGGTGTGGTCCTTGTAGAAACATGGATCCAATTATCAATGACTTTGCTGCCAAATATACAAATGTTGAGTTTGTCAAGATTGATGTTGATGAACTAGTTGTATGACTTCTTAAACTTCATAATCCTTTTCTTTTTTCGAGTTTAAGTTCTATAAATTGACTTGTTTACACAATCAGGTCCACTTATAAGATTAATATAGGAAAACCTATATAATAAACGTCACAATTTGGTAAAAATATTAGAAGTTAATAACGTCAGTGTGTATATCTTAAATCCTTTTCCACGATACTAATTTTACTCGAATCTTGGACGATTGGAAACAGGATGTAGCTGTAAATTACGGGGTTCAAGCTATGCCAACGTTCTTGTTGATGAAGAAAGGGGAGGTTATTGACAAGATTGTGGGAGCAGATAAAGATGGACTAAAGATGAAAATTGAGAAACACAAAGGTAGCTTATACTAAGCAAACCAAAGGGAAATACAAAGCAATGACACTTCTTGTGTTGAATAAAGTTCATGTGTTTGTGGAAATTTTGAAGTGGATGAGATCAGGCTAGTGGTCTCAGTTATAATTTTTAAACTGATACAACTAGTTGTATATCCATATCAAGTTCTTTGTTACATTTATTTGAATAAGAAAATCTCTTGTTTTTGTGTTCATATGTCTGTTCTAAATGGTCAGAAAATTTAAAATTGGCGCTTGTTTGCCTCTGCGGACCAGATTGGATCATTGCTAAGATCTTAACAAATGTCAATGAAAAATTTTGAAAAAAAATCGTAATTTGGATCACCAAAAATTTATGGACTATAGCACATGAAAATTAGAAAAAAATATGAGATTTACTTGCTATAGAGCTCATTTGACCTTGAAAATGAGTCAGTTTGCCCGTGAAAACCAATGGATCAATTTCTAAGGTCTTAACAAACGTCCAACAAATATTTCGACAAAATAAATCAGAATTTCGAATCACCAAAAATAAATGGACTAGCACACAAAAATTGACAAAATAGGGGTATACCTGCTCTAGGGCTCGTTTGACCTTGAAAATGGACCGATTTTCCTGTGGAGGCCAATTGGTTACGTTGTAAAGGTCCTAATAGACGTCCATGAAGAGTTTTGTCAAAAAAAAATTTAAAATTCAAATCACCAAAAATATATGGACTATAACACACGAAAAATCAGCAAAATAAGGGTTTACGTGCTTTGGGATTTTTGGACATTGAAAATGGAATGGCTTGCCTGTGGGACCAACCGTCTCCATTGCTAAGGTCTTAATAGACGTCCATGAAAATTTTTGGCAAAAAAAATCTGAATATCTGAATCACCAAAAATCCTTGGACTACAACACACGAAATTAACAAAATGAGGGGTTTACCTTCTATGGGCTTGTTTGACCTTGAGAATGGATCATTTTGTTTGTGGGAACCTATTGAATCCATTGCTAAGGTCTTATCGTACTTCCATGAAAAATCTCGGCAAAGTAAAATCTAAAGTTTCGGATCACCAAAATCTATGACTATAACACACGAAAATCAGCAAAATGAGGGTTTACTTGCTCTGGACTCGTTTTACCTTAAATATGGGTCGGTTTGCCCGTGAGGACCATCTGACTACATTGTTAAGGTCTTAAAGGACGTTCATGAATAATTTTAGCAAAAAAATCTAGAATTTTGGGTCACCGAAAATCCATGGACTATAGAAAATGAAGGTTTACATGCTCTCGGCTCGTTTGACCTCTAAAATGGGCGGGTTTGCACCTGGGGACCAACTGTTCTCCATTGATAAGGTTTTAACGGGCATCCATGATAAATTTTTCCAAAAAATACCGAATTTTGGATCACCAAAATCCATGAATTATAACACACGAAAATCGGCAAAATAAAGGTTTACCTACTTTGGGTTCATTTGACCTTAAAAATGAACATGTTTTCTCAAGGGTATCAACTGACTCCATTCCTAAGGTCTTAATGAACGTCCATGAAAATATTATCACCAAAAATTCATGAACTATAGCACATGAAAATCGGTGAAATGGGATTTTATCTGCTTTGGGCTCATTTGACCTTTAAAATGGGTCGGTTTGACTGTGGCGACCAACTGACTCCATTGCTAAGGTCTTAACGGACGTTCATGAAAAATTTTAGCAAAAATTAATCTAGAATTTTGGATCACAAATAATTCACCGACTACAACACACGAAAATAGGCAAAACGGGGGTTTGCGTGATCTAGGGCTCGTTTGACCTAGAAAATAGGCATGTTTGATGAAGATATAGTATTATTAGATAACTACTATGTAAGGCTAAAAGATAATGGGTCAAATCCGATTATAAAAAGTCTAACTAGAAAGGTGGTTGAAGAAAACATCGAAGGGAATGAGCTATGGCCGAGGACAAGTCATTAAGGTGGTGACTCTACCACCTAGAAGGATGGAGATCCGAAAATCTAGGTTCAATAAATTCAAATAAAGTCATTGATGACTGTTTAACATTGTCAAAAAAAAAAAACTTTAGTCAATTCTCGTGATGAGATAATGTTTAGTATCAAAGATAAAGTATTAAGAGTTTTTAATGCTTTTAAGTTTGATTTAGTATATATCATTAGGTATCTATAGGATGACACATTTAGAAATAACCAATATAAGTACGAAGTGTAAACCGCTTCAACGAGAATTCGATAAGACTAATTATCTACACACTTATGAATCGAATAGTGTTCATAGATGAAAGAAACGAACAAAATAGTGAGAACGAAATATGGTTAAAGAGTTAATTGTGTGACTGATGTTGTCTAGATATACACCAAAACTTTACAGTTCAAATATTTCAGATTTATCGACTGACCGGATAAATCTAATATGTTTCACTACGAAAAGTTCAAAGAAAAACTTACTTATTCAAATGCAATTAATCTTTACATACAAAACCCAAAATTTGTTATTCATGTTTTTCATCATATAGTCATTCTCCAATATAGTCTTTCTCAATTCACGTGGGGGATTATTGAGTTTTAAAAGGTGTAAATGGGAAATGAAATATTCTTCCAAAAAGACACCAACAGACGTGATGTAATTTGAATAACACATTTTCACATTGAATGAGTTGTGACTTTTTCAATGGTTGTGACTTTTACGATGAGTTGTGGCTTTTCTGATAAGACACAATAGCATCTGTTCATACTACTCTTTGTTGGCTATAAATAGAGGAATTTTCTCTTATTTTTCTACATCAATTTTTTTTAACTTCTTCTGCATATTTTCTTACAAGCAAAATAATAAATCGGTGTTGCTTCGTTACTTATTTTGAGTTGGACGAAGTTATTGACGTTTGAGGTATCGGTACACCAATAATAGGTATATTGACTTTGACTAGGGAGGAAGCAATCCATAACCTAGAGTATGGACTAAACAAGGAATAAAGAAGGAACTAGTGACACCATCTACCCTTTATTTTAACCCCTCAAGTTATTTCAAGATAGTAGGAATCAATACTTGAACAAAACATTGTATCCATCAATAGCAGTAATATTTGACTTCTTAAATATGCTAAAAAAGTAAAAATAATTATAAACAACTTTGTTGCAGGGTGAAAAATACAGAGTGAGAATAAAGTGGTAAAGATCCTGCATTAGTAATACTGAAAAAAGAACCAACACAAACAAAAGACACATAGCATCAAATCTTCTAATATATGATGGAATGATCAACACAACTCATAATGAACATATTCTGTGTTAAATTTTAAGTTTCTTGTACATCAGCAACCAATATAAAAAGGGGTCCCTGGAAGACTCTAAGCTCCAACAATAATCCAACGATAAATCTTTCGAAAACCAGAAGAGCAAGTTCGAAGAAAATGGGTGCTAACTACTCATCAACTTGGCATGAGACTCATAATATGCCAATCACACCACAAAGCAAGAGGTCTCAAGTCATTGCTTTTCACTCTTCAACAAAATGGAAGCTCCATTTTGATTCTTTGAAAAATACAAACAAACTGGTAACCATTAACTGTGTACAAGACTATCACTGTATTTAGTAGTCTTTTGAGTGACCTGATAGTGTTGAAAAATTTAATATTTGTGTTATAGAAGTCATTGTATATTAGAAGTTATGCAGTACTAATCATTGGTATCTTTTGCTCTGTTGCTACTAGATTGTTATTGACTTCACAGCTACATGGTGTGGTCCTTGCAAATACATGGAACCAGTTCTCAATGACTTTGCTGCTAAATATACAGACGTTGAGTTTGTCAAGATTGATGTCGATGAGCTGGATGTATACTCTTATTATCTTTAACTTGATAACCCTTTTCTTTTTTCCCTACACTTTTGGTATTTATACGGATACTAATTTCTCTAAATCTTGGATGAACTGTAAACAGGATGTAGCTCAAGAATATGGGGTTCAAGCAATGCCAACGTTCGTGCTGATAAAGAAAGGCAAGGTAGTTGACAAGATTGTTGGAGCAGACAAGGATGGGCTACAGAAGAAGATTCAGAAACACAAAGCTATCTACGTCTAAACAAACCAAATGCAGTAACGTAATGAGCAGGGTTTACTCGACGATAGGTCTCTGTGCAGAATAAATGTCATATCTTTGTCAGTAAGAACTAGTTATGTACTCACCTATGGTCTTTCTCACTTCTGATTGTAAAATCCAAACAGGCTGACTTAAGCACTAATATTGGTATATTTGATATGAATAAGTAAAAGGTCTTTCAGGTTTCTGGGTTCATAGAATGTCTAATATTCATCAGTGTATCTATGCCCCTGTACTACACTTTAGAATATAAAAAATGAAAATACTAAAGTATATTTGACATTGCCATACGACGTCTTTATCATAGAGAATCAATATAATGATAAAGATAAATGAACGTAAGTAAAAGGCATTTAGTCGGTGCACCTTGAAAGTAAACCTGCCATCCTGATTGAGTTAGCTGACGAGGAGCTAAATGAAAAGGGAAATCTTCATGCAAAGCAAATATACTCCAAAGAAAAATCTCAGAAGGGGAGTTTCAGCCATACCTATGCCAAAAAGCACCAAGGCAATATATTCATCAAAGGTCTGCCATAGATGAAATACACAATTAGAACAAAGAGCCACTACTCGCAACTACAATACTTAATATATAGTATCCACCTCTAAATCAAACAACACAGCTATTAAACTACTTACTCCTTTTACATCCAACAAAAGAAAATGCAAGCAGCTAAAGAAGTAGCTACATTAGCTCCTCTTTTGGTGCTTACTATTTGTAAATGTTGGAAGGCATCCTTAATATTATATCCTAATATGCACAATTTCATTACTACAGAAAGCTTGTTAAATATTTACATTCCGCAGCAACTCCAAGATAGTGTTAGTGACACCTTAAGTTAAAAATAGGACTAGTCAATACTCCTGCATAGCACCCTTCTGAGATCAGATTTCTGATCTGCATTTAGCCTTGATGGAAATTTAATGTCAAACTTGATCTTCAAATTCCCTTTTTTTCCACGTTCCTTTGATATTGGCATTCCCTCATTTTGGATTATCAGCTCCTGTCCTGGTTTGACGATCTCTTTGATTGGTATTGTGAGTTCCCTTCCGTCCAAAGTAGTCAAGCTGATAGTTTTTCCAGTGAGAGCATCCAGTAACGATATTTTCTGATTCGTGACTAGATCATTTCCATCCCTCTTGAAGACAGCATGTGGCTTTTCATCTATAACAAAAATAAGATCACCCGGGGCAGCTCCATATTCATAGTCCCCTTTCTCTGGAAAAGTTATTTTTGTGCCTTTCTTCCAACCTGGTTTGATGTGTATTGCTAAGACCTCTTCAACAGTTGTTGGCTTACTGCAAAAACAAATTCAAACATGGAAGAGAAGTGATTACAATAGGACTTGAGGTTAGAGCCAGGGAGTGGAATAATTGAGTGAAACTTCATAATTTAATACATTCATGGCTTGTATCCACATATTTGCAGAACTATTGTCAATATTTGCCATTGCTTTGCTACCCCAACCCTCACCTTGACCCTCCAAAAAAAGAACTATTCCTTTCAGTAGCTAAAAGTTTTGCCTCCCATTACCTTAAGTTTTTAAAGTAGTTTTATCATTGCACATGGGAATCAAAACACTGAGCACGATCAATCAGCATACCAAGGTAATCATAAGCTCTATCTATAAGGCGAGGATTACGAAAGATCATACAGACATAGAATTAGACATTTGGAGTGTGGACAATATAACATTGGGTAAAGCAATAATAAGGATAGGGTTGGCTCAAATACCATGTAAAAAAATGGAATTTAGGCTTGACTTAACACTAAAAGCTAGATTATAATGTGAGACTATATAAGAAGACAAGACAATTAATATTTTGAACAGGGGAATTGTAACCGAGATCAATCTACCTCCCTGGTGACCATAAATAAGCATTAATCAACAGGGACTTTGATATACATCTGCAAACTGGCCTGGGTTTAAGAGCTTTTGATTCCTAAAAGAAAGAATTGCCATGTATTTTCTTTAAAACAATCACATGTCTTTTTCAACCTTTACGACTTGTTAAGTAACAAAGAAATGACAGCATTACATGTTTTGTTAATGTACGAATGGAGGATGTGCAAAAGCACCAGAGTTAACAAAATAAATATCTAATCCACTCAATTAGCTGAAAACCATTTGGTCAAGATGCATTTAAGACATTAATCTCACTTATAAGATATTTTTGTAAGCCATGGGCACTGAAATAACTTTTCAGTAGGTTGACAGCTAGCTTGTCAGTACAAATTGAAAAGAACTTCTAGTATCACAAAGCCAAATTATTGTGTAATAAAATGACATGGGTCCAATCAGAGTAAAATGAGTATTAATCCTTTAGCCAGTCTCAACTACTATAGTTGTTGTGAAAATAGTTTTCAACCACTAGAATTAAAAAAATGTGAAGTTGATTACTTTACCTAAGTGAGTTTCATCTTTCAAAACAAAAACTTAACATTTACATAGGATAATGATCCTACTTCATCCTCAATTCTGATATTACGTGGACTCTCCACAACCATTGCCGCACCTATTTCAGATTCTCTAGAAGACACTATCGACATTTTGAAGAGACCGAGCAACATAGCTCAATTCTATCAAACAGGTTTTGCTGCAACACCAAGGTATTCTAACCTTTCTTCCAGTTCAAACCATATTCTTTATAGCTATGTCAAGCAAGATACTAGCTGATACGCATTGGGATGTTAAAGAGCTATCAAACTTCTACCATACTCCACCAAGGACGCGATTTGAAAACAGAACTTGGAACTTTTGTCCATTGAACCAGGTAGAGAATCAATCTTGACTATTAAACATCAATGAATCTAATAACCATAGAAGCATAAAGGACCTCAGTTTCGCCGAAACACCCAAAAAAGTCATAGACAATTCAGCTGTTAGGAAATTCAGCAATTGAAAAACATAAACTTCTATCCTCCAGAATTCAAACAAATACCAAAACACCTACTTCTTTTGCTATCAAATTTGCATTCAATCTCAGCAATTTGATGACTAAAAATGAAAATTAGTTCCAGCAACAGAACAATTTTGATTCAGAGAGTACAATAATCTCAGTCAATGCCTCAGAAGAAAAGTAAATTAACTTTTTGATTCAAAAAAAAGTAAATTGACTAAAAATAAACAAAGCCATGCTATAATAAAAAAAATATTTATATTTTTCGAATTCATCAAAGATATATATTTAATATAGGAACAAAGATGTGGAATTACGTATTCAACGATGACGCACAAATATACTTGTATAATATAAGGTATACCTACCCAGAGTCATCCAGAAGAATCCTTGAGATCTTCATTTTCCTTCTAGATCCTTTGTAAAGCTCTTCCAAGCTACACGGAAGTTTATTCTCCACCGGCGCTGCTTTCCGACCAACTCCGGCACCAGAACCACTACTAAGCCCCTCCGATCCACCAAAAAACTCAGCAAAAATATCCTCCGCATCACGCGTATTGAATCTAAACCCTCTACCATTACCAGTACCACTACCAGCACTAGTCGGCGATGCCGAAGCAAATTGACCAGACTTCAACGCATCGTCACCGTACAAATCATAGATCTGACGCTTCTGAGGATCACTAAGCACATCATACGCCTCAGAAATCTGCTTGAATTTCGCTTCTGCTTCCTTATTGTTCTGACTATTCTTATCTGGATGCCATTTCATCGCTAATCGCTTGTACGATCTCTTCAAATCTTCTTCACTCGCATTCCTAGATACTTTCAGTAAGTTATAGTAATCAACTCCCATTGTAGCTAACCGTCGGAAAAATCACCACCGGCGATCGTGAATGCGCAAGGTAGATGAAATGATCGATGTTGAGCTAAGATACGCCTTAAGTGAGATAAAGAGATTTTTTTTATATTCGAATTTTCGTTAAAATGACTGCGCTGTTACAGAATGATAATGACTAGCCTTTTTCAAAGGGATAAAAGAACACTGACATAAAAAGAAGAGATGGAAGAATCATCTTTTTCAAAAAAAATAAATAAATACTTTTATTAAAGTATTAAGGTCAAATTAATTCAGTATTTTCTTTGTAACTTGAATATATGAGATAACGTTACGATGTGTCAACATATGAAGACGAGATATCTATTTGGAGTTGGCTTACTGAACAGACCAAGTAAGCTCAAATCGACGTAATATGAAATCACAGAGAGCAACAAAAGTTCACAAACCCTCCTTGATACAAAACAATAATGCTTGTTGAAGAAGTACCAAGAAGAGGTATTTGATTCGATAGGATATAAAACAATTTTCATGTTATTAAGAATATGATCTTAGATAAGAAATTATGAAGAATACGAAACATGTATTATATCGAAAATTTTCTTATTACTCCTTTTATCTACATTTAATTATCATAATTTCCTTTTTTTAACGTCAACTTATAAGAATTTTAAACAATATTTTACTGTATATTCTTTTTATCATATTGACGTGAAAGTTTCAAACTTTCATATTTTTCACATTTTTCTATTTTAAATTATATAATGTTGTTTGAGTAAATTATAATTTTTTTTAAAAAAAATTGAATTTTATAATTAGTGTCGACGTGGCGTAATGTGATTGGATGTGAGATAAGTTTGATGACGGAGCTGTTAATTAGTAAAGTAGTAGGCGAAGAGAACGTGCATGCGATTAAAGAAAGTGGGGACCACAGACAGTATCTTCAGTTGGAAACAGAATCTTTTCTGTGTGCCAATTTGGCGACTTGACGGCGGACCCCCTCTACGTCGTCGTTTTATTAATAACTCCGTTTCGAAAATATTTAAAATACGTCGTAGAAAAAATAATGTATGCATTAAAATTAATGAAAATATCGTTAATTACACTATATCCATATTGTTATCTGTTATATTGTACTGTTAGTCTAGATATAAATTGTTACTTAATTGTCATTATATCGTTTAAATTTATCCTATTATTTTACGAGAAAATCTATAAGTAACGATTGATCTGATGTGATTGTATTGTTATCTATCTTTACATATTATTTCATAAGATTATTTTATATTTTACCCACATAGTTTTATCGTGTATCTTACTTTTCTGATAGTTTATTATTACTATAACAAAAAAATAGATTTTAGCGGTAATAATTAGATATACACATTAACAAAGAATATTAAAGTTTTTATTGTCATTAATTAATTTTCATTAATGTCATTATAGGATTTAGAGACATCTACAAAAAGTGTAAAATTCTCATTATAGAATCACATTTAGCGACAATATAATATTTGGTATAGTGTATCGATATATGATTTGTAATTATAATAATCTATTCAAATAATGGATTTATTAAAATAATATATTATAATATAATACGATACATTATGACACGACCTATCGATGTATTAGCCAGAAAGTATGGGCCATAGTATTTATAATACAAAACAGTGTTCGATTTTAATTGTAGTGACATAATTTTGAATTGTAAGTTGGGCCACTTTCCAAGAGGTCCCTTTACAATTGCTAATGAGATGGTACCACACCTAAGGTAAACGCCAATTCTAAATTATTAGAGCACATGAGAGTAGGAGTGTACAAATCGAAATATTAAGTTAAAATTAAATTGATGAATTAAATAAAATCGAAAAAAAAGACTTGTAGTTTAGTTGATTGGTTTGGCGATTGAAAAAAAAAGTGATCACTCTTGATTTGATTTGGTATTAAAAAAAAAATCAAATCGAACTCAAACCAAAATCGACACACACACACATATATATACATAATTTATTTTATTTATAGATAAAAAATATTATTTACATATAATTTACTTTGGTGATATATTTTTGTTAGTTTATGATTTTCAATTTTATATATTTTATTTCAAAATTTGGATTTGTAAAATTTTGTAAAAATACATATATATAATTTATTTTACGGAAAAGGGCCTAAAATACCCTCGAAGTATTGAAAATGGTACATAATTACCCTCCATCCACCTATTGGCCCCCAAATACCCTTCACATCCACCTTTGGGTCCAAATTTACCCTTTCATTAACGGACCAAAATTAAAAATATGGAAAAAGAGCCTAAAATACCCTCGAAGTATTGAAAATGGTACACAATTACCCTCCATCCACCTATTGGCCCCCAAATACCCTTCAAATCCACCTTTGGGTCCAAATTTACCCCTTCATGAACGGACCAAAATTAAAAATAATTAAATAATATTTTTTAATTACATGACACTCAATCATTGGTTGTAATTTAATATTTAAAATAATTTTTAACCCAACCATTTTAACTAAACCCGCCTCACTTGACCCAATTAAAAAAATTAACCCATCTAATTAAAATATCCTAAAATCTTATTCCTCCTATTTTTTCAATTCCCATGACTTCATTGTAATTTAAGTTCTTCGGGGAAGAAATCGAAGAAGAAGCTGACATTTTCTTCATGAAGAAGAAGAAGAAGAAGACGACAATGGAGTCATGAAAATTGTGAAAATGGGAGGAATAAAATTTTAGGATATTTTAATTAGATGGGTTAATTTTTTTAAATTGGGTCAAGTGGGGCGGGTTTAGTTAAAATGGGTAGGTTTAAAATTATTTTAAATATTAAATTACAACCAATGATTGAGTGCCACGTAATTAAAAAATATTATTTAATTATTTTAAATTTTGGTCCGTTCATGAAGGGGTAAATTTGGACCCAAAGGTGGATTTGAAGGGTATTTGGGGGCCAATAGGTGGATGAAGGCTAATTGTGTACCATTTTCAATACTTCGAGGATATTTTAGGCCCTTTTTCTGTATTTTTAATTTTGGTCCGTTAATGAAAGGGTAAATTTGGACCCAAAGGTGGATGTGAAGGGTATTTGGGGGCCAATAGGTGGATGGAGGGTAATTGTGTACATTTTCAATACTTCGAGGGTATTTTAGGCCCTTTTCCGTTTATTTTATTTATAGCTAAATAATATTATTAAAATGTACTTTGCTAATATATATATATATATATATATATATATAATATATATATATATATATATCTATATATATATATATATATATGTATATATACACACATTATCTATAAATATATTACAAAATTAGATGTCATCTGAATCTACTAAGATTAAACAACTAATCTAGTTAGGAAATAAAATCCAAATACAATATATAGTTGTAATGCAAGAGTAGATTCAATAACTTCTTTCGACATATTAATAGAGTTGCAAAAAAGGGTTGGTCCTGTCCCGGTCGATTCAAGTCTTGCGGGTCAAGAAATTTGATGGGCTAGGGTTGGTCGGCCATTAATATAAAAGGGTCTGAAAATGTTCAACCCAATGCAATCCTAGAATGGTCGAGGGTTATTTTTTAAAAAAATTCAGACTTTAAAATTTTATAACATCAAGAAAATGAGAAGGTTTTCAGATCAAATATGACAAATAATAGTGTTGTGTCAATAACACTAGCAAAAAATTTAATGTGATTATCATGTATTTGAATACTAGATACGCGAGATACATGTATTTGGTGTGATGCATCCCTGATACGCGAGCGAGATAAGAGAATGGCGAGTCAGATGGGAGGAAGGCGAGTGCATTGGATTTTTCTATGTATCTTAGATACATGTCTATTCACTTGAATAGAGTGTGTCTAGAACAAATTAACCTAGATTTTAGTCCATGTATCCCAAGATATATGTATCTAAACGTATCAAAATATGGTAAGATTCGTAATATTACAACATAACAGACATTTAAGTAATTAGCTCATATACTACTGACCGATTGTTGTAAGTTACCTTAAATAAATAATTTTGACCCATGGCCGACCCCGACCCAACCTGATCAAGCTTCAAGAGTCAATAACTTATATAGATTTGACTTATAAGCCTTAGTTTTAAATAAGTTTGAAAAATCTTATCTCAACCTTATCCTAATAATGAGTTGGATTGAGCCGGCCCTATGAGCTGAGCCTATTTTAACGACTTTAGACATATATATTTGCATTCAAATATACAAATAAAAAAAGAAATTACTAAGATATAATTGTATAAAAATGGTGAAGGTAACAAGCAATTTGTTCTCTCTAATTTTCTTGTTCATTTTGTTAGGTAAGGTTTCTCTATTTTCTCTCTTAATTCATTCATAAGAGTCTCTCCTTTTCTTTGTTCTTAGGTAATTAAAGTATACTAGTTGTGTGATCATTTGATCCAAATAATAACATATTTACCGTTTAATTAAAAATTAATCGATGAACATCCTAACTAAATATTATAATATAAAGTCGTAATTATTGTCATTAAAAGACATATACATGCCTTATGAAAAGAAAGATACAAATCTTTTTCCCTTCGTACCTAACACACCCTCAATTTCTATGTATTATCAATAAATTTAAACTTTTTAATCTCTTAACATTTCTTATGATTTATTCACAGGTTCACAGGTTCACCATCGTATATGATATCGGGACAAGTTCAAAATTGTAAAAGTAAAAAAGATTGTTATCCCGCGTCTTGTAAACATGGAATTCTACTATGTATAGAAGGATTTTGTATGTGTGATGAGCCACCAATGTACGTGAATAGTGATGGTCCTTGCAACAAGAAAAGTGATTGTGATACAACTAAATGTGCACCCATATGTCCACCAAAATGTATACATGGAAATTTTGTTTGTAGTGGTCCTTATTGTATGTGAACATGAAATATAATTAAATATAAATAGGACAATTTCTATCATAATTAAGAAAAAATTACAATGTAATTACTCTAATTATCTTACAATAAAATGAAAATATTAAATTCAAGTAAATTCCTTTTGTCACTTACTGCACCTTAAATTCCTTTTTTCACTTAATGCACCTTAAATTCCTTTAAATCTTAACATGTGCACCACCTATATATATATGTCACATGATATATACAAATCAAATAAAAAAAATCATCAAGATCTAGAAAATGGAGAAGGCAACAAACATTTTGTTCTCTCTTACTTTCTTATTCATTTTGTTAGGTAAGTTTTTTCTATTTTCTCTATTGTTCTTTCAATTTCATTAATATAAAGTACTTTCATTCGTTTCAATTTATTTTTATATATTTAAGTATCGTCGTTCTATGTCAATTGTCTCCCTCTACCATCTTGCCCCACCCTAGACCACTCTCACTCTTGTCGCTGGCCCTTATGTAGTTCAACTTTTTATCTACTTATATATTTTTCTTCGTACCAAATACACTTTTAGTTTCTAGTTATTGTCAATGAATTTAACTATATATCGGTCATTTAGCATTTTTTATGATTATTTTACAGGTTCACCATCATATATGGTATTAGGCCAAATTCAAAAGTGTAAAGTCCAACAAGATTGTGATCTTGGAATCTCTTGCAAACATGGAATTCTACAATGTGTTGAAGGATTTTGTATGTGTGATAATGAGCCACCAATGTACCTAGCAAGTGATGCTTCTTTAAGGAAGAATACTCAAGTTAATCATTGCACAAAGGATAGTGATTGTGCAAATAAATGTCCTCCCATATGTCCTGCAAGTTGTTTCAATGGAGTTTGCTTTTGTAGTGGTAGTGAGTGTTGAGGCCAAAATTGAGTCATGAAATATATATAATAGAACAATTTATCTCAATTACATCTATTATAATAATAATGATGTTATTTATTAATTTGTTTCTTTTGTTTTCTGATTTCTATTAAAAGAATACATAATATAACATAAAATTAATTTAGTGGAAAACTTAGTTATTATAGTGTAATATTGTTGTGAACGCGGATAGGTCGGAGGTTGGCCAAGCTATTGGGCCTGTGACTAAACCACAAAGAGGCCCAAGAATTAGACAGCTAAATAATAGATTTGCTTGGGATCTAGGTTGAGTAGAGTTTCCTCTACGGTTATGGAAGGGTATGCGTGAAGTGAAGAAACTGTCTCTCATCTTCTTTTTAGAATCTAATTTTCTCATCCTATTCTTATCTCTATCTCTAGTTACTTGATGTTTCAGTACTCTCCTTATAATTCAAGTGTTGTCGTTGTAATTTGGCTATTTTATTATATAATGTTTGGATATTTGTGTTGACAAATCGGTTTGTTTCAAATATCTTCATAAAAAATGGATGTTACAAAAATATTAGACTCTACGAACAAAAAAATCTTCTAAGAAAAAGACATAAAGCAAATTTATCCCAATAATTAAGTGAAACCGTAAAAGCATAGTAGTTTTGATTTACTTTTAATACGTTAAGGGTATCTAATAAGTGATGAAAGGAAGATTTTTAAAAAAATTTAATACGTTAAGGGCATTAAGCTTCGTTTCTTTTCCGTTTTATTATTTGTCAAATTAAAGTAGAAAGTGTGTGACATAACTAACTAGGATAACCTATCTTGTAATTGTTCATAACACTAGCTAGGATGCTAGTTCATGATATTCAATGGAATATTTCAAATTAAAATTCAAATTATCTTTATATTTTGTTTGATTGAACATATAAATTTATTTTGAAATTCGATAACTTCACTTTTTAAAGTTAAATTTGCACTTCTTTTATTAAATAAATATTGAAGTACAAAAGGATTGTACATTATCAAATGCAAGTCTATTAGCAATTTTATTCCCTCTCTCTATAAATTTTTCTAGTTCTCCCACCATCTTATTTTTTTTAGATCGGATTTTTGACTCGATATGAGTATTGATAGATTCATTTTTTTCATGTAGATAACGTGTTTAATAGATTTGAAACATTCTAAAACTCTATGAAAAAGAATGGAGGTTGTATGAGGGTTCCTGGCGTGTTCGTTTGACCTTCGAAGTGGTTATGAATGTTGAATTTTGAGATGATTTTGGTTTATACATTTGACACTCTTCTATGAAAGAGTTTGGGTTTTAAAACTATTTATTTTATTATTTATTTCTTTCACGTTTATTTATAACAATATATTTGTATTGACATATCATCGACTTATCTATCGAAAAATTTAAAATAAATATTATCAAAACTTTTAATAAGTTAATTCATTTTAGACCCCGTAAATTCACTTTTTAATCCTATTATCAAGACGAATATGACCGATTGAAAATAGTCATGAATCAACTTCTTCAATCAAGTTTTGGTTGGTACCAATATTTCCTTAATACCTTGTATCATAGAGTAAAATTGGTATTTATATTAATAAAAATAAAGATTTAAAAGCCAACGATTAAGCATTTTGATTCTTCTTTTTCTTTACTTTTAAAAGGTTTAATTTGTCCAAAATATAGCAATACCATCACAAGGCTCATTTGATAAATGAAATAAACAAATAAATAAAAAACATTACTTAATTTATTTCATTTTGTTTGTTTTATTTTTCTTTTAATTGTTTTTTCTTATTTTTTTTTTAATTTTAAATTTACGCATGACGTATTTAAGACATATTAAATAAAAAAATTGATACATTATATATATCTTTAATTAGGAGCACAAAATTTAAAGTCTTCATTATCTTTTTAAATTTTATATCAACTCAAGTCAAATCAAATATATTATTTTGAAATTTTTTTCTTAAAATAATAAATATAAATTTGATTCCATTTAATTCCCAATTGACTTCCAAAAAAAAAATTAATTAATTTTCTTTTAATGCTTATTATACATTTAAGATTTTAACCATATTTGGAGTGCATCAACAAGGGAAGTTGGTGGTGCACCATCTATATATATGTATTCTACCACATATGTTTTTGCACATTTATACACAAAACAAAAGAAAAACTATCACTCAAATATAGAAAATGGAGAAGGCATCAAGAATCTTGTTCTCTCTTTTTGTTGTGTTCATTTTGTTAGGTTAGATTTCTTTCAATTTTCTCTCTTTATTTTTCGTAAAAGATTTGATACTCGATACTGCAAATGACATTTTACATTGATTGTTTCATCTTAACCCCACCCCAATCACCTCATCTCATCCATAGCAATTATTTCTATTTATTTTCAATGAATTTAACTATTGATCTTAACTTTTTTTTTAATTGTTTCTTATATAGGTTCACCTTCATGTATGGTGATGGGACAAGGCAAGGCATGTAAAGATGTCAAAGATTGTTATACTTTATTTTGCAAACATGAACATCTAGTTTGTTTAGATGGACATTGTATATGCAATGAGTCACCAAAAGAATTTGTAGATTCTTGCAAAAATGGTGGTGATTGTAAGAATCCTTAAAAGGTGTAACAAAATATTTTATCTTATTATTCTAGTAAACTAATAATAAATATAGCTATTATCATTTTCTTATAACCCTCCATTTGCCTTCTTGATGATTTTTACATATTCGATATATTTTAATTTGTCGTAAAACGTAAGATGTTTCATTTTTCATTTATCAATTTCACTTATTATGCTCGATTGCTTTTGATTGTTAATCTTATATAATTAAACCTACAATGAAAAAGAGTATCTAGTATTGAGATTGAAAATAAGACGGTTAAAATAAATCCAGTATATATGTTATTTATGCTATTTATTTAAAATTTTATGTATCAAATTCAAAATAATTTAAATTGGATGGAAAAACTACATAACACAACAATCAAGTGTTCTTAATCCTTTTAATTTAAGTTCATAAAATTTAAAAGGCTTCATTATTAACTAATCAAATAAAAACAAAAAAAATAATTGAAGTAGAGCAAATATTTTTTAGATGTCATTGAAACTAATTATTGTAATTAATTAAATGTTGGTACTATACATAATTGTACTCACTTTTTTCATTATTTGCAAAAAGGGGTTCTGCTCATCTCATATTGTCTATGATTCAATCAATATTTTTCATTTGTCAAGAAGTGATTTGCCCTTTTATGTAGGATACATTTTTTTATGCGAATTCGAATTTATTTAGTAGATATCGATCATAGGGTGGAAATCGAAAAATAAATAAAAGATGTTTAATACTGTCATATAAATGATAAAATCATAAATATATAAAATATCTTTAAATGATCATAAAATCTTAAATATATGAATATCTTCATAAAATGATAAAATATAAATTTGATTACATTTAATTCCAATTGACTTCCAAAGAAATTGATTATTTTTCTTTAATTGTTTACTATAGATTTTTACCATTTTTAGAGTGCATCAATAAGGTAAGTTGGTGCTGCACCATGTATATATTTGTATCCTTATAACATATGTTTGTGCACATTCATATACAAAACAAAAGAGAAACTTTTCACTCTAATATTATAGAAAATGGAGAGGGAATCAAGAATCTTGTTCTCTCTTGTTATTGTGTTCATTTTGTTAGGTTAGACTTCTTTCAATTTTATCTCTTTCTTTTTCATAAAGATCGTGTTCGATACAATTTCTGATGTTCAATTGTTCAAAATTTTTTTTGAAAGAAGATGTTTTTCTAGTGAAACAAATTCCTTGAAAATTAGAAAAATTATTGATTGAGATCCTGAACTCAATAAAAGAAGGGATTTACTCCGATTCGAACAACTCATCCATGTGTACTTTATTTTATGATATATATTAGATCTGTATACACACAATCATCGTCACCATTCAGAAAACATAATTTACTGTAAAATTATTATGTCCTTCAAAATGGATTTCATAGTAGGAGTAAAGAAATAAGTTCTGCAAGTGTCATTCTATATTGATTGTCTCCTCTCCACTGCTACGACCACCTCATCCCACCCTCCTCCCCCAGCCTAACCCTAATCAAGATATCAATAATTTGTATATATTTTTAATGATTTTAATTGTTGATCTTACCATTTTCTTAAAATTTATTTTTTTATGTAGGTTCACCTTCATGTATGGTATTGGGACAAGGCAAGGCATGTCAAATTGTTAAAGATTGTTATACTTTATTTTGCAAACATGAACATCTAGTTTGTTTAGATGGACATTGTATATGCAATGAATCACCAAAAAAAATTGAATTAGATTATTGCAAAAAAGATGATGATTGTAAAGCTATATGTGGTCCTGAATGGTCATCAATTAAATGTATTGATGGAATTTGCTATTGTAAAAACCCATAATAAAAGGTCTAATAGAATATTTATCTTATTATTAGATTAATTTAAAAATAAGAAATATATAGATCTTATTGTTATTGTCTTTTAATATCCCTTTACTCACTTTCTTGACAATTTTACATAATTGGTTTATTTTAATATGTCGTAGAACGTAAGATGTTTTATTTTTCATTTACTAATTTCACTTGCTATGCTCGATTGCTTTTGAGTGGTATTATCTTTTTCTTTTTTTTTACATAGATAAATGTATTTAAATGAGACTGAAGAATATAAATAATAAAAGAGCAACCAAACTTAAGAATAAATTTATATCAGAGAACAGCCAATATAGATATTGCGGGGAGGGGCGGGGCGGGGCAGGTTGAGCTTAATCCGTAAAATATTTATAAATCCACCCTGCCCTGCCTCACCCCGCATAACACTTTTTTTCATTTTCAACCCTGTCCTGCATAGACAAGTTCTGCATGAGCTTGCCCCACATAGTTTTTTTAATATTTTTTTTCTAATTTGATACTAAAAATAAAATTTGTTAAAATAATTCATTTATTCATCAAGTTGTATTAATTTAATAAAATAGTGACTTAAAATTTTAATTTTAGATGTCAATTGTGGAAAATATGTTAGAAATTGAAATTTTTTATTGAACCATTTTCATTTACACTATCTTGAATATCTGCTTATGTCATTATTTTCTATAAGTGTTTTATCCTCCTTTATAGACTTTGTGACATAAATCCAGATTTAGTTAGACTTCAACGGATAGAAGAAACCAATAAATAAATAATATTTCCCTCTTAATTCTAATGCTATCATATAAACTTAAAGTACATCTGATCTTTTATATCTTTAAATTAAATGATACAACCATAAATATATAAAATATCTTAAAATGATCATATCTTAATTATATGAATATCTTCTTAAAATGATAAATTTTGATTTCATAATTCCCAATTGACTTCCAATGAAATTGATTAATTTTCTTTAATTCCTTATTATACATTTAAGATTTTTACCATTTTGGAGTGTATCAATACAGTAAGTTGGTGGTGCACCATCTATATATTTGTATCCTATCAACATATGTTTATGCACATTCTTATAAAAAAGAACAAAAAGAAACTTTCACTTAAATATAGAAAATGGAGAAGGCATCAAGAATCTTGTTCTCTCTTCTTGTTGTGTTCATTTTGATAGGTTAGATTTCTTTCGATTTTCTTTCTTTCTTCTCCAGAAAGAGTGTGTTCGATAGAATTTTCTGATGTTCGATTGTTGAAATATATTGAAAAAATGTTTTTCTAGTGAAACAAGATTTTTAAAAATTTGAAAAGTTATTGATTGACACCCTGAACTCAATAAGAGTGGGGATTTACTCCTTTTCGAAAACTCATCCATGTATACTTTATTTTATGATATATATATAAAGTAGATCTGTATACACAAATATCATCATCTATATTCAGAAAATAAAATTCACTTCAAAATCGATATGTCCTTAAAATTAGATTTCATAGGAACAAAGAAACAAGTTCTGCAAGTATTATTCTATATTGATTGTCTCCTCTCCACGCTCCGCCTCAATAACCTCTTCACTTAACCTAACCCTAACCAAGATATCATATATAGGAACAAAGAAACAAGTTCTGCAAGTGTTATTCTACATTGATTGTCTCCTCTCCACGCTGCGCCCCGATAACCTCTTCCCCAACCTACCCCTATCCAAAATATCAACACTTTCTATATATTTTCAATGAATTTAATTGTTGATCATAACTTTTTTATTATTGTTTCTTATATAGGTTCACCTTCATGTATGGTGATGGGACAAGGCAAGGCATGTGAAAGTGTCAAAGATTGTTATACTTTATTTTGCAAACATGAACATCTAGTTTGTTTAGATGGACATTGTATATGCAATGAATCACCAAAAAAAATTGAATATGATCCTTGCAAAAAAGATGATGATTGTAAAGTTTTGTGTGGTCCTGATTGGCCAGTAGTTAAATGTATGAATGGAGATTGCTATTGTGACTTTCAAAAGGTGTAATAGAATATTTTTTTTCTTATTATTAGAGTAAATTAAAAATATGAAACATACTTCTTATTATTATAATTGTTGTCTACTAATACCCCTTTATTCACTTTCTTGATAATTTTACATAATTGATTTATTTTAATCTTATTATATATAGAAGGTAAAATGTTTCATTTTAAATTTACTAATTTTATCTAATTTATTATTTGGGTTGGCTCAGTAGGTTTAAAAGGGTGGATATTCACATGGATGATTCGGGATCGATTCCCCCCTCAATGTCTTCTGAGTTGAGCCTGGGTTTACATCGTTGTAAGACGAAATTTATCCAATGCGCACCTAAAGAATAGAGAGTTTGATAAAGATTGTAGCTAACGTTCAAAGTATATGAATATAATTATCAATATCTTGAAATAACATTTATGAAAGTATTACACTATAAATAACCTTCATTTTTTTTATAGATAAATGTATTTAAATGTGGCTGAAGATACAAAAAGTAATTGTATAGATTGTTTTTATATTTTCCCTCCTCTTATCTCTTTTATATTAAGTTTTTCTTTTTATAAATCTAAGCCATTTATATAAAATATTAACATAGGTCAAATTTAATAAGTTTTTAATACTTAAAAGAATAAAATCAATGAGTAGTATATATTAAAGTGATAAAACTTGATAAAATTTCAAATATTTAAAGAACTAAGTTCAATGAATATATTAATAAAGAACCATTATAGACTTAATCATTATATTATATCTACAATATTCAATTTTTTATTTTTTTTTTTGCACATTATTTAGTGTAGTTTATATCTACACACAAACAAACATTGTGAATGAAATCAATAATAATTAAAGAGGTCAAAGTAAATGTGATTTCACATATTTTGACTAATTACATTTATTCTTTAATTATTATAGCTTGTTGACTTACATCTTTAGGAGTTAAAAAGGCAATTCAAATATAACTTAAATTACAAAAATAAAATTCTAAACACTAATAAATTTATATTTGTTTACATTAATTCCCAAATTCCAAATTATAAGTTGGCTAATTTCACTTAATTTATTTTGGATTCTATCAAATATTTGAGGCAAGTTGTTGCACCATCTCTCCCTATATATATATCTCCCAAAACATTGCATACAAATACACAAGAAAAATAAAAAAAAATAATATCATTGTCTATTGAGATATAGTATACAAAATGGAGAAGACATCAATTGTTAATTTGCTCTCTCTTATTGCCTTGATAATTTTGTTAGGTAAGCCCTTATATATATATACATATGAAATTTTATATTTGTATATATAGAATGCAATTCTCTTATTTAGCATGCAATACTAATTCTAATTAATGTCATGTATAATAATTTTTATTTGAATTTATTAGCGATTGACGATAATATATTGAATGTTTAATTTCGATAAATAAATCTTAATTATGTTGAAGATGAAGAAGGAATCATTCACTATTAGTTTTGTGTTCATTTTATTAGGTTAGGTTTCTTCCTTTTCTCTCTTTCTTTCCTCTCCCCCTTCATTCATTCTCATCTTGTTCATTATATCTGTCCGAAATTATTTGTCATGTTACGTTTATCGAAAGTCAGTTTGACTGATTTTCAAAGGTAAATCAGATCACATTAATTCGATATTTTAAACAAAAGAAAATAGATATTCTAAAACTATATGAAAAGTACTATTTTTTGCAGATTAATATGATGAAAAATTACATCTTAAAATGTCAGTCGAAGTTTTTATAGTTTGACTCTAAAAACAGAAACCATGACAAACAAAACCGGACAGAGGAGGGAGTAGTTATTAAATTTTGTTAACAATAGATTGAACGTTTTTACAATATAGTAACGGCGATATGAAACTAAATATTATTTTAATTATTGATTTTAATTTTAACCCTTTTTCGATTTTTCGTAGGTTCACCATCGCGTATGGTATCAGGACATGTATCTCAAAAGTGTCACGTTAAAGAAGATTGTAATCCTGCATCGTGCATCGATGGTGGAATTATGATTTGTTTCGAGCAAGTTTGTACGTGTGTATGGTGGGATCATAAGGGCAAAAAAAATACAATGATTGTATAAGTATATGTCCACATAAAAATGTATTGGATTTTGCTTTTGTAATGATTGTTAAATCCAAAATTAAGACATGTTTAAGGTATACAAAAAATATTTTATCTTATTAAAGTACAATGTCTTTATTCCTTTCGATTCAGAGCAAATTCATGATTTGAAGACGATAAAGACATCGTTAAAAAATGAATGTGTATTAAATAAAGAGGTATTATGTGACACTGATGGCGATGCTTAAAAAGGCATAAAAATGAAAGGGAAAATATATGAAATCCTTCGAACTTGGCCGGATAACTTATTTTAGCATTTAAACTATACGAACGTTTAAATACCCCATAATCTTTAAAGTGAATTATATGCAATATTTACGTGGCAAAGAGAGTGAGTTTACTCATCAAGGAAAAAAAATTATAAAATCATACAAATGTCATTTTTCATAGGTCAATATATAATTAATATTTTAAAATATTATTTTCTTAATATATCAACTTTTATTAAACAATATGAATTTTTTTTATTGGACTACAAAACTATTAAAAAAAAATTTCGTTTTATGTTATTGTCTTTCCAAAAGCGTCTTCTCCATTGAAGCATCTTCTTTTCGTCAATCTTCATCTTCAAACTACTTCAATTTTATCATTTCTTTAGTAATCCATAAAACCCAATGCAAACATCTTATTATTAAAGTCAATTTCACACATATAAATTTGTCAATTTTTATCGGAGCTAAAAAAATCTTATTGGTTCACCGAATAAGACGAAGAAAGAAAGAGAAACAAGAGATATGGTGGAGCTCGTTGAAAAATATGAAGAAGAAAAAATGAGTAGATAAAGGCAAGAAATAGTGAAGAAGAAGGATATAGAAAGAAGTGAAGGGGTTGGGTATGGCGAAATAAAAATGGATCCACATTTCAAACTTTAATTTTAGAAAATGCATTTGTAATTAATTATTAAGTGTAAATTAATTTTAAAAGTGTTTGAAGAATAATTTGTAAAAATAATTAATGACGAGGTACTGACATGGCTATGATGTATAAGTGAGAGTGATATAATAATCTCAGGGTGATTTTTAATTCACTAGTTTAAATGCTAAAGTAATTTATTCGACCAAATTTAAAAGTTTTTTCTTTTACGTATTTTCTCAAAAGTTTTTTTATAGTTTAAATCTTACTTAGAGCTTTTTATATGCATTTTTTTTCTTATTTTAAATGTTCAAGCGGGATTTCTTTATTAAACTTGTTGATAAAATTTTAAGAAGAAGAAACAAAAATTGCGATTTTGAATCAAGAATATTGTTGATTATTAACAGTGTAATTTATTTAAGTTTACAATTAATAGTGATAGTGATGATATAAAAAAAATTCATGTCCCCAAGTTTTGGAAAATAAGTATAGGTGTATATGTGATAAGATTGAATATTCAACACTTCTTGAATTAAAAAAAAAAAGAAAAAACCAAATGATTGATTATTTCATAAAAAATTCATTCCATATTCTTGTTAATGTTGGAATATTCCTAATTTCATTACTTTAAATATTCAAATATTAGTAAAGAATTATTCCTAAGTTAAATGCAAATATTAAAAGTGATATTGTATTCACGTGAGAAATTAAAATTATAATAATTCATGTAATTTTAGGAATAACAAATATAAAAATCATATTAGCGCTATATAGCTATAGTTTTGCTATTTGTACTCCATAACAAACTATATTTGCTATGGAGCATCTGATCGTATAAAATCGCATGTAACATCTTATTGTATAAAATCGTATGTATAAATAGGGCGTCTGTGTCTATGACAATTGTGTTTGTATATGTATATTGTTCTTGTGTTAGGCTAGAGTGATGAGCGAGATTAGGCGACAGGTGAGCAAGTGAGGACAAAGAGTGGGAGAGGTGAATTATTATGTATATCGGTTGGATAATTTTATATATATATATATATATATATATATATATATATATATATATAACTACTATGTACATGTATCAATGATTATATTTGTATATCCTTATAAGTTTGAATATGTTTATAATTGATCGAGTTAAAACATTTGTATGTATATCAAATCTCTCTCGCTTTATATATACAAACAAAAGTTATACATAGTATTTTGTATGAAGTAAGAGAGGTAAAGGCAAAATAGAACTGGGCAAGGGACGATTTGTATATGTATAGATAATCATAAGTGTATAAGACGGATATATATGTATTTGTAATCATATATATAGTCTCTCTCGTATTATACAAAAATAATTTTACATTCACATTTGTATAAAGTGAAAGAGGCGAAAGAGAGCCCGGAGCGAGATTCAAGGAGAGTGATGAGCGAGATTTAGGGAAAGAGGCGAATGGCAAGAGAGTTTGTTGTGAATTGAAATTATATGAATCTCTAATTATAATATTTATTTTGAATTAATAATTTGCTACAATGCACGATTTTAACTATCAATTACGGAAAATTCCCTTACCAAATAAAGTGAAACGTTTGACCACTAGATATTTGACAAAAAAATATAGCATATGAATGGTAACATAGAAAGCTAATATTCATATAATCATTTTTTTTTTACCAAATATTATTCTTTTGACCAAATAATAAAGTGGTCAAAGTAGTCATGACTTAAAATATATCTAAAATCAAAACTAAAATCCTAAACACTAGTAAATCTAGATTTGTTTTCATTTCCACATTCCAAATTATAAATTAGCTAATTTCAATTAATTTATTTTGGATTCTATCAATATTTAAGGCAAGTTGTTGCACCATCTATCCCTATATATATCTCCCAAAACTTAGCATACAAATACACAAGAAAAATAGAAAAAATATCATTGTCTATTGAGATATAGTATACAAAATGAAGAAGACATCAATTGTTAATTTGCTCTCTCTTATTGCCTTGATAATTTTGTTAGGTAAGATCCCCCACCCCACCCCCACCCCACCCCCACCCCACCCCCACAACAAGAATTTCACCAGAAGGGTTCACTGTCTATTATATATATTTATGAATTTTGTATCTATATACATATAATGCGATTTTCTTATCTGAAGGGAATTCAGATGAAGCCCTTCATGTCCCTAGTTGAAGTTTTTAGCATATAGTTCTAATTAATCTCATGTATACTAGACAAATACATAGTTTTTATGATATATTGAATGTTTAATTTCGACAAACGTATCTTAATCTTTCTTTTGATTTTCGTAGGTTCACCATCGTGTATGGCATTGGGAATACAAGTACAATGTAACACATCAAAAGATTGTAAACCTACAGCTTGTGGAATTATGAAATGTTCTCATGGAGTTTGTGTGTGTCCCCATCAAATAAAGAAGAGTAATGCTTGCACCAAAGATAGTGATTGTATAAGCTTATGTCCTCCTAAATCTATAGCAAATTGTATTAGAGGAGTTTGCATTTGTGGTACAAATTAGAGTCCAAAAGACATATATGTTTTGAGTTATAAAAAAACATTCATTTATATCGCTGGTTATTAGCTCGTGTGAATCCTTTAATGTTTACTCAAAACTCGATAATATATATGTGATTTGCTAATTATAATATTTTTCTGTTATATTCAAAGTGGAAAATTTTAAAATATGTATCTGAGTTATTAAATTGACCATCGAGAAAGATAAAAAAAAAAAATTGATGCTATAATTCAAGTTCTTTTTTTTGGTATTAATAACATTGAACTTTTATGTTATCATGATTTACTCATTTTATTAGGTTAAGTTTTTTTTTCCCTTTCTTATTTTTAACCATATATGTGAGATTGAATATTCAACACTTCTTGGATAAATAAATAAAAAAAATGATCGATTATTTCATGAAAAATTCAGAGAGAGCGGTGAATGACGAGACTGTTTATTGAAAATTGAAATTAAATAAAACTATGATTATAATATTTATTTTGAATTAATAGTTTGCGACAGTACACAATTTTAATTATCAATTACGGAAAATTCCCTCTACCAAATCAAGTGAAATGTTTGACCACTAGATATATGACCAAAATTAAAAGCATATGAATGGTAACATATAACGCTAATATTCATATAATCAAATTCTTTTTGACCAAATAATAAAATGGTTGAAGTAGTCCTGATTTCATATATAACTTAAATTACAAAAATAAAATTCTAAAAACACTAATAACTTTAGATTTGTTTCCATTAATTCCCACAATCCAAATTATAAAATTAGCTAATTTTACTTAATTTATTTTGGATTCTATCAATATTTGAGATAAGTTGTTGCACCATCTCTCCCTATATATAATCTTTCTATTCATTGCATACAAAAAAAAATAATATAGTATACAAAATGGAGAAGACATCAATTGTTAATTTGCTCTCTCTTATTGCCTTGTTAATTTTTTTGGTAAGATACAATTTTATATTTATATACATATAATGTGATTTTCTTATAAGAAGGGGATTCAGATGAACCCTCTTGTACTCCTAGTTAAAGCCTTTAACATGTTATTCTAATTATTGTCATGTATAATAGCCTGATAAAAAGTTTTGTTTGACTTATATTAACGATCGATGATAATATATTGAATGTTTAATTTTGATAAATATATATATCTTAATTTTTCTTTTGGTTTTCGTAGGTTCACCATCATGGCATTTGGGGAGACAAGTACAATGTAGCATATCAAAAGATTGTAATCCTATAGGTTGTAAAGGTGAAAGTATGCTATCTTTCTTTGTAAGAGAAAACACCAACTCCTAAGACATATATGTTTGTTTGTAATAATATTTAGGGAAAACACCAACTCCTAAGACATATATGTTTAAGCAAAAAGAGAATTTTTTTTATAGGCATAATATATAAATATGCTCTTTAACTTGATTTTGAATCACATTTATGTTCTTTAATTTTGGGTGTGCACAAGTAGACACTTAAACTTGTATAAAGTTGAACAAATAAACACACGTTATACATGTCATTTTTTGTCCTACGTGGTGTCCTACGTGTATTGTAACATGTAGGACTTGTGTCTTTATTTATTTAAAAGTTGGATAGTTAAAGTGTCTGTTTGTGCATTGTGAAAGTTGAAAGTCAAAGTTAAAATTTGAAGTCAAGTTTGGAATCCAATATATGTATTATGCTTTTTTATATATATAGTTGGTTATTAGCGTACATGAATCCTTTAGTTTTTGCTCAGATTCTATATTAGGTACTTTATCCACTAATTATAATATGATTTTACTATGTTTAAAGTGAGAAGCTTCGAAATGCATAACTGAGTTATTAAACTGACCATCAAAAGAGGAAGATAAAGAAATGGTATAATACATAAATATGACCCTTAACTTGACGTCAGTTGACAACTATGACCCTTAACTTTGGATGTGCGCAAGTAGGCACTTAAACTTGTATAAAATTGAACAAGTAGACACATGTGTCCTACATGACATGATACACGTAACACGCCACGTTAGACACAACTTTTTCATGTAGGGTGTCAAATAGGATGAATGTATAGACTTGTTTAATTATATACAAGTTTAAGTATCTATTTGTGCACATCTAAAGTTAAGGGTCATAGTTATCAACTGACATCAAGTTAAGGATCATGTTTACGTATTATGCCTAAAGAAATTGATGTTGGACAAATAAAATAATTCATTCAAAAGCAAACTACTCTAAACTTGTAATCTAGCTACTGTATATCAGAGAAGGAATGTCAATTTTACTAATTTACCCTTTATCTATATTGATGGGCATTAATAGAATTCATGAAAAAAATTATTTAATACTCCCACTGTTTTAATTAATCAAATTTTTGGGTAATTTTTTATTATTTAAAATAATTGAATAGTTCAAAATTTAAGATTAATATTTGAATTTTTTTTCATGTTTCACTATTTACAAAGTTATACTCTTGTGATTTCAAAAAGGACAAAAGTGGAAAGTATATTTTCTTAATTAGAAAATAGTGATGGGTTAAAATTTTTGTATCTTGTTTGGTTATCATGTTTGGAATAACATATCTCATCATTTATATCATAATTTTAGGATAAGTTATCACAGATAAATGGTGGGATAAACTATTCCAAGATAGCTAACCGCACGACAACTAATTTTGGGATAAGTTGTTCCCAAACCAAATACCCCTTAAGATTAATGCTAAATGATCAGAAAATTTGGCCAGAAATTTCAAAAAGTCTATAATATCCTTTTTATTTTAAAATAAAATAACATTTTTTTTATTTTTAATTTAAAAAATATTGAAATTAAAAGAATAAAAATATTCAAAAATATAATATAACATAGTGCGAAATATAATTTTACCATTTTGACCAAATTCTTGCGAATTTCCTAGTCAAAACGATTGATAGAAAGAGTAACATAGAGCATATGAATAAATAATCATTGAAACTTGGTCACATTGGAATTGTTAGGCTTCCAAAGAGTATTAATTGTGCCATAAAATGGAAAAAAAATTATAATTAATTTTATCTTGATTATTAAATGGATAAACAACCTCTTTAACGAGTAAACTGGTTCTGGAATTCTATCACTTAATAAGAGTAAAATGATAAATTCATTATATTAATTATTATTTTCTTAATTATATGTCAAATTAAAAATAGACAAGTAAATAGTGACAATGGAGTATTCACATAATCCATTTCTTTAACCAAATAATAAAGTGGCAAATTAGTCTAGATTTCAAATATACCTTAAATCAAAATTAAAATCCTAAATACAAGTAGATATAAATTAGTTTATAGTCAAACATTCCTTCTTCTTTTTTAAATATATATATATATTCAAACATTCCAAATTATAAATTAGCAAATTTTATTTACTCCCTTAATTCATTTACTCCCTATATATATCTCCCAAAACATAGCATCATTATCTATTGAGATATAGTATACAAAATGGAAAAGACATCAATTGTTTTGCTCTCTCTTATTGCCTTGATAATTTTGTTAGGTAAGATCCCCCCCCCCCCCCCGCCCCCCACAAACCAAGAATTTTATTTATGTATACATAGAATATGATTTTCTTTTATGAAATTAAAGGGGTTCAGATGAACCCTCTCGTACCCCTAGTTGAAGCCTTTAGCATGTTATTCTAATTAATGTCATGTATAATACACAAATACATAGTTTTATTTGACTTATACATTGAATGTTTAATTTCGATAAATATATCTTAATTAATTTTTTCTTTTGGTTTTTTCTAGGTTCACCATCGTGTATGGCAGCAACGTGTAAAACATCAAAAGATTGTGATCCTAGAGGTTGTGGAAGTCGAGGTATGCTATGCCTTAATGGAGTTTGTGTGTGTCCCTCTGAAATAAGGAAGAATGGCTGCACCAAAGATAGTGATTGTATAAGCCTATGTCCTCCTAAAACTTTGCCATCTTGTAATAAAGGAATTTGCTTTTGTGGACATCATGTATAACCTAATACATGTTTGAGTTATAAGAGAACATTTTTTTTTATATCATTAATCGTTATCGGCTCATATGAATCTCTTAGTTTTTGTTCAGATTCTACATTATTTCAGTTATTCATTGATCATATACATCGGTGTTAAGTAGCTTTATTGAGTTAGAGACATGTATAACCATATGTCGTAATACATGTTTGAGTTATAAGAGAACATTTTTTTTATATCATTAATAGTTATCGGCTCACATGAATCCCTTAGTTTTTGTTCGAATTCTATATTATTTCAGTTATTCATTGATCATATACATCGGTGTTAAGTAGCTTTATTAAGTTAGAGACATGTATAACCATATGTCCTAATACATGTTTGAGTTATAAGAGAACTTTTTTTTTTTATATCATTAATAGTTATCGCCTCACATGAATCCGTTAGTTTTTGTTCGGATTCTATATTATTTCAGTTATTCATTCATCATATACATCGGTGTTAAGTAGCTTTAGTAAGTTAGAGACATGTATAACCATGTGTCCTAATACATGTTTGAGTTATAAGAGAACATTTTTTTTTATATCATTAATAGTTATCGGCTCGCATAAATCCCTTAATTTTTGTTCAGATTCTATATTATTTCAGTTATTCATTGATCATATACATCTGTGTTAAGTAGCTTTATTAAGTTAGAGACATGTATAACCATATGTACTAATACATGTTTGAGTTATAAGAGAATATTTTTTTTTATATCATTAATAGTTATCGGCTCGCATAAATCCCTTAATTTTTGTTCAGATTCTATATTATTTCAGTTATTCATTGATCATATACATCGGTGTTATGTAGCTTTATTAAGTTAGAGACATGTATAACCATATGTCCTAATACATGTTTGAGTTATAAGAGAACTTTTTTTTTATATCATTAATAGTTATTGACTCACATGAATTCGTTAGTTTTTGTTCGGATTCTATATTATTTCAGTTATTCATTGATCATATACATCGGTGTTATGTAGCTTTATTAAGTTAGAGACATGTATAACCAATATGTCCTAATACATGTTTGAGTTATAAGAGAACATTTTCTTTTTATATCATTAATAGTTATCGGCTCGCATAAATCCCTTAGTTTTTGTTCAGATTCTATATTATTTCAGTTATTCATTGATCATATACATCGATGTTAAGTAGCTTTATTAAGTTAGAGACATGTATAACCATATGTCCTAATACATGTTTGAGTTATAAGAGAATATTTTTTTTATGTATCATTAATAGCTATCGGCTCGCATAAATCCCTTAATTTTTGTTCAGATTCTATATTATTTCAGTTATTCATTGATCATATACATCGGTGTTATGTAGCTTTATTAAGTTAGAGACATGTATAACCATATGTCCTAATACATGTTTGAGTTATAAGAGAATATTTTTTAATATCATTAATCGTTATCGGCTCATATGAATCTCTTAGTTTTTGTTCAGATTCTATATTATTTCAGTTATTCATTGATCATATACATCGGTGTTATGTAGCTTTATTAAGTTAGAGACATGTATAACCAATATGTCCTAATACATGTTTGAGTTATAAGAGAACATTTTCTTTTTATATCATTAATAGTTATCGGCTCGCATAAATCCCTTAGTTTTTGTTCAGATTCTATATTATTTCAGTTATTCATTGATCATATACATCGATGTTAAGTAGCTTTATTAAGTTAGAGACATGTATAACCATATTCCTAATACATGTTTGAGTTATAAGAGAATATTTCTTTTATATATCATTAATAGTTATCGGCTCACATGAATCCCTTAGTTTTTGTTCAGATTCTATATTATTTCAGTTATTCATTGATCATATACATCGATGTTAAGTAGCTTTATTAAGTTAGAGACATGTATAACCGTATGTCCTAATACAAGTTTGAGTTATAAGTGAACATTTTTTTTATAGCACTAATAGTTATCGGCTCACATGAATCCCTTAATTTTTGTTCGGATTCTATATTATTTCAGTTATTCATTGATCATATACATCGATGTTAAGTAGCAAACACTTTCAACAACCTTTCAAATCCTTTTCAGTTATCATTTTCATTCAAAGAACTCTTGAATAAAAATAACAATAAAATGTATAAAGAGTTAGAATAGAATAATTTTTGCTAAAATAATATTATCACTGAGGTAAGTAAATAATCTAATTTTAATTTTACTTAAATATTTAATAACTTTTAAATTATGATCATTTTCATTATAACTTATAATATTTATTTTATATGATGATTTCATTATTATTTTTAATTAAATATTTTTGTATTATCAATACTCATCTCATATTTTGTATTATTTTTTTTAAAAACACCTTAGATAATTGTATTTTGGTTGGACTAACGAAATATTTGAATCACAAGTTAATATATGAGTATATTGTATGCAAACTTTAGCGAAAAAGTCTAAAAATCTTTAAAAAAATTGAGGTTTATTATTTTGTTTGTTTTATAAATTTAAAAATTCGACACAACGGTTTAATTTGGTATTTGAAAAATCCGAATCAATCCGAGGTTGAAAAACCCAAAAAAGTTCGTGTCTTATTAGTTTGATTTGGTTTATAAATTTAAAAATTTTATATAAATAATTTGATTTGCTATTTGAAAAACCTGAACCAACCTAATCATATACGCCCCTAGTTCCATTTCCTTTTAATTGTTTGTGTTAGCTAATTTAATTTTATCTGTCCCTATTTATATAATATTTCTAGCTTATTAAGAATTGTGAATTTAATAAATTATGAAAGCTATATTAAATTAGATTAATTTAATATTTTAAGATTAAAATTCAAATATTTGTAACCTATACTAAGAGATTGTTTGTTAGGAGATAGTAGAGAAGATATGATTGTAGATTTGTGTCAAACTATAACTTCAACAACTTAAATGGATGAAAATTACCAGCACAACTGGTTTTGTTATTATTATGAAGGTATTTATGGTGTCCGAAAACTTGCTACACCTCAATTATTTTATCGAGTACCTGTAAGTAGTATAGGTACTGGGTAATTCTACCCATCCGAAAGCAAAGTACTTCAACCTTGTAATCTAGCTAATATATATCAAGCCTACAATACATAAATGGGGGTAAAAATTTCTTCAAAGGTGTTATCACGTGCAATCAACTCCTGTAACAATGTGGAAAATGTTTTTCATCGTCATGATGGGATCTGCAATTCTGGATTTTGAACGCCAAGCAACGTGTTCATCAGGTCTCACTAATATGGCTCCTCTGTCTGTCATTTGACAGATGTCCCACCAGGATGGTGAATCCGATGACCTCTTCACTTCCACAACTTCTTCAAAAGATTTCCAGGGTGTCAATGCAGCCTCAGTTCTTCCAGCTCCGTCAATACTTCCGTTTGGCCACATTACACAAACCTTTAAATGGAGTTTAAATTTGTTGGCCACCTCTAGTGCAGCTCGAGCTAGACAGTATGACTCCTTGAATGGCGCTATTATAAGGACAAACTCAACCTTATCTATAGATACAAGGTCTAGAGTAGATAATATTTCCTGCATATGATTGATTGTATTCTGATTTCTCTCAGAAAGAATAGTAATGCAAACTTGAAATAAAATATTATGACCCTCAAAATGAACTAGGATGAACTAGAGCCTCACATGAGTTTTAAGAGCTAGAAACTTGTTAATAAGGTGAGAAACAACCTTTAATAGTTGGTTTAATGAGTTTCAAGGTCAAACGTCAAAGGACGACCAAGACATATGGAAACTAGTCTATTGTGTGCTAGTGTGTTCTAGTATGTTTGCCTTGTTTTGGTGTGTCGTTTGGAGTCTACAATGATTGGAGGTGACCCTACTATCTAGATGGTCATGTTTAGGGTCGAAACGTCCGGGTACGACTCCCCAAGGACCAACCTAAGGGTTCTTGAGGAGAACCCAAACATTGGCCAAGAAGCTGTCAAGACAGCTTGACCAACGACCACAAACGACACCCTGTTAACCAATTGATGCCCCGTAGAAAAAGGGCGTGGCTCCACAGTTAGCCGTGGGAGCTTAGCCCCCAAAATGACAAGCCTCAGTCACCATTGACGGATGACCAAGATGGAAACATCAATCAATTGATGGTCCATCAATGGTGGCCGCTGATTAAACCTGCAACACTGCCTAAGTCTTGGCCGATTGACTATGGTTTATCATGTTGTTACTTGGAGTATGGACTTGTATATTGTTCATGTGATGCGCATAAAGACTAAATGGGTTATGACTATAATGTAATAAATGTGCTTATATGAGGTCTATGAAGTATGTTAGTCTTATGTCTAATGTTAAGTGAATGTGTTGTGTCTTATTGAATATGATGTGCCTAGTCTAGGTGACTTCATAGGAACACTTAGTGTGAATAGTATTGCGGGATGCTACTTGAACATTGCACTAGTGTGACTTGAGGTTGTCTTAGGTGATGGTTCTTATGTGAAGGTTATGTTTCATGATATGCTATGTCCTTAAGAATGCATATGGTTGGATTGATGAAAGTTGTATGAATGCTCACCCTTGGTGACCTTAAGGTGATACTTTGGTATGAATAATGGAATGGGACACTATTCATGCATTACACTAAGTATTACTTAAAGGTTGTTTGAGGTAAGGGAGTTGAGGTAAAAAGAAAGGTAATATATTGGAGTTATTGAATGTGTCTTAAATGTGATAAATGGTTTTATGTGTTGTGGTATCCATGTCTATTATAATGTATATGAACTAAATTGTGTTTATTGTATCAAATGCTTAAGGAGTTTCACTAAAATGACATGATGCATGGTTCCAACTAAATGTCCTCTTTAAAGCAAGTTTTTGCATGATTATCATACTTGGTGCATTCTTCTACTAATAGCATTCTTCTTCATCTTTTTACACCAAGTGTAGGCGGCAATGGCTAAAGGACTTTTCCTATAATGAAGAGCTTGGATTACTATTCCCAAGTTCGGGTGTGTCCTTAATGATTCAAAGACCTTCATGTTAAGAGTTTCTTTAAGTTCATGTAATAGATTAGTAATGTTCTGTTTATATTGTAAGGGTCGTGTCCTTATTATATTGAAGTCGTGTCTAAGATGGCAAGATGAGACTTAGTATCCTAACTTTGTATTAATGATTTTTAATAAGATGACTTTCTAGTCTCGTGTTATATTAAGAAAAAGTTTTAATTCCGCACTAATTTTCATACTTATGCAATGAACGAATGTTAAGGGCTTGTATAAGACCTCCAGGAGGTCAAGTACATTGTGTTACGCCTAGGGGGTACTCTCGGGTCGTAACACAAAATGGCTGCAAGTCGAATATTGTAATTTTTAGGAAGGCTAAAGGTTAAAAAAAAATCCTTTTTGATTCAGTTATTTGGCTTCTCCACACGTGTGAAGAGATGACTAACAAGACTATGATCTAACAAAGTCTGGCTCCTACCAAGGCAATGTTCCCTTGAAAGATTTCATACCTTGCTTGACGGTTTAGAAAACAGTTCAACGTTCATATGAGGGAGCCTTGATCCAGGTTCTGAGCAAGGAATATAATCCCTTCTTCGTCCTGTTGGTGCTTCATGCACATCCAACCACACCGTCATTTTCAGACACCAATGCTCCTTTCCGATACCTAATGTGAACATCTCGAAATTAGAGTACTGATGAAAACAAGAACTTCCAACAAGATAGGTAAGACAGAGACAATCATCTGGCGTAATCCAAGATGGCTTTTTTGGAGTTCTATTCAGAGTTGAGACAGCATCCAGCATTTATAGGAGACGTAAATTAGACAATAATAATTGAAAAAACTGCTTGAACAATTTGCATGAGATGGATAAAAAAAGAATAGATACGCAACCTGAAACCAAGATCCTCAGCAGGGAACTGGAGCTGAAGGCTCTGTCCTTCTTCAAATATTTGTCTTAATCTGGCTAGCCTTGCAGATCCGAGTGGATTATTTTCATTCAATACAAAATCTGAGAGTTGTGCACGACCTATGCTGAATATTCCATCTAATATTGTCCTTTGAAGTGCGGATGGCAGAATGGAACCAACAGTGTCATTAAGAGCTCGATGTACTGCAGGCGAAAACCACATAATATCTTTAATAAAATATTATTGTAATAAAAATTAAGTTTCAGGTTTTCACTTTACCTGCATTTGCTACAGTTGGATCAAGACCAAGTGCAGCAGGAACTTTCATTGCCGCTTTAAAGTTTTGGACGCTAAGCGCTGTATTAAATTGGGCTATCTGAAGCATTTTAAGGAGTGTTCAGCTCACAATAACAAGATCAGAGAAATCTGTAATACATAGACTACCATATATATTATGAAACCAAGAATTGAAGAACTGAATACCTGACTACGTTCTAGTTCATAAGAGCTGAGAATTGATATTGGTGAGACACCCTCGATTACAGAAGCTAATTTCCAAGCAAGATTATGAGCATCTTGAATACCAGTATTCATCCCTGAATAAAAGAAGAAAGAATCTTAAGCAGATCTCCTTCTCCCAGTCTCAACAATTGAATTCTAAAATAAACAAGAACTGCAGATATATTCCATGATGCAGAGTTGGATGCATCTTACATGACCACCTTAAAATTTTCACCACCTAATTTAGAAGTTATAAAGACCAGTTCTTTTATCTCTGCAGGATAGAAAATTATTTGTCAAGTTTTCTTTTGTTTTCCCCCTTTTTATTTGAGATAATTTTCTTAGATTCGAACACTGTACTGCACTAATTTTTCTTCTCTCCGCTTCCCCAACTCCTCGATGAGAAAAGGAATAGCAAAACTTTATTTTTAATAATATCCAAGACATGATAAGATATCATTTTATTTATTTTTTGACGATGAAGATAATACCATTTCTTTAAGATGGTAACAATTACCATTTCTAAGTTGACATAACAAAAACTTGAAAAACGCACAAACAGAATGCATACCAAAACCACCAGCAGGAGGAAATCGATGAGCTGCATCACCAGCAAGTATTATCCTGTTGTTACAAGATAGAAACTTCTCAGCTACTTCAGCATGCATCACCCAAGGTTTAATATCCATCACGTTGACGTCTGCGAGCTCTAGGCCGACCAATTTGAAGATCAATCTCTTACACATCTACAGCCATTTATTAAGCACAAAAAACAACATGATAAGTAAACAATATTGTTGAAAATGTCATGCACTGCAGCCGTAGAACCCATATTGTGGTACACCAAACAAATGAATCACGAGAACATAAATTATTGGATTAAAAGAGTACACGCAAAAAATCGATGAAGAGAGAAGAAAAACACCTCAGAACTAAAGTCCTCAAGTTTCTGTTGAGGTGGATAAAATGGTACCTGGAAAAATTTTACCAATACAATCAAAATGCTGTTAACCAATGTCAACATATTTATGTTTAATAGCAGGTGGGTATTACTGCCGATTTCTAACATATTCCAAAACAGGTTTACCTGCAGAACAAATTCCCCTTGCTTGAGATCATGGGCAACAAGAACACCAATAGCATCTTTATTAAAGATGAAAAATAGCATGCCAGGTCTTTCTTTAATGAGATACTGCCCTAACGCTTTGCTCAGGAAGTGGACACTAACAAGCTTTTGTAAGTCCTTTTCACCTCGCATGTTGATTCCTAAGGACTTTCTAACACTACTTCCTGCACCATCTGTACCAACAAGGAAATGGCACTGAATATCTCTCGTTATGTACTTCCCTTCAGAAAGGAAAGAGGCTGTTACAGTGACACCATGCTCAGCACCATTGATTGCAATGCATTCATGCCCCATAAATATCTCCCTCTCACCAATAGAGCCATGCTCATTCTTTTCAGAGTTTATCATATGGAAACCAAGTTTCTCAAGGTGCTTAAGCAGTAATCTGGAGAGCTTGTACTGGGAGAAGTGTGCAACAGACACAGGACTCACAATCTGATCAAAATCTGACAACAGCAGGCAAAAAGTTTGCAGAAAACAAAACAGTCATCATTAAGCATATAAGACGTATCTTCCACAAAGCAACTCAATAAAATTGTGATGAAATAAATATATATAATAAGATGGATATCATACTACTCTCCCCCATCTCATTTAAGGATACATACTTTTCTATTTGTACAAAGACAAGTCTGACGCGCTAATGGAATAATAACAGTTTATACACCTGCCAATTTTCCATGGATTTCATCACTTGAAATTCAATCTAAATTGCAATCTATCTAAAACAGAATAAACATATGAACTTAGATCATCTATTCAGTGATATCTTCTCTAACTGGGATCCAGTACATATATTTCATTTCATATGCTAAGAGGATCTGAGGTGAACAAAAAGTAGTTTGACGACTTAAGAAACCATTAAGTGCAAACTGTCCCATGTGACATTTTGTATCCAGCCGACGTGTTAAAAAGTGCAAACTGAGTTGCAGTGTCCATTTTAAGAAGTAGAAGAGTTACTATAACATTTTGTAAGAGATAAATTGTTTGAAAGTTGGTCATAGTCCCTCTAATTTTGCATTGGCTTGGACAGTTAAACATAAAAGTGAGTATTTAATTTGTGATAACAATAACCACGACTATGATATTGACTTACAGCAACCCCATTTGCAAAACTTCTGGGAAAAAAAGTCAACTCATAGATCACACATATATATCCTACCTTGAGGTTGCATATGATCAACAGCACCTAAAATAGGTCCCGTCAGTGAAGTACAGTATATAAACTTTCTCCAAAACTCTACTGGTGGTTGAGACCTTAGAATCTCATCTCCAAGACCATCCAATTTGCGAAATACCTAGAAACAATAGCTACATCAAAAAAAGGATTTTTCAATCAATGCACTCTCAAATCTCAACTTCTTACTATGCAACAGAAGAGAAGGCAAAAAAGGCATGTTTCCAAATGATAAAACCAACCTCCATAGACCGGTTGTTGATGAAGTGTGCTTGAGGATGTGTGGAAAAGGCCTTGTTCTTCTCTAAGATCGCACATTTTACACCTGAAGGAGTTCAAGAAAAAAATCTAAAATTCAAACAAGAATACCAACAGAAATAACTGTACAAATTTCAAAAGGAGAACCCCAGAATCCAAAGCTTGACAATAATCTTAGTACATATGGTATACAGAAATTCATTTTCCTCTGGTGTTAGGTTATCTTGGGATTTTGAAACTTTTTACCCCTCACTTCACTTATGACTTCAAAATCATTTTTCTTCACAAACATCCGAACTCTTGTTCCATATCAATCGAATACTGGACAAATAATTTTTTTCAAGGAGGGAGGGGGGGTTTCAAGAAAATACCTAGTTTAGTTAGAAGTATGGAGAGAACCAGCCCAACTGGACCAGCACCAATAATCAACACTGGCAAGACAGAGTCGTCACTTTTGCCAGTGTAAGAGTCTGAAAATGTTCTTCGACCAATTTGTTTGAATGACTGTCTACTCAGTCTCCAACTGATGTTGCAGAGGCCAAGCCAAGTCCTTCTCCTTGCACTAATCCCCCAAATTCCCATTGAGAAAGGGGGAACTATATTCTGATTTAATTCACCCAACTGACTGATTGTATGGACCAAATAAATTATTCTGTCATGGGCTTAGACCAATGAAAAACTTCACGTGCACTCGTGGCCTCTTAAGCTCCAAACATGCCACATCCACAAACCTTCACATCCACAGGGATTAATCAAGACTGATGAGTTTTACATGCACAAGTGACCAACCTGAGAGTGCATTGAAGATATACTGGGAGAACAAATTACTAGAGGGATAAAACGATACAGAAAATACACTATTTGCAATCTTCAATTTGCTAGAAGATTGAAAGAAAAACACTGTAGCTTCTCCATTTGGAAAAAACCATAAATATTTTAAGCTCACACAAGTTTCAGCTAATGAACCAGTAAGGACTATGAACCACAACTCAGAGAAACAACTCAATTGTTGAAGACTAATTGTTGCAATTCTTTAAAATTCTGTTTTTATTCAAGTACCGATCAATCAAAGTAACAATCCAATTCATGACCCTCTAAAGCTTCACAATTTGCCTCAACTTCACATAATGATTTTCTTTTGTTCATGCATCTCAATTGTGAAAAGAAACACAATAGATACAACAAAATACCTCTTGCCCTCAGAATCAAAGAGAATCCTACTCACACCACATGCATTTCAAGACAAGATGGAATGTCAATAAAGACAAACACTTGAGTACACAATAGATACAACAAAATACCTCTACCTGAATCTGTTCACACATTTCGACAAACAGTTGGTGTGCAAAACTACACTCCTACACAAAATAACAAAATAAAAGCACCCTAACACTCCCCTAGCATACACAAACAAGAAACAATGGTAGAATCAACCATACGTTACTCAAGACTTCACCTTTGACATCAAACAATCAATATTCAAAATTTTAAGGGGAGGGGTTAGGGGAAATCCAGGTGGGGTGATGCAAGAACAAAGAAAAAGGGAAGAAACATACCTGAATCACTGAGAAATAGTGTGTATAGAGAAGAAAGAAACAAGAACCAAAAATTGGAACTTTGGTAGCTTCGCAATTTTTTTTTGCATGGCTAAGTAAGTAGCCACGTTAATTGACACTTTGTACACACTCCTTAATCACATAATGTAATGATAAACAAAAAACCAATTCTCCATAATCACATTTTTTAAAATAAAATTTAGAAATAATGTAGTTTTAATATGAAATTATAATCTATTGCTTTTAGTTTGTAATTATATCAGTCTCTTAAAAAGTAACATAAATCGAATACATAATAATATAAATAGAATGCATAATATATAGCTCAGATATATCATAAGAATATTGTTATTCGGATACATCAAATACTAGCTTGGATACATTAAAGAAAAAAGAAATTTTAGAGGTTTTGAGACTTAAAAAGAGATATAGAAATAAGAAAAAGTTAAAACGTGTATTTCAGTAATTTTTTCATAAAAAAGAGCCTACGAACGATAGTCAATGTATTCTTAAAAAAATGCATAGATTTTTGAGCGAAAATAAACTATAGATATTATAATTTCTTCCATATTAAGTAAATTTCGGGAAGTTCAAAATAACTTAATAGTTCAAAGTCTAAGATAAACGTTTGAATTTTTTTCTCATACTTGTCATTTTCTTTAATGAAATTTTATAGTTTCAATGAGATAAATTGCACTAGTTATAAAGTTGTATTTTTAATTTCACTAAAGGTAATAGTGAAGAATATGGTTTAAACTTTAAATTATGTCATCTAAATATTTATGCAATGCCTCATAAATTTATTTAATAGATAGACTACTCTCTCCGTTTAAAAAGATATAATTTACTTTTCTTTAAAATTTGTTCAAAAAATAAGAGTTGATCCCTCTATTTTTTTTACAACAATTTAATTTTTAAATTTCAATTTGAAAATATGATTCAAAAGTTTTAAAAATCTTTCTTTCTTTGTACTTGTTCATGAAAATTTCAATATTGAGCAATTTGAACTAAATATATTAAATTTTTAACTTCGTCTCAAGTTAAATTATATCACATAAATTGAAATGAAGAGAGTATATAATATTGTATGTGATTAAGCCCATATTTGTGCATAAATACCCTTAAATATACTAGTATTATACACTTTTATACGAAGTTGTCACATTATGCATAGTGTTTTTCTCTCATATATAAAACTATAGGGAAGGAAGTATTGAAAATACTTTTAAATTTGAGTCAAATTATTAATTTCGTTCTCAAATTATTAATCGTATTAAAAATATCATTTACATAACTAACTAAACTTAGATACATCATCAATCTATCACATCACATATCAAGTGGTGTCAAACTCTTGTAGGAGCATGATACTCTCAATAAAAATTCGAGAAAAATGTTGAAAACACCTCTCGACTTAACTGGAATTTAGGAGTGTTTCACTTAGGTTGTAATATCGACGGTGTATTTAAGTTCGTTAATCAAATAAAATATCAAAAGTTTCGAGATGTTTTTAGATGGTCAATAGCTCGAGAATGAAACTCATAATTCAGATAGAGTTTAAAAGTGTTTTTGACATTTATTTCGATAATTTAAACATTCAATCTTGTAGAGGGATATGAGAAAAAAGAAGAAAGAAGATGATTCTATCAACAACACCAACAAGGCCAACAACAACTCTCACCATCAACACCAATACTAGTGAGCATCGACGCCATATCCTCCAAATCTTGACACAATGCACTTCAATTTCTCAGCTCAAACAAGTACATGCTTATACTCTTCGAACAACTCCATTGGACCACCCAGATGCCCTTTTCCTCTACAGTAGAATTCTCCATTTTGCTTCAATGAATGATCTTGATTATAGTTTTAAACTCTTTGGTAATTTGGAAAATCCCAATTCCTTCATTTGGAATACTCTTATTAGAGGTTGTGCTCATAGTAATGATCGTAAAGGTGAAGCCTTTATGCTTTTTCAAAGAATGGTTGAGAGTGTTGAGCCTGATAAACATACTTTCCCATTTGTGCTCAAGGGTTGTGCTTATCTTTTTGCTCTTTCTGAAGGGAAACAAGCACATGGGGTTGCGTTGAAACTTGGGTTTGATTCAGATGTGTATGTGAATAATAGTTTGGTTCATTTTTATTCGTCTTGTGGGTGTTTGAAGGATGCGAGGAAGGTTTTTGATGAAATGCCTGAGAGAAGTTTGGTTTCTTGGAATGTTATGATTGATGCTTTGGTTCAATCCGGTGAGTTTGAAAATGCGTTGAGAATGTTTTCCGAGATGCAGAAGGTGTTTGAGCCTGATGGGTATACGATGCAGAGTGTTCTTGATGCTTGTGCTGGTTTGGGTGCGTTATCGTTGGGGATGTGGTGTCATGCTTATATTTTGAGTAAGTGTGAGAGTTTCTTGGATTTTGAGTTGCTGGTGAATAATTGTTTACTGAACATGTATTGTAAATGTGGTTCGGTGGATATAGCTGTTCAGGTTTTCGAGAGGATGAGTAGACGTGATTTGAATTCTTGGAATACGATGATATTAGGATTTGCAATGCACGGGGAGGTTGAGGCAGCGTTTCATTGTTTTAACCAAATGGTTAGTAAAAGAGTAATGCCTGACTCGATCACATTCGTTGGTATTTTGAGTGCTTGTAATCATAGGGGTTTGGTTGATGAGGGTCGTAGCTATTTTGATAAAATGGTTTCTGAGTATAAGATTAGGCCTGTTTTAGAGCACTATGGTTGTCTAGTTGACCTTTTGGCACGTGCGGGGTGTATTGATAAAGCTCTTGATGTTGTATCAAACATGTCAATGAAACCTGATGCAGCAATATGGAGGAGTCTTCTTGATGGTTGCTGCAAGAAAAATGCTCACATAGAGTTCAGTGAAGAAGTGGCTAGGAAAATAATGGAGTCTGACGGAAGTGACACTAGCGGTGTATATGTTCTGTTGTCAAGAGTGTATGCAACTGCTAACCGATGGGACGAGGCTGGAATGATTAGGAAACTGATGACCGATAAGGGTATTAGAAAAGATCCGGGTTGTAGTTTAATTGAAATTAATGGGGTTTTCCATGAGTTTTTCGCTGGAGATACATCTCATTTGCATACTAGAGAAATTTACGAGTTTTTGGATGTTATAGACAAAAGACTCCTAGCAGCAGGATATGTTCCTGATCTGTCACACGCATCAACAGTTGATGAACTTGATAATGGGAAGAGACAGTCACTTAAACTGCACAGTGAGAGACTTGCCATTGCTTATGGACTTCTGAAACTAAAACCAGGTACTCCTTTACGCATTTTCAAGAATTTGCGTATATGCAGTGATTGTCACAATGTAACCAAATTAATTTCAAAAGTCTTTGATGTTGAAATTATTGTTAGAGATCGTGTTCGGTTTCATCACTTTAGGAATGGGTTCTGTACCTGCAAAGATTATTGGTGAACATAATGTATACTAACATTATATAAATACAATTGTCAATTCATATGCTTCTATCTTGGCCTGCTGAATTACCTTCTGTAAGTTTAAGATTTATCTAGGACGTTTTTACATAGTTGTAACCAACGTAAACCACCATGTGTGTTCTTTTGGTGCCATTATTTGTTACAACATGTAAGGCAAAAAATGATTAAGAGAAAGGGAAGAATAAGTACTAATTTTATATACACGAAAATACCTTGAAACTTTATTTCCGAACTTAACATAATATCCTTGTCAGGGCAAAGAAACAAAATTTCTAGAAATATAAGCAATACAATAGGTAGGTATTGTTCAAACTTTGTCAATAACTTCTACTGAAAATTATCTATCAGTCTCTATAGAATTAATTGAAGGTGCTTTATTCCCCATGAGAACATTTTCGCTCTAGGTCTCAGGTTGTAACCAATACCTGCAAAAAAGAGTTGAAAATGTGTCATGGTGTCGAAATCTAACCTCCAAATATTAAAAAAAACATCAACTTAGTTGATTCATAACATACATAAGCAATTGAATTACCATTCTTTTCCAACTAGTTCTTGCGTTTAGGACAATCCTTCTTCAAGTGTCCCTTCTCTTTGCAAAAGAAGCACTTCAGATTTCCATGATTTGGTGATTTCTTTCCCTTTTGTTTCCCTTCCTTTGGTCCTTTTCCTTTATGACCTTGTGTTGCTAAGTGACCCAATAGCAATCCTTCCCTCTTTAATCGTTCCTCCTCTTGAACACACATCACAATGAGTTCATCCATGGTCCATTTCTCCTTATTTGTGTTATAGCTAATTTTAAACGGACCGAATTGAGAAGGAAGAGAATTGAGAACAAATTGCACCAAAAAGGACTCTGAAATGGTCATATCCATCGATTTAAGTTGTTCTGCCATATCATCCATTTCCATAATGTGCTCACGCACACCACTAGTCCCATTATATTTCTTAGTCGTAAATATTTCCATGACTGTACCTATTAATGGCTTATCTGAAGCCTTGAATTGTTGCTCAACAGATGCCAAGAACTCTCTTGCTCGAGTAGAATCTGGTATTGATTTGTTGATGTTCTTAGCGATCTTACTCTTCATGATCATGAGGCTTAACCGGTTAGAGTGTTCCCACGTAGCATAGTTGGCACATTCTTCCAAAGGTTCATCAATTCTGAAACACAAATCTAAATCCAAACATCCCAAAGTAATTTGTAGTTGCTCCTTCCATTCTCTGAAATTTGAACCATTCAACTCGGGAATGCTGGACATATGGTCTGAAAGAGAATCTGGAGTAATAGCTTGAGGGGAAAAAAATGTTACAAGTCAATAAGCATTGTGACTATTATGTAAAAACCTAAAATATTACTAATTCACTTTGTTTGTCCTTTACATAGAATATGATAAGCTACCATTAACCTAGAAGTGATAATTTTCTTTTGTTCTCATATTACAGCTTATAAGTGCAATATTAAAATTGTCTGCATAGTATCTTCAACAAAATGTTAACACCTTTGGGTATTAAAAAGAAATATAAAAAAAAGGACAGTTTGATGCACAAAGCCTCTCGAAACTCGGGAAGGGCTGCACCCCAAGGGTTGTATGTAGACATCCTACCCTAATGCAAGCATTAATGGATGCTTCCATGGCTCGAACATGTGACCTGTAGGTCACATACAGACAAGTTTACCTTTGCTCCATTTTATTTTATGTTGCTCAGACTCTTCAAAAATATCAACAGGTGTGTGTCGGATACTCCAACAATAGTGCATTTTTGGAGGATCCGACATGGATGCATCGACATTTTTGGTGAGTCCGAACAACATGATCTCCAGGGCTCCTCTAACACCGTCTAGTTGTAGTTGATATTTAAGCCTAACATGAGCTACCCATAATCGTCTTTTACGGGTTGACACTCAACACAAGTACATAAAACTTTACACAAGCTCTATGTAAAGCAAGCTCATGTTATTTCATTGGCAATGAATATCCTAGTCTATTGAGAACCAAAATGCTCAAAAAAGTCGCGAACCTAAAAATTCCAAATTTTTTACAAAATATAACAAACTCAAGACGAGTTAAAGCCTCACCTTTTGGCAATACAACAACATTCATAGTTGTATTGTTGGGTGGAAGTTGCAAGCTGAGAGGATAAAGTTTTCCATTCAAAGGGCTCTTAGTACACACAATAATTTCGTCAAGCCCTGTTGCGTCCTCCAACGTCTTAGTTAGCTCCTCAACAGTATTTCCATCAAAGGTTATGCAAAGTTCCTCCATTTTCTCATCAATTTCTCCAAATTCATCAGCAATATAGTAAAATATAAACCTCCCATCTCCCAACTTAGCAAAAGAATCACTTGACTGCAAAAAACAAAAGGAAGAAAATTGAGTACCATAACAAAATCACTGAATTCTCTAGAGGAGGCAAAACATGGTTTAGATCAAATTTGGGCAAGTAAAAACAGATCAAATCAATAATTGGGTCATGAACCAACCAGGCTAGAACTGTGTTGGATCAACATAGGTTGAGTCAAGATGGATCAAATAATGGGTCAAATCCAACCCGTTAATTGGAGCGTTGACAACAGTCCTTATATGGTTGTTAAAGATCGTATAAGGAGACAAACAATATTGTGGGACAATTAACACCCCTCCAGACTTGCCAAGCCAATTGGAGCGTTGACAACATAATATGGATGCGCAAAATTACAAGGGCTCGACACTGATTGGTCTAACTCAACAATAAAAGTTAGCTCATAAGAAGAGAATTGTCGAAACAAACAACTTATCCCTCAACCAATGTCGGACACTTGACAATATCTTTCGTAAGTTCTTTCAAACCTATATAATCTCCAAAACGGATTTTGTTATTTGACTTTAAATGCATTTTTGACCTGCTCCATATATTATTTTGATTAAATTTAAATGAACAATTTGATGAGTCGTTTCGACTTCAACCTGTTGGCAAGTAAGTTCAAACTTGGACAGATTAAATGAATTGCCAAAAAATAAGTTGATTTTGTCAGCTCAAGAATTCACATTCCAAGTAAAGTTGGAAACTTTAGTACCTCTTGTCTAGATAAGCTTGAGGATTCCGAGGAAACAACAGACGTAGATGTTGATTCAGAAGCACATGAATCTGAAGGAAGACCTAATGGTGATGGCCTCTTAGGAACAACAGAGGAATCACCCAAGATTTCAACAACATGAACATCCCAAAGTACCCAATCTTGTGTAGCCGTCTGATACGGAATATCATGAGTCACAGTGTTTTTCCATGGAAGAATTCCACCATTACCCCTCAGAAACTGTCCATATCGAGTCCTAAGCTTCACTTGGTTCCCTTCTCTGATGGGCTCCCATTCGATTGAAGAATCAAGTCGATTAGGCAGAGTCTGCAGGACTTTCCGACCAGTCATACCAAGAAGAGAAGACTGATTAGATGCTGTGAGGTATTTGCCATAACAGCTTTTTAGGCGGATAACATTGTTGGTTTTCTCGACAAATTCAACAGTCCATTTTGCATTTTGTGAAGCGCCATTACGGTCTTGGGTGACGGAATCTCCGTCTTCCAAAGCTGTTAAGTACTTGTAATGGCGACTCTGTAGACGAACAGCTTTTGCTTTTTGGAAAATCTCCATTGCTGGTCTTCTAGTTAGAGGACTCTGTCAAATACAAAAAGTGTTTCTTTTCATTTTGTTCTTTAGAGTTTGTGACGAGTGATAGTGTAGACTTATGGGGTTTGGGGAGGGGTTAAGTGTACATAGACCCTACCTCGTGGAGATAGAGAGTCTGTTTTCGAAAGATCCTCTGCTCAAATGCAGCAAATAAAGTAGTTATATAAAGAAAATAACAGTATTACCTTAGGTGAGAAAGAGATACTTGAATGCATAGACATGGGAGAACCCAAATCCAAGGTAGAAAGTTCATCGGAAACCGACGAGAAGTTTGAGACCATCGTCAAATAATCCGTCAACGGCTCATCTTCCGGTACATCGACAGGTTCAACATTCCACAAAATCCAATTATGTGTAGTAGCACTATGAGGACTATCATGAGTCACTCTATTGCTCCATCTTAGTGTCCCTCCACTTGCACTTAAAAACTTTCCTCCATAACCTCTTAACTTCACTTGAAATCCATACCTTAATGGTTCCCACATAATCTTCACATCCTCCATATTTTCCGGTGATGTTTGAAGAACCTTCTTTTCTCCTGCCAATAATGAGACGTAAGATTAAAGACGAATTCAAGATTTCAATTTTATGAGTTCGGAATTTTCTGAACTAACTCACTATTTATGTGATTTTTGGTTTGGAGCATAGTTTCATATTTATCTAGCATGCTAGTGTAAGCTAGAGATAACGCGCAATGGATAGAAGAGATTCATATAGACGATAGCTACTATTTGAGGATAGATTTAGATTCGTATCGAGCTTTTGGTAATAATATATATGTTGATAGTGTAGATAAACAAAGTCATTCAAAAGATGTCTATATATAACTTTCCATAAAAAAAAATAGACGAATCTTGAAAACAGGACAAGTTATCTGTCATGACAAGTAATTAAATGAGTTAATAGTCTAAAATTTGTATGTTTTTGTCTGTATATACAAGTTAAACTCTGAACTACTGCTTCCTCTGTTCCAATTTACGTGAAACTTTTCATTTCTCGGGAGTTGATTTGAACCAATCTTTGAAAGCATAAATTGAATTTAGATATTCAAAAACTGTACGAGAAAGTTACCACACCTGTTAAGCTCAAAAGGAACGGCTCGTCGGAAGCAGTGAGGTACATGCCGGAGCTACTTCTCAGCCGTATAAGGTGGCTGTTTTCGGGGTCTGCAAGCTCCACCAGCCACCGAGCTTTTCTCGATAAGCCGTTCCGGCTTTGCCGGATAGTTCTTTGATCATCATCAGCTACTAAGTATTTGTTTAAATGGCTTCTAAATCTTACAGCTTTAGCATCATAAAACAGCTCCATTAGTACTAATTAACTTTTGTTAATAATGGCTTATAATTAAGCAAAAAGGATGTCAAATGAGTAAATATATATATAGGAAACAAAATAATACTATTGATGTCACTTTTTAAGAGGAAAAAGATGGTTTTTGTTTGATGATTCTTGTATTATTCTTGCTAAAAACCATTTATAATATTGTATAATGTAAAATGTATTACTCATGGGCTTAAATACTATATTATATAGTTGACTCTTCTTTCCATAAAATTATCATTTAAGTGGTTCCTTATAAATAGTCAAACTTAAATCTAATTATAATAATATTTGTCTGTTTAATCAAGCTTTATGGAAAGTGAATATATTTTAAATCTTTTTATTTTCAAAGAAATACCTATTTTTAGAGAGTTAAAAATGTTTGACCAAGCTTTTAAAAGGAATGAAATAGTAAGTGTTTTGATTTAAGTAATTCTAGAAGTTAAAAGATATATCTATTTATTTTATTTATTTGCAAAAGCACTTTAAAACTATGGTCAAACACATTTACTGTTCAAAATCAAATCGATAATCTGAATCGAAACAAGTTATTGATTTATCGGTAACGAGTTACTATTAGTTTAACGGTTTTGATTTTTTAATCATCTAGTTATTAAGGTTTGAACTGTTTGAGGATTTTTCTTAACGGGTTAACAGATGAGAGTGAATTAGAGTAATAAATTATATTTATATCATTCGATATATAAAGTCCTTAACTTATGATTTAATTTCAAATTTTTATTCCTGGTAGCCTCAAACTTTTGGATATTCTACATTGTGTTAATGTTGCATTTGAGCATAACACAATCTATTACTAAGTGATTTACAATCATTTACAAATTATAAAGGCTAAATAGATAACGATCAATAATCGATAAGGCAATATCTTAATGATTCTTAACAATTTAACATGTCTACAAATCAAAAACCGATAAGTCAAATTGATAAATGAACAGAACCGATCGATACACAACCTATCGGTGTCATTTTATAAAAATTTAAAATTATGAAATTAAAGATCATGTCTAATGCTTGAGCTCCTCAAAGGGGTGGGAAATGGTGGAATATATGAAAAGAAGAAGCCATGGAATTAATAAGAATAATTAAATTAAAATATAGACCTTTGAATTCATTGAAAGAGTGATTTAAATTTTTAATTAGTGGCTAATAATTAATTAACATTGTTGTCTGAATCATGGTGTATAAGGGCAAATTTTTTGGTGTAATTATCCACGCCTTTGATAATGATTTGAGAGAAGTCATTAGAAATAAATAAAAAAAATTAAAAGAGAGAATGTTTTAGGTATTATACTTATAATAATTTTAATTTATTAAGAATATTGATATGGACATATGATCACTTTAGCTTCTTCTTTTTTTATATAGTATCTTAGATGGTTGTTACGTATTATTTTATAATATAATATATGGTACGATATTTCTAATGAATATAATCTTTTGATAGATTGTAACATTTATCGTTGTTATATAATTTATGCATCGAAATAACAATAGGTAACAACCATCCAAACGAGATGTTAATAACCATTTTGCATTAAAATTATCCGATTAATTTAGATTTAATTATTTGTTAAAAAGGGTGATTCTTTGTCAATAATTTGTTTATTCTTAGAGATAAAACTTGATTGTTATGATTAACATAAAGTAGGCATGGGAATGAAAATGAAGGAGGAGATTCAGTGGCGGAGTCAGAATTTTTAATAAAAGGGTATAAAATTTGAGAAGTAAATATACGAACTAATGGAAAGGAATTCGATATCTATTATACATATTTAAAAAATAATTTTAATTATGTATAAATAGTAATATTTTCTGCCAAGAGGGTGCAGATGAACCCTAAGTATATGATGCATCCGCCCCGGGCAATAATCTCATGCGTTTCACCACATATATGGTAGTGCTTTAGCTTTAATGTTTATATCGTCAAAATATTTTTATATGTATGGCTTATATGAGTCAGAACTTAATTAAAGGTGATCAGTTGAATATCTTTAACTCAAAAATGATTAAATATTACTTTTTACATGTATTTATTAAATTTTTTAACACACTTTTATATATGATTTTGAGAGAGTGCCCATTGGGAAAGGTCACAAGTTCAAATCAGCACATCTCAAATTTTGCTGCATTTGCTTACATTTTTATTTTTTTGAACAGTTGACCTTTTTTAATTAAAAAATATTTTTTGGAAGTAATAAACAAATACCTAAAAATCCTCTCATCTCAAAACCTCTTTGAATTTAAAATCTTTTGCTAGTTTTTTTAGTTAGGTTATCACTTTATCACAATTAAACAATTGTTGGAGAGGCTTAGTAAAAATCTCACTAATTTAGAGTTAACTACTTAGATACACTTTATTTTGCAGTATTCAAATCTTATTACATTTTGGTGCGTCCAGATATATGTATCTCGAGACACATGAGGTCAAAAAATTAAGTATAATTTGTTCTGTATATATTGTATCCAAGTGGATTCACATGTATCAAGTATACATAATAAATCTTGTTCGTCTCACATCTCGCTCACCACTCTCTTATATATTTGGTATCTTAAATACACGTGAATCACAGTAGATACATACATAAACATGTATCTGCTCTCTAGGATACATGACTATCTTGCTCTCCTCTCTCCCTATTTTAGCGTATCTGGTGGCATAAATACATATATCTAGGTGCATCTTCTCAATATATGATAGGAAATATTTAGTTAGTAGTAAGATACGTATAATTATTTAAAAATATTGATAGAATTAGTATTATATGGTATGAATATAGGTCTAACAAGATAATTTCCCCTAATCATATTATATTATGGCCAATTTACAATGAATAATGAATCTTGAGCTTCATCCCAGATTTATATGTCCAGTATATCATATATATGTATTTAGTGTGATTTATATGTATATAAAATATATATATACTATCTCGTTCGTGTACCTCTTATCTTGCTCATAATTCAATAATTTTGGCTTCAATTTTATATGTATATAGTAACAAGCTCACCTAATATACATGATTAATTTATTTACTATTCAATAGATAAAAATAATATAATTTGAACTCTATAAATTTAATATTCTGAATCCGTCTCTGTCCGTCTCTAACTTCTTATCAATTTTGGAATGGGTCCCATACCTGCAAAGATTAATGGTGAAAATAATGTATCAATGAAATTGTCAATTCAGCCACTTATATTTGTACCTGCAGCATTAAATTTGGTAAGAACAAAATTTTTGGAAGCTTACAGAAATCCATTAATTTAGAAACTAATTTACTTAGATACATTTCAATTTATAATATTATAAATTTTATCAAATTTTAATACGTCTATGTATGTTGAGATATATGTATCTCAAAATATATGAAATTAAAATTAAATATAATTTATTCTAAAAACATTACATTTAAATAAATTCACATATATCTAGGCTCCCTCTCGTCTCACTCGCCTCTCAGCTACATGTGAATCACATCAGATACATATATTTGAAATACATAACTATTTCATTTCTCTGCCTCTCCAACTCGCTGGCCTCTCTTTTCTATTGCAATGTATCTGATAGTAAAATTATACTACGTCTATATTGTTTACATCCCTACTCTTTCGAAATAGGGCGAAACGTCGCGGCAACTCGAAAATAATTAATTGTTTCAATTTTAACAAAGTTTAAAAATAAACGAGTTTTAAAAAAAAAGAGTCGCCACCTAATTTTTTAGGAAAATTAGGAAACCAATTATTAATATACGAAACCAATTCGATTCTAGGTAAGGGGTTCTAGTTTTCCGAAGGGAAGGGGTTAGGCACCCTGCGGAATCCACAAATGTGGTTCCCGACTGAATTCATTTATCTTTCAAATTGAGAAAAAATATAAAATAACACATATAATAAACAAACAATATGCACAAAAAAAAATAATTATCGGCCTAAAGTTTGCCTAACGTCGATATTCACAAAATAACGAATGAAATTATAATTCGAACTTTTCAAATAATTTCAAGGAGAAGTAACTCGGGGTACCTGTAAAGACACTTAGTAAAAGAGTTAGTGTCAAAACAATATAATAAAAATAAATAACTCAGACAATAACTAAAATAAAAATCCGTCTATTAACATGGGAGGCCTTGGAAATCGACGGTAATTTCTTCATCGGCCAATTTAACGATTTACCAAATTAGTTATATGAACTTAAGCTAAAAATTTCCGTCTTTTAAAATGGAAAGGCCTCTAAACCCGACGGATAGATTTTTCATTGGCCAATTTAACAAATATATTTAATATAACCTGAACATCAACAAAACATAACAAACTTATCCCAAGAGAATATGGAAAACAATCAACCAAACTAAAACAACATAATTAGAAATGGAAACAACAATAACGTAATATATAAAAATTAAAAATAACATCAAAATAGAATAATAACAAAACCCTAAATTTAAGATAGCAAATAGTTGACTAACAATTTAAAATAATAATAATAAATAAACGAACATCAAATTGTAAAATAATGCTAATATTAAAACTATAATAAACACAAATATTAATTGACTTTTACAACTACATTAAACTAAAAAAAATAAACAAAACAAGCTACATATAATAAACAGAAAACATAAAAGAGCTGGGAATAAAATAAAACAACACTAGAGAAAAAATTTACCTGGTTCGGGCAGCGAACCGGAACTATGAGTTTGAAGGAGACGACTCCACCTCCTCAACTCAAAAAAAAACCACAAAAAAAAACTTTTAAAATTTTTAACTATGGAACCAAGAATTCTCAAAATTGTATGAGTATTCTTTTGTATTCCCCTTCCCTCTAAAATATGGAATGAAGTGGTTTATATAGAGACCCAAAAATCCTCAAAAGGGATAAATAAAATGCCGATGTGGGCTTTTGCAAAAATTGAAAAATGTTAGAGAAAAGATGTGGGATAGGAAGATTTTTTTTTGTTGTATTTGACTCAAAAATGTGTTAGTTTCAAAACCATGGACCAAAATTTGGTCTGTCAACACTTGCCCTTTGTTTGATTAGGATCGATGATGAAAGAGGTCCTGGTCAAACAAAGTTGACGAACCAATTTGATTTGATAATCATTGAACAAAACAATTGAGACGTTGGTAGAACTTTTGAGCAAGACTCCACATTGATCGACTGGGATGAAAACAATAAACAAAGACGGCGATTGATTGCAAACTGAGAAAATTCACATACCTTTGATGTTACTTGCAAAATTGCACAATGAAGGTGGTGGTTGTTACCTTTTTGAAAGAAGGATGATGCGAATAACAGTTTACTTTGAATGATGTGACAACCCAGTGTGTCTCGTTGAAAGGCGGACGACCCAAGTTAAACTTAACATGTCATTTGAAGGGAGATGACAACCCAATTTGTCTCTTTGAAAGGCGGACGACCCAAGTTGAACTTAACATGTCATTTGAAGGGAGATGACAACCCAATCTTGTCTCGTTGAAAGGCGGACGACCCAACTTGAACTTAACATGTCATTTGAAGGGAGATGACAACCCGATCTTGTCTCTTGAAAGGCGGACGACCAAGTTAAACTTAAATGTCATTTGAAGGGAGATGACAACCCAATCTTGTCTCGTGAAAGGCGGACGACCCAAGTTGAAATTAACATGTCATTGAAGGGAGATGACAACCCAATCTTGTCTCGTGAAAGGCGGACGACCCAAGTTGAACTTAACATGTCATTTGAAGGGAGATGACGACCCAATCTTGTCTCTTTGAAAGGCGGACGACCCAAGTTGAACTTAACATGTCATTTGAAGGGAGATGACGACCCAATCTTGTCTCTTTGAAGGCGGACGACCAACTTGAACTTAACATGTCATTTGGGGGAGATGACAACCCAATCTGTCTCTTTGAAAGGCGGACGACCCAACTTGAACTTAAAATGTCATTTGGAGGGAGATGACAACCCAATCTTGTCTCTTGAAAGGCGGACGACCCAACTTGAACTTAAAATGTCTATCCAAAATCTGCAATATCAATGTTAGTAGCAAATATAACATAAATTATGCAAACATGACCATATGAACAAGGTATCAACCAATGCAATGATTCAAATTAATAGCATCATGAATTAAATAAAATGTCAATTTAAAATGGAATAATATAAAAAAAAAGTGTCATATTGAACGGCATGACAAACCAATCTGAAATAAATCAATTTATTTGAGATAACAAATCAATTTTGAGAAGATATCATTTTGAAGGTATGACGACCTAAATTTAAGAAAATGCCATGTTGAAAGGTATGACTACCTAACTTTAAAAGATGTCATTTTGAAAGGTATGACTACCTAAAATAAAAGAGGTCATTGAAGGATATGACGACCCAAAAATAAAAAAGATGTCATTTTGAAGGACATGACTACAAAAAAGCAATTTAAACTTTGAAACGGTCCACAAAGTTGTTTGGACAAATATCAACAATGAAACGGTCCACAAAGTGGTATGGAAAAATATGAGGCATAAAAATAAAATGATGTCAGTTTGAAGGTATGACGACCCAAATTAAAAAGATGTCATTTTGAAGGGTATGACTACCGAAAAATAAAAGATGTCATTTTGAAGGGTATGACTACCAAAAATGCATTAAAACTTTGAAACGGTCCACAAAGTTGGTATGGACAAATATCAACAATGAAACGGTCACAAAGTTGGTATGGACAAAATCAACAATGAAACGGTCCACAAAGTTGTTTGGACAAAAATCAACAATGAAACGGTCCACAAAGTTGTTTGGACAAATATCAACATGAAACGGTCCACAAAGTTGGTATGGACAATATGGGAACAAAAATAAAATGATGTCAGCTTGAAAGGTATGACGACCCAAATAAAAAGATGTCATTTTGAAGGGTATGACTACCGAAAAATAAAAGATGTCATTTTGAAGGGCATGACTACCCAAAATGCAATTTAAACTTTGAAACGGTCCACAAAGTTGTTTGGACAAATATCAACAATGAAACGGTCCACAAAGTTGGTATGGACAAATATCAACAATGAAACGGTCCACAAAGTTGGTATGGACAAATATCAACAATGAAACGGTCCACAAAGTTGGTATGGACAAATATCAACAATGAAACGGTCCACAAAGTTGGTATGGACAAATGTGGGGCACAAAAATAAAATGATGTCAGTTTGAAAGGTATGACGACCCAAATTAAAAAGATGTCATTTTGAAGGGTATGACTACCGAAAATGCAATTTAAATTTGAAACGGTCCACAAAGTTGTTTGGACAATATCAACAATGAAACAGTCCACAAAGTTGGTATGGACAAAATCAACAATGAAACCGTCCACAAAGTTGTTGGACAAATATTAACAATGAAACATATTTTAACTTGGTTAGCGCCAACAACAGTATTGTACAAAATTTCTCACAATTTTTCTCCTTCAACTGAAATTGACATCGAGGTAATTCCTATGGATTCAAGTGGTACCTCAATTGTACTTAAGTAACGACAAGATTTGTTCATCTTGCTACAAGCAAATCTTTGAACTAGACCTAACATCATGTTTCAAGTGCCCTCACAAAAAGAAACTTTCAATTTGTGCACATTTAAAGTGTTTTGATTTGGGCATATCTGGAAAAGCACACTCACACTCAACAAAAAATTTCAATGCATGCAATTGTGATACCATAGGCTTGACCTTCATGTAAATCTCCACTAATCTGGAATATTTGAATTGAAATCATGTAGGGCTTGTTAATAGCTTGTAATGTTGGATTAGGAACGGGTAGGATAGTCATTTGGGATTAAAGTGACTTATTCCTTCTTGATCATTGAACTAAATAGATGCTTTCAACATTTATTACGCTTTAGCGTTCGATTCTCTTTGTTGTCCCTTATTTTCGCACTTTTGACATCTTTGAAACTTTGTTTGTCTAAGTTTTCCCCCTTTTGAATTTTCTCCTTTTTTGTTTGGAGTGTTTTTGAAATGTTGCTTTCTTAAATTGGTGGGGAATTTTGAACCCTTTTTTTTTTTTTTTTTTTTTCTTCTGAAGTCATTTTTGTTTTCTTGACATTCAGGAACTTTGATAACTTTTGTCTTTGACAAATTTGAACTTTGTATCTTCTCTTATAACTTGCATGTCTTCAGTGCGCTCAAGAAAGTCTGGTCAAAAGAGAGATAGTGCGTAAAAGCACTCAGAAAGGTATAGGCTAAGATGTGGTTGTCCAAAGAAAAGGCTTAAGGGTCAAAGTGGGGACATCTAAGGATTAACATCATTTGGTAGGCTTTGAAAGGCTCAAACGGATCAAAGAAGGCCTACAATCATTTTTCAAATCAAACATTACTCAAAATTTCGCCTCAATAACATTTAGGTCAAGTTCTAGATCAACAATGCAAAATAATTGAATTTGATTCAAAACTCACCACACAATGCACATGAAACAATGAATCTGATTTTGTTCTAATCTTGAATTTATACAAGACAACATTCACAAGTGTAACAAAGTATGAATGAGAGGTACCAAAAGAATCCATGGTTTAACAAGAAGGCAATCTTCTTTATTGTACAAATATTTTCACATGCACACTTGAACTGTGTTGGCATCCCCCAAGTCAAAAAAAAAATGATTTAAAAATTATAAACATTAAAGAAATAAAATAAAAGATCTTTTGAATAAAGAAATACCGAACCCTCAAAGGGCTGCCTACGTATCTCAATGATGAGAATCAGGTCTGCGTAGTTCGTTCCAATATGACATAAAATTTATAAACAACAAATTACTTTTTGAAAGGAAAAAAAATGAGAATAAAATCCAATGAGCCACATTGAAAGGCGGACCATCTAAATTTAACAGAAGTAACAAAAATAAAATAATGAAATAATGAGTCGCGTTGAAGGCGGACAACCCAAACTTAAAAAATGTCAATTAAACTAATTTTTTTCAATGGAGTATAATAAAAATCAAAGATTACAATGAATGTGACATCATGTACAAAAAAAAAAAAAAAAAATTAATGCAAAATAAATAAATCAACTCGGAGTGAAGCCTCATAAATACTGGAGTCTGCGTACAATCTTGGTGAAAATTTTGAGGGCACTCCTAAAAATTTTTGCCCCTGTTTCAGCTTCGACAAACCTCTGGTATTTAATATTGTAACAACTATCTCCATTATAAAATTTTGGAGACTTCCCCAAAATTTTGCCCCAGTTTCTGTTCTTAAAATTTGGAAAACTTACGGGGAAGATGACCGAGCCTTAATGGCGCCTACGTATCCCGTTGAAGCAGGAATCAGGTCAAACGTAGTTCCAATGATTTAACTTAAAAAAAATTGGACTTGAATTATGAATATTCTTAAAACTAGGTTAACAAAAGTGATTTTAAAATAATGAACTATTATACAACATATATACAACACGTATATCACATAACATACAAACAATTGTGTCATGCTTAATATGAGGTTTTGGCTTCCTCTATACAAGATGATTAAGAGTGGACTTTGTATACTGTGGATAGGTGACCCAAGCGGACTACTTGGGTTGAGACAGTTAACGACCGTTGACTATCCAGTAGTCAACTACATTCGTCAGGGTGCCCCGAGAAAAGTTTGGTTAACGAACGATTGCGAACCCGCATAATCGTCCTTTAAGTAAAAAAAACAAAATTAGGTGTCGTTTGACGGAATAAATGTTGTGCATGCAATGACAAAAAATAATAAATCAATATTGAGTACATATGCAAACAATCAACAAAAATACAAGATATAATGAATAACACAATAAAAGAATAGTATCCTCAATTTGAAAAAATAAACCCATAATGGTTAGAACCTCTAATTTCCCAGCGGAGTCGCCATTCTGTTTACATCCCTACTCTTTCGAAATAGGGCGAAACGTCGCGGCAACTCGAAAATAATTAATTGTTTCAATTTTAACAAAGTTTAAAAATAAACGAGTTTTAAAAAAAAAGAGTCGCCACCTAATTTTTTAGGAAAATTAGGAAACCAATTATTAATATACGAAACCAATTCGATTCTAGGTAAGGGGTTCTAGTTATTCCGAAGGGAAGGGGTTAGGCACCCTTCGGAATCCACAAATGTGGTTCCCGACTGAATTCATTTATCTTTCAAATTGAGAAAAAATATAAAATAACACATATAATAAACAAACAATATGCACAATAAAAAAAATAATTATCGGCCTAAAGTTTGCCTAACGTCGATATTCACAAAATAACGAATGAAATTATAATTCGAACTTTTCAAATAATTTCAAGGAGAAGTAACTCCGGGTACCTGTAAAGACACTTAGTAAAAGAGTTAGTGTCAAAACAATATAAATAAAAATAAATAACTCAGACAATAACTAAAATAAAAATCCGTCTTATTAACATGGGAGGCCTTGGAAATCGACGGTAATTTCTTCATCGGCCAATTTAACGATTTACCAAATTAGTTATATGAACTTAAGCTAAAAATTTCCGTCTTTTAAAATGGAAAGGCCTCTAAACCCGACGGATAGATTTTTCATTGGCCAATTTAACAAATATATTTAATATAACCTGAACATCAACAAAACATAACAAACTTATCCCAAGAGAATATGGAAAACAATCAACCAAACTAAAACAACATAATTAGAAATGGAACAACAATAACGTAATATATAAAAATAAAAATAACATCAAAATAGAATAATAACAAAACCCTGAAAATTTAAGATAGCAAATAGTTGACTAACAATTTAAAATAATAATAATAAATAAACGAACATCAAATTGTAAAATAATGCTAATATTAAAACTATAATAAACACAAATATTAATTGACTTTTACAACTACATTAAACTAAAAAAATAAACAAAACAAGCTACATATAATAAACAGAAAACATAAAAGAGCTGGGAAAAAAAAAACAACACTAAGAGAAAAATTTACCTGGTCTGGGCAGCGAACCGGAACTATGAGTTTGAGGAGACGACTCCACCTCCTCAACTCGAAAAAACCACAAAAAAAAACTTTTAAAATTTTTAAACTATGGAACCAAGAATTCTCAAAATTGTATGAGTATTCTTTTGTATTCCCCTTCCCTCTAAAATATGGAATGAAGTGGTTTATATAGAGACCCAAAAATCCTCAAAAGGGATAAAATGCCGATGTGGGACTTTTGCAAAAATTGAAAAATGTTAGAGAAAAGATGTGGGATAGGAAGATTTTTTTTTGTTGTATTTGACTCAAAAATGTGTTAGTTTCAAAACCATTGGATCAAAATTGGTTTGTCAACATATATTTCTCATATATGATACGAATCTTTTAAAGAGTAATAAAATACGTAATTATTTAAAAGTAAAGATAAAAAATTTATAATATAAATATATATATATATAAAAATAAAAGTAGTTTTATATACAATTTACGCCTAATTTATGTTTGTGAGACTTTTCATTATAAGTTTAAAAAAAAATAGTGGTAAAAAATTATTGTTTTGTAACTGTGGTAGTTCAACTAAATAATTTATTTTGCAATTTTCCCAATTGTCACATAGAATGTAAATATGAACTAAAAGCTCCACAAGATTTCAATTTTCAATTATTCTGTGGAAGTGTATATGTATGATGATGATATTAACATCAAGAGCAGATATTGTGTATATCTCTCTGAATACTCAAAACCTTATATACAAATGCTTAATAAACAATGGAGATACACGTTTACGCGATTTTACTGATACAAAAATCCATCTACTGCAACAATCCGCGATAAGTGCTCCACGAGTAGGGCTACAATGGCCTTCTTGGTTATGCAATATCACTAGCTTCTGAAACATGCCATAACACGAAGATTAACACGTTAACAATGAAGACGAATTCATGTATAGTAAGATAAGCTTCGTTGTGTATGGGACTCAACAACTGCTACAGTTATGTAACGCGGTAAGAATGATGAGCTCGCGTGGCTTACAGAACACAAGAAGTACTCTCAAACTAAGCACTTGTGTCATCAATTGATACCCTCGAACGAGCATTCAAGCCATCAATTGACAGCCAAAATGATGCAACAAAGTAAGCTTAAGACGAGCATTGAGTAAGTTTCTTAATTGGTTTATGTTATGTTGGTTAGAGGGCAATCACGGGCTGGCATTGATGATGTTTTATTCAAGAACGGAAGCGTGGATGATTCAACGAGACATTAGTGATTTTGGTTGATTCCAAATGGAAGGTGAAGGGTCAATAGCATCAATAGTATTATTTTGATTGCTATAAACGTTTATAAGTTCGTTATGAAACAAAATTCTCAAACAGAACGATGGATCTAAAATTTCAAACTTTCACGAAATGAAACCAAAGTTTTAAGACCAAGTAGAAGAGTAAAAGGCTCACCTTTAGATGAAGATGGCAAAATAATAACGTTCATATTTGCGTTGTTGGGAGGAAGCTGCAAACGGAGAGGATAAAGCTTCCCATTCAAAGCACTCCGAGTACACACAGTAATATCCTCGAGCCCAGTTTCCTCCTCCAATCTCTTCTTTAGATCCTCAACACTATTTCCCTTAAAAGTTATGCAAAGTCCCTCGGCTCCTTCGTCAATTTCTCCAAATTCATCCGTAACGTGATAATATATAAGCCTTCCATCTACCAACTTAGGCGGTGAACTAATCAATGAATCACTTGACTGCCAAAAGAAAGAAAAAAGATAATTGAGTATCATAACATAATAATTATTGAATTCCGATTCCAAATTAACAAGTTCAACCGACACTTAATCTATTGATTATAGCAAGTGATAATATAAGTTGACTCGAACACCAACATGTTAAAAGAACACTCCTAATGGTCATAAGCCAAAAGGGTAAACACACTCGAATACAATACGAGACCAAGTCATATAACAAATGATCTCGTATTTGTCCACAACCATAACAAGTCTCCAAACCAAATTGCTACCGAGCCTAATTTTATATCAATTCCAAAATAAACAACATAGTTCTTTATTCAGTAACAACTTAACTTCAAAGTATTCATTTCATTCATCCTTAATAAGATGATCCATAGCCACACAAACACTTACTTAAAATCATAATTTTCAAAAGTCCTTCTTTCCTTCTTAAACTCTGCGTTGAGTCAAACTACATCTAGTAAATTGGGACAAATGGAGGGAGTAGCTACTCCTCATAACCAAACAACGAACAACGTAATCCCAACTTCTATCCTGAATTATGGATCAAACCAACCCCCTTAAAGTCCACATCAACAACAAACCAATTTGCTAATTGAAAAATGTTTTTTTTCCCTTAATTGGGACACAAATAACCCGAAATGAAGAGGAGAATACAATGTACTTAATCAAACCCTCACCAACAAGGTCAAAGTTAAAATACCAACTAACAGAGCTACTGCGATTCCCAACGAACCCCATAAGGTCAAAAGTTCATATACCAACTAACTGAGCTACTACGATTCCCAACTAACCCCATAAGGCCAAAGTTCAAATACCAACTAACTGAGCTACAACAATTCCCAACGAACCTCGTAAGGTCAAAGTTCAAATACCAACTAACTGAGCTAATACGATTTCCAACGAACCCCATAAGGTCAAAGTTCAAATACCAACCAACTCAGCTATCACGATTCCCAACGAACCCCACAAGGTCAAAGTTCAAATACCAACTAACTAAGCTACTACAATTCCCAACGAACCCCATAAGGTCAAAGTCCAATTACCAACTAACTGAGCTACTACGATTCCCAACGAACCCCATAAGGCCAAAGTCAAATACCAAACTAACTGAGCTACTACGATTCCAACGAACCCCATAAGGTCAAAATTCAAACTTTATATAAATTGAATGTAAAAATTGAAGTAATACCTCTTGTCTCGAAAAGCTGTAAGACTTTGATGAACCAGTAGTAGTAGCAGAACTCGATTCAGAAGCAAACGAATCAGAATTACCACCCACCACCGTCGTCTCCGCCACCGTCTCCGCCGTCGAATGCGCCAAAATTTCAACAACATGAACATCCCAAAGAACCCAATCTTGAGTTTTCGTCCTATGAGGAATATCATGAGTAACAGAATTTCTCCATGGAGGAAGACCCCCATTTCCCCTCAAAAATTGCCCATATCTCGTCCTCAGCTTAACTTGATGTCCTTCTCTAATGGGTTCCCATTCAATTGAAGAATCAAGTCGATTAGGCAAAGTTTGAAGAACTTTTCTACCAGTCATACCCAGAAGAAATGGCTGATTCGAAGCTGTTAAATATTTCCCATAACAACTCTTCAATCGAATAACATTTTCGGTTTTTTCAACAAATTCAACTGTCCATTTCGCGTTTTTTGATGCTCCGTTACGATCTTGAGTTACTGATTCTTCATCTTCTTCAGCTGTTAAGTACTTCTCATGGTGACTCTGTAAACGAACAGCTTTTGCTTTGTGAAATAGCTCCATTGCTGATCTTTTTGGTAAAGAAATCTGTCAAAAACAACACCAAAAATTATGAAATTTGTGAGATTTGTGAAAATTTTGAGGATTTAAAACTTGGGGTTGAGAAAAGATTGGATTTTTTTGAGTAATTTTTATAGTAATTGAAGAAATAATGAAGAAGTTTTTTTCTTTGTAAGGATGATGACAGCCATGTTTGATGGGGGAGACGCAGGAAAGCGCGTTAAATATTTGACACGTGAGAAAATATAGGTTGACACGTGTGAAGATATGTGTTTTTTTTTTTTTACTAATTGAAGTTTTTCTATTTTTAGACATGGTCAAAATTAGATCATTAAAGAATGGAAAAAAAATACACTTTTCATATTTGGTTAAATCGTTTAAAAAGATAATTATGGTTACCTTAATTTTTTTTATATAGTTAATTGATTGGTGGTGCAAAAATAGTAAATCCTAACAAAAAAATGTAATTATCCATAGCGTAACACAAAATTTATACTTTTAATATATATAACTTAAAGTTTGAAAGAAAAACTTTTTGATTCTGGCTCTAGAATGAGACGAAGAAGAAAGTTTACGATATTATTAGTGTAAAATAAATTCTGATAATCGAAATAAAAAAAACACGTTTAATTTTATGAAGGTTCTAGGTTACTTCCTTTGTATAATCTTTTTTGGATCAACTTTTATCTCATCTCTATTTATCTTGTGAGACTTTGTGGTCAAATTCTTTTGACTCTCGTTACTTAAAATTATTCTAGGATCTAAAAGTTAACCTATATTAAAAAAATTGTATTTACTAGATTATTTTTGGAGACGTTACTTTAATTATACTGATATTCAAGATCTTTGATTAATAGGACAAAAATCTCAATCATTCCATTACGACTGATTTATTTTTATAATCATTCTAATAGAATCATTAAAATATAATTTGTTGGTTTATAGAACAAGAAAAGGATAAAGAGGGTAATTAATTATCTCATAAAAGTAGGAGTGTATGTTATGAATATTCTTTATTATAGCCTAAAGCTTCTCAAATATAATATCAAAAATGATGGGGCAATAATTAAAAGTAGGTCAATTTTGTATCCTTCTACACAAATTTATTTTCAAAAAGTTTTTATCCAAAAGACTTAATAAACTAAGCTATAGCCAATTTCTAAACAAAATTATAGGACTCAATTACATTCAAGCTAATAGTTAATTTGGGTAAAACTTCGAAAATCTATTTTTCCTTTAATTCAAAAGTGTTTTCCGAATAAAATTAAAGGTTATGTCTGACTAATCAATTTTTTTTCAATATAATACATCAATATGCGTTAGACAATCATCTCAAAAATACTTCAAAAGAAGAAATTATTTTTCTCCAAATTAAGTTTAGCCTAATCAACTTTTTAAAATAAGATATTTTTAATTTTCAAAAGCTTAACCAAATATACTAAAATGGTGATATTTTACTTAATTAACTACTTTTTCTCAACTCTTTTAGTTGAGTTAGCAATCATAATTATATCCTTTTAATAACTTCTTTATCTCAACTTCCTTTTTTGTTGTTAGTTGTTACGTAGTGAAGTATACTTCCACCTAATTATGGTTTATAGAAATGTAACATAAACTCCTACAAAGAAGTATTAATTTTCCTAATTAGTAATTAGTCATATTCCCATTTAGCTAATAAATCTAAAGATCTAGCACTAAACACAAAAGACATGCTAGTAATTATGTTAATTATTAGAATCATGGTGGATCAATATAATATCTTTATTTTTAATTACAAGATTTGAATATTAAGGCTTAAGGCTTTCATTTAATGGATATTCGGTATGAATTCAAATTGATCAGACATTTTACTTATTTAATAATTATAAATTGCAATAATGACCTAATAAAACAATAAGGCAATACAAACGCAAAACAAATAATAAGTTGACATAACGAAATAACATACCTTAGCCCTCCTAGGTGAGAAAGAAAAACTTGAATGTACAGAAGTCGGAGATCCTAAATCCAGGCTTAAAAGTTCATCAGAAATCGATGAAAAACTTGAAACCATAGTTAAATATTCCGTCAACGATTCGTTTTCGGGCACATCAATAGGTTCAACGTTCCACAAAATCCAATTTTGTGTACTACCACTATATGGATTATCATGTGTTACTTTATTTCTCCATGGTGGCATTCCTCCATTTGCACGTAAATATTTTCCTCCAAAACCCCTTAATTTTACTTGAAATCCATCCCTTATTACTTCCCATTCGATTCTCAAGTCCTTTATTTTTTCGGGCAAAGTTTGAATTACCTGTTTAAAATATAATTATATATAACAAAAAATATGTAATGTTTTTTCAAAAATAAAACAATTACATCATTAAACATAATAAGCATAAATAAAAACATGAGTCAAATCTCGAAACTATTCTTTTTTTTCAAAGAAAAGCCATGTTTGATCAAAAAAATATTTAAGCACTAGCGGAATCAGAATTCAATAAAATAAGCATAAGAAACTTTTTTTAAAAAAAGAAAACCTTATATTTGATCGAAAAAATACTTAAGCACTAGCAAAATCAGAATTTTAATTAAGCACAACCAAAAATCTCAAGACGATTCATTTTTAAAAAAAAAAACTCATGGTTAATCTAAAAAAACATTTAACCAATAACTTTATATAATAAAATTCAACAAAGAAAAAAAAATCACAACTTAGAATTAGAACATGTGACCTAATTCAATATTTCAAACCCCTTTATTATTGATTTTTTTTTTTTTAATATCAAGAACATTCAATAATTTATATAATAACAATAATAAATTTAAGAAATTATCTAATCAAACCCTTCGCTCCAAGATACTCTAATTTTAAAGACGTATTGAAAATATTATTAAGTAAATAAAAATATTAAAATATACGATGTATTTATAATTAATAATAAGTAAAACTTACCTTTTTTCCGGTCATGCCAAGAAGAAACGGCTCGTCGGAAGCCGTGAGATACTTGCCGGAGCCACTTTTAAGCCTTATAAAGTGGCTGTTTTCGGCTTCAACAAGTTCAACAAGCCACCGGGCTTTTCTTGATGAGCCGTTTCGGCTTTGTCGGATATTTTCTTGATCATCATCGGCTACAAGGTATTTGTCTAGATGACTTTTTAATTTTACAGCTTTGGCTTTGTAGAAAAAATCCATTTTAATAAAAAAAAAATTGTAATAGTGATGAATATATATGAATTTAAGTAAAAAAAATTTAAAAAAAAATTGAAGAGGAATATTAATAATGGATTTATTATGGAAAGGGTATAGGAATCAAATATTGAAGAATTAAATAATTGTAGTGATTTTTTTTTTTTGATTATATAAGGGGAGAAAAGATAGGTTTTGTTTGATGGTTTTTGTATTCTTTGTTGAATTGATTAAGGAAGAGACTAGAGGGACAAGAAAGTCCATTTTATATTCATTTTGTAATATAATATATAGTTCAGCGGTGAGACTGTTTCGTTCTTAATCAGAGATCTCAAATTTAAACTTTGAATATGAAGAAAAACATATTGAAACACAACCCCTCAAATGGGCTTTACAAGACGCGATTTAAATTTAATCAGAACTTCAATATGAATTTCTGAGACCGAATAAGAAAAAAAAAATAGACTTTATTTTATATATAGACATTAGACTCCAATTCATTTGCCTTCATTGTATGTTTCTAATCTATGGCAATTTATGAATATATACATAATAATTAGGAATTACAAATATTTTTTAAAATCAAGTTAATAGTACTCCTTGCTAACTATAATTACTTAAAAGTTATATACGGCCCTTTCTGTTATTTTTATTTTTTTGTTATTCTAAATTATGGTTTTATTTTACTCGTTTTTTATTTATAAAAAAAGTCAAATTTCTTTTTTTCATGTTCTTATTCTTAATAAATATGTTTTATTTTCAAAACTCAATACTAAATATCAGTAAATATTATGTTAATTTACTTATATCAAATATTATGTGTGTAAGTTAAAAGTGAACGATTAAAAATAACGAAGAAAGTATCTATTAAGTGGTGTGATTGTAAAAGAAGAAGTATTTTCACACATAAATTTATAGAATTTGAAGTGAAAGTTAATTTAGTTATTCAATTAGCTAATGATGATTAGTGTAAAGATTATGGCTAATGAGATGTGAAAAAGAAGAAGACTATTAAGAAAATAGGGAGTTAAGGTAGACCGTTGAATTTATTAAATGGTGAAATTTCGAGGCAAAAAATTGATAATAAATTTAATAATCATCCACGCGTTTAAAAGTATATGACTAAAGTCTTTGGAGAAAATAAAAGAAGTTTCTATGTGTATTATATTCCATGAACCATTTTTACTTTATTTCGCGTTAAATTAGGTTTTAGATCTGACTTACGAGTTTAACATCTTACTCGAATCAAAGTGGGATATTTTCACTTTCTCAATTATTATTTTTTCAATATTCTATATAGGATGAATCTGACTTAATTATTATCATGTCAAATTTAATTTTAGGCCTGCCTGATAAAATTAACTTTAAAAAATAAAATTATTCGAGCTTATAAGGAACTCAAAAATTCCATCCATATTTATCTGGAATTCATAAGGCATCAAAATATTAAAGATATGCATGACTTGTGTTAAAATATATTTTAAATTTTGTGAATATTTAAATATACCACGCAAAATAATAATTGTGATATAAAAAATTAATATTACTAAATAACGTAACAAATTAAGAAAACAAAAATTAGATAAATAAATTAAACGAGAAAAAATACTAGTAGCTTTGAAATTAATAAAGCTTTGAAATTAATAAAGTGTGAATATGATATAGGTTCATTATATTTGTAGATATTTTTTTTTTTGTTAGTATTTTGTATACATTGAATGGTGTACATAAGAAGACAAAAGGTATACACATTAATGTGGCATAAAATGGATTCAATTACTCGATCCAATGGATATATATCCTCTAATTCTTTCATTTTCTTGGTCCTATTCGTTGTATAATCAAAGAAAAAATTGTATATACAACCAAAGAAGATTTCACGTCTTATATATATATATATATATACATATACATATATATATATATATATATATTATATATATATATATATATCTTCAGATCGAAAGTAGAGGATACTTATCATAGATTTTAGTGATACTTATAAAAAAGAAATATGCTAAAATATAGATTCTGGATAGTAAGCACTCCTCACTTTAGAGGACAATACTAGTGATAATATAGAGAAATAAAATTTAATGACAGTTAACTAATAACGATAAAGAATCTAGACTGTTTATTAGTAATGTGCATATTTGTTGATGCTAAAAGCTACTTTTGTTGTAGTGTACATGCGTTTCTACTTGGAAAAAAAACGTTGTCATATTCAACAGTCGTAATTTTAATAAATGATTGATTGATAATTTAAATAAAAATACAATAATTAGGTTATAAACTAATCAAATTTCTTCTCAATTTAATTTGATGCCATTTGTTGATTATTTTAACACCCCTAATAGAGACCATTATCATATGTCTAGGCAAATAAATAAATAAAATATAAATATTGTGCACGTATGGAACTTTGCCTATTTGGAAAATTTTTAATGGAAAATGACAAATTAAGGCAGCAACAAAAAATAGTGAATATTATATAAAGTGATAAAGGTAGGTATGGTATTTGGTAGGTAAATGTACATATCCATCACTTGTGTGATGGCACTTTTGCCACTCAAAATCTAGTTTTTTTTTTTCCCAAATATTTTAAAAGGTTAATAATTTATTTGTAATTCATATTTATATCACGTGTAACGCTCTAATTTATTAGTGATATAATCTCTGCTCTGAATCTAGGTCTACACGACTTTAAAATGCGTCACTGGAATGTAAAATATATGCTTACTTACATATTCAATAACTCTGTTGTGTTTTGTTGATACAAGACTTCTTGTCCTAAGATGAAGTGTTACATAATATTTGTATGTTATTAAATTATTATTGCGTAAACCATGATGTTAATATACATTCTTGCCTTGTTATAACTTGTTCACCATAAGTTAATATGATTTTATGTAATAAATATCGAGTGTAAATAAATATTTATAAGGTAAAGCCTTACTCAATTTACTAAATATATACACCATATTCCTTAATAAATGCATTAGTTATTAGACTATCATTGCTTAATCATGACTAATTAATATACAATATTATCCTATTAAATAAGTTAATCAAGATAAGTGATATGATGATTTTGATGTAATATACAACAATATTTGAACATTTGGTAATTGCTGGAACTATTATTAAATATACATTGAATGTTGACAGTATGATTATTTAATCTTGCACATTTAGTTGTTTTCACAACAATTCAATTGCATAAGTATATAAATTCAAAAAAATATATAAACTTGATTTAGTTCTCTCATATTTAAGAATCCATTGTTTAAAAGTAAGCCAAGCAACAAAAAAGGGCAAAGGTAGCTAGGGATGGGGAGTTATAGATATAAGTGTTCCTTTGAGTTTATAAACTGATCAAATTGACGTATAATTTTTAGCTTATTTATGTGTTTACTGTTTAGTAAACATTCAAAGTATTTATAAATTAAAATTAGTTGATTTATGACTTTTCAGCTTATAAACACTTTTAGTTTGACAAAAATTTTAACTGTATACACCTAAAGAATAATCATGGTTGCATTGACGGAGCTTGAAAACCTGAGTTTGAATCTTCACGATTGCATTTTTCTTGTTGTTTCTTCTAAACAAATAACAAATACAATGGAAATAGTTTCTTTTGTTCTCTTAGTGACTCAAACCGCGAGTAAACTCATAACTTAAGAATTAAAGATGAAGATTGCTTACCGTAAGAAACTCGAAACTAAGAAGTTTTATTATGACTTATGAGTGAGATATCAAAACTAATTGCCCACTGCCTTCATAAATTCTTGGAGACACACATTTAATTAGTATAGGAAATTTGATGAAAAAAATGATTAGCAAAAGATAGGTAATGCTTTTGTGAATATATATTTCATAGTTCGATTTAAATGATTATATTTATTTAGCTAAACATTTATATATTAAAAATTACACTATAAAGTATGTATCCTATATGTGATACAAAAAGAATATGTATCTAATAAACATTGTCTAATTTGTCATTTTTTTTCTCGAGGAACTTTCATATATAACCACTCAAAGATAGCTTAATTACTCTTTATAGTTATAGTTTGATAGTTACATTTTGTAGCTACATGTTATAGAGAGGAGAAAGACGAGAGAAACTGCGCGAGAGAGGAGAGGGGCGAGAGAGGAGAGAGGCGAGCGAGAGAGGGCAACGATAAGAGAGAGGTGAATTATAAATGCAGATTGTTTAGATAATTGTATATTATACATATGTATTTGTATAAAGGCAAATGAGATTGGGAGAGCTAGGAGAGAGGCGAGCGAGAGAGGACAGAGAGTGGGAGAAAAGTGAATTGTATATGTATATCGGTTAGATAAAACTGTATATTATCCATTTATATTTGTATATTCTGGTAAATTATACATATACAAAGTGGTTAATTATACAAACTCGAAATCTGTCCATGTAATTAATGTATAATATTAGACACAAGTGATAATTATAACAAACTATAACTATAATGAATAATTAAATAATATAAATTTGTTCAACCGCATAATTTTTCTCTTTATTCTTATTTTTTCCCCAATTTTGTGGGCTTTTTAATTGGAAAGCAAAATAAAAACAATTACTACCTAATTACTTTTTTTAGGACCTAAAATATTCTCAAAATAATTGAAATTGGTATAAAAATATTTTTGTTAACTTATTGGCCACAAAGTGCTCTTGGAGTTAACTTTGTAGTCCTTATTTACACTTATTCACAAACGGCCCATTAATTGAATTAATTAATTTTCTCATTTAATATATATCTGATTCTTTAGAAAAATTAATTAACTAAAATTTGTTTAATCCAACCCGAATCCACCCAATCTGAACCAACTAAAAATCCAATTATTTTAAACGTGAAAATCTATTAATCTAAAATACTTTTGGCGTAACTCAAACTCACAATCTTCGAGTTGAAAGCGAAGAGTTTTTACGTTTTGAGCAAACATTCCAACCATGTTTACTAATTCTTTCTATAATTTGAAATAATTACATATTGTCTCAATAATTAATAATTTCATACTAAATTTTAATCAAATACAACCAGATGCAACTGTCTTTATGATCCGATATATACACATACATAAAGAGAAAGAGACAAGCTAAAAATACAGATAATGAAGATATAAAAACGAAAACGAATTTTAAAGAGGATTTGTGCATCCCATTTCTAGATGTATTACGTTGGTAAAAATGCTATAGTTCTAAAAATTATGTCATGCTAAAATGTCACAAATGACAATTTTTTAAGAACAATTATCAAATAATATTTCTAAAGTTTCATGTTGCTAGTTATGCTAATGTATACTCTAAAAAAATAAAATAACTTTGATTTTATCATTTATAAAGTTCAATTTTAAAAACTTTCAAATATTGATAATTATTTTAAAATTCATATATTGAGTTTAAAATATTTGAGTTGAGTGGAGGGAAAGAAGTAGATTTTTCATCATTTACGATGTATTGAATGGAGGGAAACAAATCTCATAATTTGATTCTTTTCGAAAAAATAGCAAACAAAATTTCCTTCAAAATCTTTATTTTGAAAAAATCTAAAACTCCTTACCTTTTCCTTTTACTAAATGATTAAAGTAAATCGTGACGAGTAAAAATAAATGAATTAATTTCGTAACGAACTTTACACTATAATATATAGGGTTATAGATTACTAATTTATCAAACTTCATAATATAATTAACTCTTTTCTTATATATGACAAAACTGATCAATAAAAATAAAAATTTATTTTAATAATAAATAACAAGTAAAAATGGAAAAAAGAAAGTACGTCATAAAACTAAACGTGATTTTTTTTGAATGTTTAAAATTTATAATATTGAATTTGAATCCACTCATTCGATGTTCAATCTTTAAGCTAAGAACTATCTAAGATATTCAACCACTGAAATAAAAACTGTACTCCTTATCTTTTCCTTTTACTAAATGATTAAAGTAAAACCGTTACGAGTCTTCTTATCTTATATTTCACGTCAAACGAACGATCTCAAAGAATTGCAAATAAAATTTCCTTCAAGATCTTTCTTTTGAAAAATCCAACCCCCTTATCTCCTCCTTTTGCAAAAATGACCAAATAATTTTATTTTTTAAAAAATAACTTTATTGGAGCAATGATCAAAGAATTCATCATTTTTTGTTTTGTTTTGTCTTCTTCTATATTGTGTTCACGTGACCTTCCTCTTTTCTTTCTACCTCGAGACCCCCCACACTCCCAAACTCTCACTTCTCTTACTACCCAACATCCTAGGCAGTTGTGGTAATAGTTAAAAGAATCTCAACCCCAAATCAAGATTCAAACATTTCTCTTTTTTCTACTTAAAGATTCAATCTTTTTCTTTCTTTGTTGGATTCTGCTTTTGAATGGCTTCAGTAACTAGTTGGAGTTCATCATAATCATGTCATTTTTAGCATTTTTTGTTTAACCCCAAATCAAGATTTCACTTTTTTTCCCTCAAAGATTCAATCTTTCTTCCTCTTTGTTGGATTGTGTTTTTTGAATAGTTTCAGTAACTTGTAGGAGTTCAGCATAATCATGTCATTTTTAGCATTTTTGGTTTAACCCCAAATCAAGATTTCCCTTTTACTCCCCAAAGATTCAATCTTTCTTTCTTTTAATGTTGGAATTTGCTGTTGAATGACTTCAGTAATAATCATGTCATTTTTGGTTTAACCACAAATCAAGATTTCCCTTTTTACTCCCAAAAGATTCAATCTTTCTTCTGTTATGTTGGATTTTGCTGTTGAATGACTTGAGTAATAGTAGGAGTTCAGCATAATCATGTCATTTTTAGCATTTTTGGTTTAACCCCAAATCAAGATTTCCCTTTTACTCCCCAAAGATTCAATCTTTCTTCTGTTATGTTGGATTTTGCTGTTGAATGACTTCAGTAACTAGTTGGAGTTCAGCATAATCATGTCATTTTTACCATTTTTGTCTATCTTTCTGTTCTTGGTTTTCATTCTTGAAGCAGCAGCAGCAGTTCATAGCTGTTTAAAATCTGAAATCTCATGTCCACCTTTTGCTTCTTTTCCCCCTTTTCCTTTTTCTTCATCTCCTGGTTGTGGTCATCCTTCTTTTCAAATCCATTGTTCACCTTCACATGCTGTTATTTCAATCAATAACTTGTCTTTCTCTTTGCTTCATTATGAATCTACTTCTTCAACTCTTCTTCTTTCTCCAGCTTCACTTTCACTAAATGAAATCAGCTCAGTATCTACTGATTCCAAGAACTGTTCTTTGCACCATAGATCCATTTCTCTTTCTGGTTCACCATTTAAGGTCTCTGATTCATCTTGCTCTAGGCTTTCTGCTCTTAGGCCATGTCCACCTACAAATCTCCCTAATTGTAGTCACTGTCCATGGCAATGTAAACTTATCAAGAACCCACTTCAGCTTCTGCATGAATGTGGATTGAGACACCATTTTGAGTCTGATGAAAGATGTCAAAGTGACATTCTTGGGTTTCTTGATGGTTTCTTGAAAATGGGGATTGAGGTTGAGTGGGATGAAGAACAAGATTCATATTTTACAAGCTGTAGGACTTGCAGAGCTAGCAGTGGTGTTTGTGGATTCAATTCTTCACACCCAAAGAAACCATTTTTATGTTTTCCATCATCACAAGTTAGGTACTCACCTCCTTTGATTCAACAAAAAAGCGCTAATCGTATAGTTATGTTGTCAATGGTCTTTCTATTAGTGTGTTTTCTGGTTGTTTTCTCTATTGGATCTTTAATTTTTCGTTCAAGAGGTAAAGGGGCTGGTTCAGAAGAAGATCCCACTATCATTTACCTTCGTAGGCATCGATCAGCTAGTTTACTTCCACCAGTTTTCCCTTATGAGGAACTTGAAAGCTCTACAAATCACTTTGATCACAAGAGGAAACTTGGGGATGGAGGATTTGGTTCTGTGTATTTAGGGAATCTTGATGATGGTAGGCTTGTTGCAGTAAAGCATTTGCATAAGCATTCCCCCACTGGTACCAAAGCTTTTTCAACAAAGTCATTTTGTAATGAAATCTTGATTTTGTCATCAATCAATCACCCAAATCTAGTCAAACTTCATGGCTATTGTAGTGATCCAAGAGGGCTTCTTTTGGTTTATGACTATGTTCCAAATGGTACTCTTGCTGACCATCTACATGGTAACAAGAACTTGTACAAAAAAGGTTCTTTAACTTGGAGTTTAAGAGTTGATATAGCACTACAAATAGCAATGGCAATTGAGTACTTGCATTTCTCTGTTGTTCCACCTATAGTCCATAGAGATATTACATCAACCAACATTTTTGTAGAAAAAGATATGAGGGTAAAAGTTGGTGACTTTGGGCTATCAAGACTCTTAGTATGCACAGATACATCAGTAGCATCTGGTGATTCTACTGGTGAAGTTTGGACAGGTCCACAAGGAACTCCTGGTTATTTAGATCCTGATTATCACAAGTCGTTTCGATTGAACGAAAAAAGTGACATATATAGCTTTGGTGTTGTGTTGTTGGAACTAATAACAGGTATGAAAGCTGTAGACCAGAAGAGGGAGAAGAGGGAAATGGCATTAGCTGATATGGTAGTTTCAAGAATTCAAATGGGGCTGTTGCAGCAAGTTGTGGACCCTTTTTTGGTGGTGGATGGTGAAGCAATGGAAGGTGTCGGTGCAGTCGCGGAGCTAGCATTCCGATGTGTAGCAGCCGATAAGGATGATCGCCCTGATTCAAGAGATGTGGTAGCAGAATTGAGAAGGATAAGGGGCAGGACAAGAGGAGTTGGAAGTGGTGGTATTTTGAGGACTTCAAATTCTAGCAACATGGTGGTTCCTGATGGGATTGGTCTAATTGACTAATTAGTCGATTATTTGGTAAACAGAGTTAATCGATATCTATACTGACCAGAAACAGTCAGTGTCATAGATAGAACGATAACTGTGTTGATGAGAGGTAACCGATATATAGTATGGTTGTGAGGTACCAACATCTCATTGAATAATCCTCTGTTAAGTGTAAATGTGTATTGTACATGTGTGTGGGGGTGGGGGTGGGGGGGGGGGTGGGGGACTTTGGACTGAAAAGGTGTCAGTTGAAGTATTTGTTTGACTGTAGTAAAATGGAATGTTAATATATCCCACTTTTTTTTACTACTTATGAAATTACTTTTTTTGTTTCTTGACTTAGCTATGATATAATAATTGAAGATGTGATTACTCAAAACTCAATGCTTAAACAAGTACTTGTAATTTTGGTAATTGTTTTAAGACACTATATTGATTCTAGTTGAGAGACAATGAAAAAAAATGGTTCCTTAAGTATACACTGAACGGAGTTGAATCGATTATTTTTTCGTTAGAGTTGAAGGGAACTATGAAAAATTAAGAATGCATGTGCTTTAACTTGTCAAAACCAACTAGTCACTACCATTAGTGACACTATTTTCATGTCATTTTCAACACAAAATTGGAGCTATCAAAGTTTTGGATATCTATTTGGGAAACATCCACATGGATCAATTTGACTTTTTTTGCAAGTAATTTTGGCAAAAGGGACAAGGAATAACCTTGTGAGTTAGATAGTACAAACATTATTGGCCAACATTGATGGCACCATCTACTAGTCAATAAAGTTAGGTCCCCTCAAAATCACAACTGCTATAGCATGTGCTATTTCATTGACAAATCAAAATACTACTTCATTTATTCAAGATTTTGTAAGTTCTTGTGAAAGATAACATGTACATGAATCAACAATCTGATCTGAACATCACCGTTATGAAAAAAGAGATTATTTAAGGACTTCCGAGTTTTGAGTCTTGTTCTCCCTACAAGTGTCTCCGCCCTCACCAACGATAGAATTGGCTTGGGGGACACTGCTTATAAATAAATACACAACATGGAGAGACTTTACTACACATTCTACTAGAGGAGAGGGATACAAGAGGTGAAAATCACTAACATTTAAGAGGTGGAAAAAGAGTTTATTTTGGATAGTTATCATCCTTTTGCCAAGATTAGTTGAAGTATGCACCTTCCAATGACTGAGCTTTTTTGCCTGCTTGTATAGCTTCTTGGTTTCTTGACATTGATGAATAACCTTTTTCCTGAACCAACAAGCAACAGTTATACATTATAATCCAATTCCTTCTCGCGGAGGACAAATCAAGGCCTGAAAAGTTGGTTTGTCGAGCAAGAGGAGAGAAAGATGAACAATGATTTATCGAGAATGACTAGAAAGGTGTAAACAAGGCCAGATATAATTTGATTATTGTGAACAAATTCAATATCTTCATAGATAGAGCCAATCATTATCGTCGACTGTAGGGTGGATGGAATCTGATACATAAGTCAATTAATAAAAGAACAGAAGAAACTTCTCATTCTACATCGTGCATGCGCCGACTTATTTTTGGTCCTTCTTAATATGCAACTAGTGCTCTATGCCTTACAACTTGATAGCATCAAATTTGAGCCTTTAGAAACCTTATGAAGACATTAAATATGGAGCATTGAAGCATAGGATATTTTATACTTGGAATGTGCTTATGCTTGTAATTGCATATGTACAAAAAAGAACACTCTTTATTGGTACATTTTTTCCATCTCACCTTCATATATACATAAAACACAGTGAATTTACTGCAGAATTTGGAGATACAAAGTCGAGGTAAACAGTAATTCATAGTAGAATTTGCAATCCACGAGGTACGTATTTGATAGACCATTATCGATATGATTTGTCGATGAATGTTAGAAAAGAATAAAGGCTTATGTGAGGCAATTTAAACACCTGGATAAGGAGCGCTAATCCTAAGAGATGGCAGTGAAAAGTGCAGTTATTCCTGAACAATATACTCATCTTAGAAGCTAAATTATGGATCAGAGAGCCAAGACGTACCAGGAGGCGCCACAAGAACGGGGTTCCTTCCCTCTTTTTTAGCTGCATCTCTATTGCCTCAATAGCTGCGAGTTCCAAAACCACAACTCAAGGATAAGTGACTACGAACTTTTAAGATTAGACAAAAATAAGTGTATACCAAAGAGTGAGGTTTGAAGGGTAGCAGAGAGATCCTAGAATCAAATTTCCTTCTGTATCAAAGAGGGCCATACTTTTTCTCGCAACCCTACTTTGACTACTCTTTTGAGCTGACGGTCTATAAGAGACAACCTTCCTACCTCACAAAGGTAGGGGTGAGGTCTGCGTACATCCTAATCTTCCCCGACCTCATTTGTGGGATTACATTGGGAATGTTGTAGTTGTTGTTCTTAAAGAGGCCATACTCCATTTTACAGGAATAAAAACTATCACCACCACCGGAAACCTCTAATAAGAATTTCTTTCAAAATGGAAGCTAAATGATCTAACCTTTTGTAGCCCGACCACTGTTTAGCAACATAGTGATCCAAACTTCATTAAAAACGTCAAGCTGCTCGTCTGATGCTCCAATAATCTGCACAAGGTAGTATTTTGCTAATCATTCATGAAACAAATAAAATAATGCTAAACAAACTACATAAGTACCCCTTGTCATGTTCAAACTACCTTGTAGTCAATGGCATCAAATGTTTGTCCGAGCAATTCCAATGCCCGTTCATTTTCACCCTTACCATATTCGAATAACACTTCTGCAAGCTAAAATAAAAATAAAAAGAAAGAATTAAAAGTTAAAAATTGAAAGAAACAGTTTTTATCTATCAAATATCAAGTGTTCAATTATTAAATGAATCAATATTTTCAAAGATGTGATTGGCACGAGAATCAAGCAACAGTATAATCAATACTCCCTCCACTAAAATTTGTTTGTTTTACTTTCCTTTTTAGTCTGTTTTAAAAAGAATGTCTTCCTTTTTTTGGCAACTCTTTTATTCGAACTTTCAACACGGCATGTTAATGTTTACGGCCACAAGATTAAATGACATTCTGGTACGTTCTACGCATCTTTAGTGATCACAAAATTCAAAAGTCTTATAAATCTTGAAACCAAACAAACAAACTGAAACAGAGGGAATAAGTTTAAACAGCACTATGTTTTCATCTCCCCACAGCAATCAGCAGAATGAATCCTTTGGATCTAAAAAAGGTCCAAGTTGTAAAGACAGTAAAACGCATTAGGAAAATCTTTTAGTATTAAATAAAAGAATCTTTTGCTATTGAAAGAGGAAAGAAATTGTGAAGTGTGAGTACATTTTCTCCAAGAAGTAATGCAGAATTCAGTAAATAGAAAAAGGGACAAACCAGCACAGCTCTCTGCATATATTCTCGTTTTTTCTTGGTCATGGTAGAAATTCTACAGGAAAGCACAAAATTATCAGAGTAGGTTGGACACAGCATAGTTATGAGATTGGAAAGAGTGCCAATCCATCCTGACCTGGACTTTAAACCCTCGAGTAACTCTTCTGCTTTAGAAACTTCACCTGTATAGGATAGGGCCCATAACACCAATACATCCAGGTGCCATTCAAGATACCAGAAAGCCTAATATAGAAGTGGCAGCACAAAGACACAGAACATTTAATTTTTATTACATTGTATAGACAGAAGGAAAAGAGGACCGCACAATGTAAATGCCAAATGGAAGTTCATAGTAATGCAGATCAAGTTTACAGTTCCAATCCGAAGTATCATTAACATTAATCTGAAAGGAAATGATTCATGAAAAAGCAAATGACACTGAAAGAACGAAACCTGATTCATATCATTTATCTATTTTCTCAACTGATTGAAGATTTTCTTCATCAGTTTTATTCTATTTAGTATGGGGTTACGGAGGACCTTTCTAAAAGCATGTATTGTTAAATAACTTAAATCAACACCTTTCATTTCACAATAATAACAAGTATATCAAATTTGTTCCATATTTTTTCATGAATTCTTTGATGATTAGCTAAACAAACTAGCTTGTCATCCGATTTTCCACATTTCAAAGGTAGGAAGGAAAGACATACATATCCCAACTTTAGTGAATATGCATGCAATTATCCTATAACCTAAAAACAGAAATTAACATGCTTCACCTGAACTCACTTTATCTGTCAGACGATCAGCTAGGATCTTTAAACGGTCCCCAAATATATTAATCCCACCTCTTATATATACCCGGAGTAACAAACCAACAGCATTCAAGTACACCTGCATGTCAAGAAAAATGTAACTCTCAGCATATTTAAAGAACTAAAATGTTCTTTGACTACAAACAACAAACTTACTTCGGCTGAACTGGCATCAATTCTTTCCAACTCTTTCCAGATGTTTTGATCATAAACATCTCTTACTTTTTCCATGGGCGAATGACCTTCCATATAACAAAGCGCAACATGCCACCAATTGTGTGTATACCTGCAATATTCTAATGGTTAGCTTTTAAAAATACTATATTCAGAGCCAAACTAGGAGTGCTTTTATCAGATTCTGTGCATACATAAAAGATGACAAAGAACTCCAGGTTCTTGAGCACTCCTCCATAAATTGTACTGCTTCTTTAAAACGACACTCATACTGATAAACATGACAGAGCTGCAAGGAGATTGTGATAATAAGCAAAAAAAAATAGGATGCTAGAATATCAATGAATGAATAAAATGCATTTCCTCCGGCAACAAAATGATACAAACTACACCGCCAGTTCCATCACAATAAAAATTATGTCCATGCTGTTTTTCTCCTAGGATAAAACAATAGGAAGAGATCCCCTCAAATGGGATCTTTGTTAACTATCTGTAGTATTATGATGACTGCACTAGCAATTAAAAGTTTGTAATGTGCAATGGATATGTCACTAGTTGGGATAGAGGTTAATGGTTGATGGTACAATTACACGGTTTGTTCTGTGCAGAAGATTTTCACGAGCTTGGTCTGGTGTTTGCCAGCAACCTTTGTAACCACTTTCTGGTTTGGATGCTTATATGGAAATATAGGGATAAACAAGCTTTTTGGAGGAGCCAATCCAACTAGTTTGGTAGTGAGGCATAGAAATAGTTATAGTTGATAAATTTTGCAGAGTAAACTCAAGCATATATAATACCACAAATGTGTTTGTATCAGCTAGAAAGGAAAGAGTAACTTGCAAACAGGAGTAACTCACAGCATGGTGTGTCCAGGCATCTTCACTATCAATCTCAAAGCCTTTCTTTGCAGCTTCTTTTGCCTCCGCATATCGACCAAGCTCTAATAGGGCAAATGCGAGCATGCCATAAATGTATCTTCCATGTTTATTTACTGGTAGGACCTGTAGGACAAAATCAAGAAACTTTACTAGGAATAATTGCATAAAAGGAATCGAAACTCATTTTTAAAGAAATGACTACATTAGTCACTCCTATTATGGATACTCAACCTCCAGATATAATGTCTGATACAAGTTATTACATATTTATTTTATTGTTTTTGTTTCTTAAGTTGTCTAGGAGAGGAAGAAGTCAAGGCAATACTTAGTAAATATAGTATGAACCTGTTCAACAAGTTTCAGAGACAAATCAGGGCGACCCATGTAGAAAGAGAGCACTTGAGCGCGCTTTACCGTGACCAGATCTCTTGGGAAATCCTTAAGCAGCTGCAAATAGGTAATGCATATATCGATCAAGAGATTACACTGAGATCATCAAGGCAAACTCATAAAGATACTAAAATGGATACATGATGACAATTGTCACCACCTACTATTTGTCATTTGTCTTTTTGACTAATTCATCGTACAACATCCTTATGGTTTTAAAGTGTCAGATTCTTAATTATTATTATATGTCAAAGACCAACAAAATCAGATACTCCTGGACAAGATATTTTCTGATTCAATGAAGACCAAATTTGAATTCTCGAAAGATCGCTAAATAACAGTTACTGTCTGATGAAACTGAACTGGGAGTCAAATGATAATTGGAGTTGTTAAAAGAACATAAAACAGAAGAATGGATAGGACTATTTGAAACTTTGACACACTATGATTTAATGGGAATACTAGCTAATTGAAACTAGGTCACGTATTCCAGCCATGAGAACAGTCTCTTACAGAAATGGATAAGGTTGCATACAATAGACCCTTCCCCGAACCCTGCGATAGCGAGAGCTTAGTGCCCCGGACTGCCCTTTTACTAGCTAATTGAAACTATTACAACTATCCATAATCAGAAGCTAACAAGACACCATTGTAGTAGAACAATAAGATCAAAAACAAAACATACAGCAATAAAAGAACCTACCTTTAAGTGTAGTTCAACAGCCACATCATCATCTCTATTAGGTAAAATCAAATAACTTACAACCTCAAAAACCACTTTCTCATACAAGCTAGCTTGTTCCTAAACAAAGAAAATTAACAACAAATAAGTAAAACCAAACTCCCAAATACAAAAATACAAACCAAAAAGTTGCAAAATATGTACTAGACAAGACTTGGCAGCTTCAAGAAGTGGCATAGCACGCGAAGAATCAGCAGAACAAAGAAAATGAGCAGCCAAAATATTAGCCAAAACACAAGTTGGGTCTTGTTTTGGAGCTTCCAATATAACTGACCTCTCTCTTCCATAGCTAAGTACCTAAACCAAACCTCAAGAATCAAAGTTCACATAAACCCAAAATCAATAAAAATCTAATCTTTCTACTCAATACTGATAAAAATCTGATCTTTTTTACTCATACTGATAAAAATCAAGAAAATATGAAAAGGGTACCTGATGATAATAAGAATTAATGGCAGATATGCAAGAATCAGAACTAGTCTTCACTTGATAACCCCATTTATCTACTTTGAATTCTTCCATTTTCTTGAAGTTGGTGGGTTCTTGTTTTTGATTTTGGTGATTTTTTTTTTGATTTTTTTTGCATATATAGAAAGATAAAATAGTAAAACGTGGAGGTTTTGCTTTTGGATAGCAACAAAAATTAATTTTGGTGTGTAATGTTGCTTCTTGATTAGGATAGGTTTTGTTTTTGTTTTAGTTTCTATCCATATAAAGAATGTTTTTTTTTTTTTTTTTTACTACTATATCATACGAAAAATATCTTTTTCTTAGTTTATGATTTGGTGACTCGATTCTGATCTGATCTTTACTTGAGACGTGATATCGATGTCTGATTCCATATCAGAGATTCAATCTTAATCTCATCAAACTCCTTATACCTTTTGAGTCGTGAGATCTAGTCTGAAGTTGGTGCCAAGTCCCGTGTTGATTCATAGTTAGGAGTAATTGAGTTACGAGTCTAGGTTGAGTTTCGAGTGTGGAAGGGTCCCAAGTCGGACATGTTAGGGTCGGGGCAAGGTTAAGTTTCTAGTTGGTTCCTAGTTTGGGGTAGGTCTTTAGATAATCTTGGGTTGAGTCCAAAGTCGGTTTGGGGGAGGGGTAGGTTTTAGGTGCTAGAGTTGAGCGGCGTTTGAATGAATTAGGTGGTGAGATTGAAAGAGAGTTAGAAAAATATTTTTTTTCTTAAACTAAAGGCTATTTAAGAAATATTTTTTAAAAGGGAAAAGGGTCTGATATACCCCTCAACTTTGTCATTTGGAGCTGATATACCCCTCATTATAAAAGTTGCTCATATATGCCCTTACCGTTATACAAATGGCTCACATATACCCCTGCCGTTTTACAAAATGGCTCACATATATCCTTCATTTAACGGAAGTTAAAAAATTAGTTTTAAATTTATATTATTACTTTTAATATTTTTTTAAAAATTATTTAGGGGTATATATGATTCTTCTATCAAAGTTCAAGGTATATTTTAATTTTTTTTATACATAAATTATTTTTTGACTTCTTTTATTATAATTATTTGAATTTCTTATTCTTATTTTGTTTTTGTCTTCATTCCTTAGTTTAATTTTTTTGTTTTTGTGTGTATTGTAATTTAATTTCGTATTCGAAGAAAAATTTGGTCATTTACAATAAGTTTTACAAGAATATTAGTGAAACATAAATAAATTTGATTATCAAAATAATAATTATAAATTAGTCATTGAAACAAAAAAGTCAAAAAAAATATGTTTGACGAGGATTAAATTTATTCATATGAGATATATTTTTAGAAAAAATAATAAAAATTTAGATTAATTTTTTTTTTTAATTACCGTTAGAGGAAAAGGATATATGTGAGCCATTTGTTTATAAGTAGGGGTATATATGAGTCACTTTCATAACAATATGTTATATCATCTCTAAATGACAAAGTTAAGGGGTGTATCAGACCCTTTTTCCCTTTTAAAAATTTAAAATAAAAAGAATATATATTTAATTACACAAATATGATAAATATTAGTAGATAAATTTATAACTTTATATGCGATAACTTCAACCATCTATATCTGAAGTTGATTCTAAAATGGCTATAAACAATACTTCATAAAATTAGGCTATGCTTTAAATATGGTCCCAAAATAGGCTATTTGTGCACTTGTTCCAAAAGTACTTTTCTCATTGACAATATTTTTCCTTTTAATTTGTTACAAAAAATAGGGACAACTTTTTTTTTTTTTTAACAAAAAAAAGATAAACTTAATCTTTCCTTTTAATCTTTTGATGAATAGATCTGTACTCACACAAATACTATCAATTTAAAATTACAATTTTTTTTAAAAAATATTCAAAAAAAAATTCACTGTCTTAAATTGTATATCAAACCCAACAATATTACATCATTGTTACTGCTCTTAATAACTCAAATTTTAGATTTTAGATATTTTGAGTTGGGTGAGAGCTTTAAAATGTGTAACCAACTCAATTTATAAAGTTTTCGCACATATATATATTAAGTTTAACTTTAAACTATCGAATTCTGGTGAATCATAAGAGTTCTTCGAAAGGGACAAGACCATATTAGGCATAGTATTGTTATGAAATATTGAATTATTTGAAATTTACTTAAAAGAAGACTCAAAAAGTGGATATAAATAATTCCCATTCCAGCTAAAATGAGTTTTGTTTCTACTTACTCCATTTGGCTATGCCAGGATGCACATACTCACCTTTTCATAAAGCTAAACATTATTGTATCACACATATATATATACTTATATATTGTCACAAATAAATTCGAAATATTTCACTTTCATAATTTTTTTTTTGATGTAATAGGTTGTTATTTGTCTTTTGTAAATTATAACTACCTTCATTCTTAATCACGGTCTGTTTTTTACTCAAAAAGATGTACATTTGAATTAATCTGACTACTTGTTTATATGCTGATTTGATTGCAAATAACTAGTCTCCCATGGATTTATGATCTCATCAATCAATAAGTTGTATCTCATTTGTGTGATATAGAGACGAATCAGGATCTAGAGTCAATAATCAGAAGGTCAATTTACGTACTCTTTATAATTGTTCATTTTGAGTCAAGTCTGGTACGATTTTTTCGAAAATGCCTCGCATTGTTAAAACCATCCCTTCACCTAATATGTAATTTTTTTGCTTAACGACCAATGTGGGACTTTATACGTACATCCAACAACTTAGTGATCCGGTTATTCATATTTTTTGATCAAGTAACATAGTTCGATTACTTTAATGTGACAAAAAAATAGTTTGTGTTGAAAGTAACACCTTGTTATCTATGTAGGCAACCCAAAACCTAGTGATGGTACAATAAGCTAAACAATTGTCTAACTTGTCATAAACTAAGAACTTAAGTGGCATCACACCAATTGTCGTTTGGTATGCAAACTAAATTATTTCGAGATTGTAATCCTTAGACTTATATATCCCACCCCAGAGATCGATGATGGGAAATAAAATTTATTTCTGTGTTTGGTAAATGGTATAAAAATTTGTTCCGAGCTTAATGTTGGAATTTCTCATCTTATCATGCGTACCAAACGATTATAAGATGACTTTGGTTTATGTTGTGAAACAAAAACAATAGGTTGGGACTATGACATGGTCACACACAACATTGCAGGCCTATATCAGCATATGTGACACATGATTTGAAGCAAATTTTATTAGAACTATTCAAAAGGGGGATGAACCTTAGATGAGGTATACGAGTTCAACTGAACGTAGTATTTTTGATAACAAACGTGTTTTATTATTTTTCAAAGCACAGATAAAGAAAAACCAGCAACATTATCAACTCGAGTTAGCTTTCTTCATCTCGAGATACTTGTGATAAATTTCCACAAGTTTCTCAGGCTGTGGAATGATATCCTTTAAGACATTGTCTGAGCAAAATTTCTCATCCCATTCAGCTAGGCTAGGCGTCTTTGTTTCGTCTAGTATCTTCAATTCATCCATGATCTCGATCACCTTTACCCATCCGAGTAAACTACCAAAAACAATGTCAATATAACCAATACTATCTCCACCAAAGTAAGATTTATCTTTGCTCATGTTGATAAAAGCTTCCTCCAGCAGCAAAGTCCCTTGAGACATTTTCTCCACCACAGCTGCTTTTGCTTCCTTTCCTTCCACGTTCCTATACTCCGCTACCAATGGATACCACTGCAACCATTTGATGAAGTTACAAATGAAATTAGACTATGATCTTGACGTAGAGAGGTTTGTTTTCGATAATTTACAAATGAAAATAAGTGTTCACCTTGTCATCTATGTAGGCTGCCCAAAATCGTGCTATGGCACGATCATAAGGATCAGAAGGAAGAATGGAGGGACCGTTAAGCCAAGCTTCATCGATGTACTGAAGGATGACAAGGGACTCACAGATAGGCTTCTCGTCGTGGAACAGAACTGGGATTTTCTTGTAAACAGGATTGGATTTGAGGAGCAACTCACTTTTGTTAACACATATTCTTGTATAAACTCGTACTCAATAGACTTCATCTTGAGGGCTATTTCAACGCGATTCACGTAAGGGCTTGCCCATACACCTAGAAGCTTTACACTATTTGTTGCCATGATGAAAGGAATGATTAATAAGCAGAGTTCAACACTCTTTTTAAATGAAATAGTAGTCAGCATTTGATGCTTCTTGCACATAAATTGTATCTACCAAATAAACAATATTGTAGGTGTGGATCAACATGTTTGTACTATGCTTATTAATTTAAAATTCTGAGTCCGCCACTGTATTCACATCGATTCTTCTCATGGCCTCAACATCTAAAACACAGATGTTGCCAAAACACAATTTGACTTAAAATACCAAGAAGTTAGTTGGCATCTTATAGACCATAAAGCTCCAAAACTACATCATCATCCTACTCATCCAGCATAATGATACCATCAAGTTTTAGTATTTTAGTACTAATATGTTAATCATATGATAAACAAATATGTATTATATGCATAATTATTTTCTGTTTGTATGTTAGATGAACAATGTAGGCTCAGCAAGATTCTCTTTGCCCAGGGAAAACGACAGGCACCCCGTTCAAGTCAGAAACTAAGTTACTGTCCTCTATGTTGCATAAGGCAGCCTATGTAAACTTCATAAGCGAGGAGTCTATGTAAACTCCATATATGATAAGCAAGAAGTCTAAGTATACTTCGCTATGTAAAAGATTTCGGGTTTGATTGTGTTGTAACTTAACACGAATGTATATACGTTTTTAGCTCAGTAAGATGTAAATTTGATTTAATCTGACTACTTGTTTATATGCTGATTTGGTTGCAAATAACTAGTCTCCCATGGATTTATGGTCTCATCAATCAATAAGTTGTATCTTATTTGTGTGATACAGCGACGAATTCAATATCTAGAGTCAATGATCAGAAGGTCAATTTAAGTACTCTTTATTATTGTCCATTTTGAGTCAAGTCTGTACAATTTTTCCAGAAATGCCTCGCATTGTTAAAACCTCACCTAATATGTAGATTCTTTTTCTTAACGATCAATATGGGATTTTATACGTGCATCCAACAACTTAGTGAGTCCGGTTATTCATATTTTTTGATCAAGTTACATCGTTCGATTACTTTAATGTGACAAAAAAAATAGTTTGTGTTGAAAGTAATACCTTGTCATCTATGTAGGCAACCCAAAACCTAGTGATGGCACAATAAGCTAAACAATTGTCTAACTTGTCATATACTAAGAACTTAAGTGGCATCACACCAATTGTCGTTTGGTACGTAGACTAAATTATTCCGAGATTGTAATTCTTAGACTATTTATCCCACCCGAGAGATGATAGGAAATAAAATTTATACTATGTTTGGAAGATGGTATATAAATTTGTCCCGAGCTTAATCTTGAGATATCTCACCTTGTCAGCGTACCAAACGATTATAATTTTTAGCAAACATAGAATACTAAGATAGACTTTGGTTTATGTTGTGAAACAAGAAAACAATAGATTGAGACTTTGACATGGTCACACACAACATTGCAGGCCTATATCAGCATATGTGACACATGATTTGAAGCAAATTTTACTAGAACTATTCAAAGGGGGATGAACCTTAGATGATATATACGGGTTCAACTGAACGCAGTATTTTTGATAACAAACGTGTTTTATTATTTTTCAAAGCACAGATAAAGAAAAATCAGCAACATTATGAACTCGAGTTAGCTTTCTTCAACTCGACATACTTGTGATAAATTTCCACAAGTTTTTCAGTCTGTGGAATGATATCCTTTACGACATTGTGTGAGCAAAATTTCTCATCCCATTCAGCTAGGCTAGGCGTCTTTGTTTCGTCTAGTATCTTCAATTCATCCACGATCTCGATTACCTTAACCCATCCGAGTAAACTACCAAAAACAATGTCAATATAACCAATACTATCTCCACCAAAGTAAGATTTACCTTTGCTCATGTTGATAAAAGCTTCCTCCAGCAGCAAAGTCCCTTCAGAAATTTTCTCCACCATAGCTGCTTTTGCTTCCTTTCCTTCCACGTTCCTATAATCCGCTATCAATGGATACCACTGCAACCATTTGATGAAGTTAACTACTCATCTAAACGACTTTTCAAGCATGGTAACGTTCAGTGATCATACGTGAAATTAACCACAAACAACATATCAAGCTTAGTAGTTACAAATTCAACTACAACATACTTAGTGTAGGGGTCTGAGGAGGGTAGAGCGTAAACAAACCTTACCTCTACGTTAGAGGTAGAGAGGTTGTTTCTTATAAGTTACAAATGAAGTTTTAAGTGTTTACCTTTATATCTATATAGGCTGCCCAAAATCGTGCTATGGCACGATCATAGGGATCAGAAGGAAGAATGGAGGGACCATTAAGCCAAGCTTCATCGATGTACTGAAGGATGACAAGGGACTCACAGATAGGCTTCTCGTTGTGGAACAGAACTGGGATTTTCTTGTAAACAGGATTGGATTTGAGAAGCAACTCACTTTTGTTAAACACACGTTCTTGTATAAACTCATACTCAATAGACTTCATCTTGAGGGCTATTTCAACGCGATACACATACGGGCATGCCCATGTACCTAGAAGCTTTACACTATTTGTTGCCATGACTAACTTCTTCAACAACAAATATTGAAAGAATGACTAATAAGCAGAGTTTTTAATGCTTCTTGCACATAAGTTCTATCTAGTAAATTATGCTGGTTTGTTCTAACTACCAAATAAACAATATTATAGGTGGGATCAACATGTTGTACTACGCTCATTAATTTAAAAATTCTAAATCTGCCACTGTATTCACATCGATTCTTCTCATGGTCTCTTAAACACAGATGTTGCCAAAACACAGATGTACAATTTGACTTAAAATACAAAGAGTTAGTTGGCATCTTTTTCTTTGTAAAGGCATCTTATAAACCATAAAGCTCCAAAACTACATCATCATCCTACTCATACAGCATAATGGTACCATCAAGTTTTAGTATTTTAGTACTAATATCTTAATCATATGATAAACAAATATGTATTTTATGCATAATTATTTTCTGTTTGTATGTTAGACAAACAATGTAGGATCAGCAAGATTCTCTTTGCCCAGGGAAAACGACAGGCACCCCGTTCAAGTCAGAAACTATAGTTACTGTCCTCTATGTTGCGTAAGGCACCCTACGTAAACTTTATAAGTGAGGAGTATATGTAAACTCCATATATGATAAGCGAGAAGTCTAAGTATACTTCGCTATGTAAAAGTTTTCGGGTTTGATTGTGTTGTAACTCAACACGAATGTATATACGTTTTCATCTCAGTAAGTTTCTGAATTCTGTTTGGTTTAGAAGATTTCAAGTTCCAAAACAGAAATAAAGACATAAATGATTAACCAATAAATAGTAGATCTTGGCTTCATAGTACTCATTTCTTAGTAGTTTTTTACACAATACTAAATGTTATTTCCAAAATATGGTCTTAGCTAGACTTGAGAGATTAAGAATAGATATCGAGGCTTCATAGGCTAAACGTGGCGTGTGGATTTAGCTAGATGCATTAGCTCTGATTTTGGGTATAAGGTTCTTAGCAGCCTCAGCAAGCTTTTTAGTTTCAGGCATGACATCTTTGACAGAACTATCAGCACAAAAATCTTCAGCCCAATTGAATAAACCTGGAGTCTTGGCTTCATCAAGTAGTGTGACGTTGTTCATCTTCTCGATTACCCTCATCCAACCTAAGAAGCATCCAAGTGCAATGTCCACGTATCCAATTTTGTCTCCGCCAAAGAACTTCTTTCCTTTGCTGCAATTTTTGAAGGCATCTTCCAACAACACCAGACCGTCGAACACTGGCTCTAGTGCTGTCTGTATGGCATCCTCCCCTTGGGCAACCGCGAAGGAACGGAATAATGGAAACCACTGCAGCATCAATAAAAATGTTTGTTAAGGAAATAGGCCTCAGCTAGCTCATGACGACAACTTTTTCTCTTAACAAATGTGAGACTCTTAACACTCTCTAGCACACGTTCAAGACTGAACATCTGGAGCGTGAACAAGCAATTAGAAATGTTCTATTCCTAATACCTTAAGCTTTTAGATTACACGATCACACAATATCAACATGGTATTAGAGTTTCCATTACCAAAAATCTGGACACTACAACATGTAAGAGGAATTTTCGAGACATACTAGTCCTACAACGAGATAGTGATATGAAATATAGTCTTCACCTTTTCATCTATATAGGCTGCCCAAAATCGTGCTATGGCACGATCATAGAGATCAGAAGGAAGAACCGGGGGATCTTTAATCCAAACTTCATCGATGTACTGAAGGATGACAAGGGACTCACAGATAGGCTTTTCGTCATGGATCAGGACGGGGATTTTCTTGTACACAGGGTTGGATTTAAGGAGCAACTCACCTTTGTTTATCATATTTTGTTGTATAAACTCATACTCAATAGACTTTATCTTGAGAGCTAGTTCAACGCGGTTCACAAACGGGCTTGCCCATGAACCTAGAAGCTTTACACTATTTGTTGCCATAACTAGCTTCCTCAACAACTAATATTGAAGTTATGATAAATAAGAAGAGTTTTTGATGCTTCTTGCACATAAGTTCTATCTAGTAAATTATGCTGGTTTGTCCTAACTACCAAATATATAAACAATATTATAGGTGGGATCGATCAACGTGCTGTACTATGCTTTAACTATCGAGCACCCATTAATTTAAAATTCTGGATACGCCACTGTATACACATCAAAGATAATTGAAATATAAGTAATTTGAAGTGTTCTCTCAAATAATTTAAGCTTTTACAGTACTTACAAAGAGAGATGTGTACCTTATCGTCAATATAACATGCCCAAAATCGAGCAATGGCACGATCATAAGGATTCAAGGGGAGAATAGAGGGACCAGAATTAGTCCATTTTTCATCAATATACTGAACAATGTTGAGTGATCACAAATGGACTTTCCATCATGAATTAGAACTGGAATTTTCTTGTAAACTGGATTTGATACAAGCAGAAGATCACTCTTAGAACTTAACTGTTCCTCCAAGAAATCATAACACACTGATTTTACGTTAAGCGCGATACGAGCCCTCATAACAAATGTACTAGGCCATGATCCTAATAGTTTCACATCATTTTCAGCCATGATCAAAGCAGAGTTAGAAACACAAATAGTGCTTAAAGTATGTGGATTGTGAAGTTGGGAGAATGTGTGGATGAGAAAATTTGAAAGAAGAGGACCTTATTAGTTTATCCATTTGTTGATAGATTCCAAAAAGAATTCAACATTTTGAAACTTGTGATCTTAAATACGTCATAACATTAACGTGATTATAAAACTTGTGGTCTTAAACGTGTCATTAGCATTTATATGACTATGCAAGCTTCTTAGTAAGGAAATATAGAATTGTGTCATTCTTTCTGGAACGGAAAGAGTAGTAACTAAGTAGATCTTTGCTGAATAGCTTATTACACAACGACAAGCAACTCTTTAGTACCCGTTTTTATCAAGATCATACTCTAAAACATCACGATCAAAAGAAGAACATACGGATTTAGCTCTAAATTTTTGCCCAAATGATCTTTGCAGCCTGAACAAGCTGATCAGTTTCAGGCATGACATCTTTGACAACGCTATCAACACAAAAATCTTCAGCCCATTGGTATAAACTCGGAGTTCTGGATTCATCAAGGAGATTTACGTTGTTCAACTTCTCGTTAACCTTTAACCAACCCAAGAAACAACCAAGTGCAATGTCCAAGTATCCGATTTTGTCTCCACCAAAGAACTTTTTGCCTTTGCTGTTAGTCTTGAAGACATCTTCTAACAACACTAGGCCTTCAATCACAGTCGCCATTGCTGCCTTTTTCGCGTGCTCGTCTTGTGCTGCTGCCACACCACACAGTGCTGGAAACCACTGCAGGATCGAGTAAAATGTTAGTACGTTATACTACACGAGGCAGAGTCAGGATTTCTAATGTGATTTCCGTTACATTAACTCAACATCAAGAGTACTCAACAGTTCATACACGTAAAAAACATTGTAATTGACATATTTGTTCAATACTATTTCCCAACGAACAGAATCCAGTTGAACCCCACACAGTGCTGGAAACCACAGCAGGATCGAGTAAAATGTTTAGTACGCTATACTACTCGAGGCAGAGTCATGATTTCTAATGTGATTTCCATTACATTAACTCATTTCAAGAGTATACAACAATTTATACACGTAAAAGAAAGATTGTTATTGACATATTTGTTCAATACTATTTCACAACTAACAGAATTCAATTGAACCCCTTTCAATACAGGTAATTCTAACTAGAAAATCGAAATACTATACTTTTTTTTCTCTCATAATAATGTGATTACTAATGCATTTAAACAACAAAAATATGTCGCTAGTTCTATTTAGCTTGACATATACAAAATTTTGTTAACTACGAGCAATTTAACGATCGATGATAAAATTGTGATTTATAGAAGACATTTTTATAGGTTTAGCGTCTTTTTGACATTATTGTTGAGAGGTCAGAAACACTTATTTAAAAAAAAAAACATTTTTGTTGAAAAGTGATGTTTTTGGAAAATCAAATACTTTTAAATGGAAGCAGAAACGGTTTTTCTACCTTTACGAAAAAAACTAAAATTTTGTGCTTTCTTTTTTTTTTTAATAAAAAAACATAACAAAAAATAATTTTAACATTATATATATATTATGTACAAAAAGGTTCAACAATCCCTACGGGTCAAACCTTGTATTTGCGTCTAAAATTTACTTAATATGTTTAAATAATATATCCAGAATCCACTATATCGATTCTCTCTAGAATTCAAAACGCATAAACTCAAAATTCTAGCTATGTCACCACTCGAAAACACATGAAACTAAAAATTAACGAAAGCACACACCTTATCATCAATATAAAATGCCCAAAATCTTGCAATGGCACGATCATAAGGATGAGAAGGAAGAATAGAGTGACCAAAATTAGTCCAATTTTCATCAATATATTGAACAATAATTAAAGATTCACAAATAGGTTTTCCATCATGAATTAGAAGTGGAATTTTTTTGTAAATTGGATTTGATTCAAGTAAAAATTCACTTTTTGTACCAAATTGTTCTTCTAAGAAATCATAGGCTAAACATTTGATGTTAAGAGCAATACGAGGCCTCATAACATATGGACTAGGCCATGCTCCTAATATTTTCAAATCATTTTTAGCCATAATAAAAATCAAATGAAAATGTAATGAAGTGATAGTGTTTGATTTGAGATATAAATAGTGTGTGTGTGGGGGGGGCATGTACTAGGGTGTGCCGACTCGTTTATATCATGAGCTGACGTAAAGTCAACAAAATATGGGAGGGAGGATAGGGGGACCTAGATCGAGCATTAATAATTATGAGTAACTTTGATTTGATACTCCATCTTTCTGTTTACATATCAACTGTACACGTTATTAAAAATAGTTATTTCTAAATTATTTATCGACTTACAATATCAAGAGAGAATTACTGTTTTATCCTTTGATTAAAATTAAAGTGTAAATAAATTTGTAAAGTTTCAAAAAAAAATCTTAAAGGAATTGAAACTATTATTTTTTTTTATGTTTTTTTTTAAAGGAGCGTTATAAAGGGGCATGTGAACGATTAATACGAGACATGAGGAGTATTGTATACTAAGGAGTTGTTTATGCGGGTTAAAATTATGTAAGTAACGAAGTCATGATTTAATTATTATATATATATATATATATATATATATATTATTTATTTTACTTGATATAGTATAAAATAATATAAATATATCCATTGTATTATAACTTAAAGGAGTATATATTTGAGTTATTATGAGTATAATGTTACGATACCCTAAAGTCTTTTTAAACCAACCCTCACTCCGTAGCTTTCATGCCCACCACTCACCACCGTAACGGCTTACTAGATTATATATAAATATTTTTAAAATTATATTTTTTAATCACTTAATTATTTTTATATAAATTTAATCTAAAATAATCAGATTCTAATATGAATATTGAACATCGAATTGGAAAAAAAAGTAAGTGAAGTTGAGTCAAGTCCTTTACATGGAAAAATAATTTTGAGAGCAATTAACAAATAGAAACTTAAATGGATTATGTTTACCCCCCTCAAAAAAAGTTTTAGATTATGTTTGGTATGCTTCATGGCCAAGAATTGAACACGTTAAAGTTGAAATTTGTGCTGTTTTTATCTAGAAGAAGTGGGAACTTTTACGATTTTTTGATTTTCGGTTTGATATTCGTATGGACGTCTGATTAAAATTGAATTTGTGCATTACAAATTCATTTTTGTGGCAATATTTTTGATTAGATTGTTTTCATGCTAACGCTAGAATTAAAGACGTCTGATTAAGAACACAAGGATTTCAACCATCACAACACAATTTATATTGGTTAAAAAAGTGAGACCTGATTATTGTTTGATTTATTGACTTGATATGAAATTTTAAAAAATAAAAAGAAGATTTTTGAATTTTACGGTTAGATATATAGCATGGACTGAAATGTTATGTTCTAAAATGTATGAAAAGTTTAAAATTAAAGAATTGCATAAAGACTAAAAGAAAGTCAAACAAAAAAAATTAAAACTAAAAATTATATTATAAGCAGCCATGCCAATACCATTCTGTTGTTGCAGAGATAAGTGCTAATGGGACTGCACCAAATCCATCATTGGTTGGTTTTTCACTCAATTGTGTTCTTAAACAGCCAATTTTTGTTAGTCTGATTCTTTCGGGCTTATACCAGCTCTGATACCATGTTGAATTACGTTACCACCTCCATTTCAAAAGGTTTCATTGCAAGCACCATATGTTGCAGACCTTGGACATTGGGGTAACTATTCGGTTCCTCGAGATAATCCTTATTCACAAGATAAGGATTTGCAGCCTGAAATCTGGGCGCTTGGACTGAGAGACCCTTGGCGCTGTAGCTTTGATTCAGAAAGGCCTTCTTACTTCATCTGTGCAGATGTTGGCCAGGTTCAATGACAATCTCATTTTTGTTGAGACCTATTATATCTCTGTTGGTTAAGATCTTGTCAACAGACATAACATGCTACCTGGTATCTTGACGTGAGTTTCTGAAAATCATTTGAATCATGCAGGATCAGTATGAAGAAGTTGACATCATCACGAAAGGGGGAAACTATGGATGGAGCATGTATGAAGGTCCTTTACGCTTGAAAAATGCTTCAGCTGATGATTTCGAGGATCCCATATTCCCAGTGTTAGGATACCGCCATTTTGATATAAATAAAGAAGTTGGATGTGCAGCCATATCAGGTGGCTATGTTTATCGCTCCAAGACTGATCCCTGCATATATGGAAGGTAAATATGAACACCCTTGTCGATATAAAAATTGTACATTAGTGAACACAACTTAATAGAAGGATGGTTGCATTTGCAGTTACCTCTATGGAGATTTATATGCTAAGAACTTTTGGGCAGCTCAAGAAAATCCGTATAACAGTGGGAACTTTACAGCAAGAGGCATTTCTTTCAGTTGCGCTCATGATTCCCCTCTCAATTGCAGCTCAGTTCTTAATAGTCCATTGCCTGCTTTAGGTTACATATTCTCATTTGGACAGGATAACAGGAAGGATACCTATGTTTTAACAAGCACCGGTGTATACAGAGTGGTTCGTCCAAGTCGCTGCAACTACATTTGCTCGATGGAGCTAGCAAGGACTGCTGAGAGCCCAGGTCCCTCTGCACCTTCAGATGGTCACGTTGCTAAAGCAGATCTCGGCTCGGTCCTTGTTCTTTACTGTCTGCTGCTTTTGACTAGCTTCATCCTGTAGTCATTGCACTGTGATTATGAGATTAGTATTATACTAAATACACAAGATGTAGTTTGTGGTGGAGCAACATTATCATGTCGCAGAAGATAGAATGCAACTCTTAAGATGAAAACCGTGATCAACCCTGAAAGCTAAACTATTTCCCTTGCTATTTTAAATAACGCGAGACTTAACCACAGAAACATATCATATCATATATTTATACTACGTTTTAATTAGAAAAAATATTAATAAAAGAATAAAACAGCAAAGCTACCTCAAAGCAACATCAATTTCCTCACAAAAGAATTAACTTAGCTTCAGTTGATAGGTGATTGAAAAACAAACTTGATCAGAACAGATACTTGATTACTACTGCTTTTGACTTAAATTTAAAGTTAAATTCATTGCATGATCAACAATTTACCTTCTTCTGAAACTGATACCACCAGGTCTGTGGCATAATTACCAACCTGTGAGAGCTATTTGAAAATTTCATACATATCAAGAAATAGTCATTGAATATCAGCTAACCTCCTCCAACAGTTTAAACTGGGTTAAACAATCATGCATTCTTTGAACCGCTACTTCCACATATCAAAACAACAGCTTTTCACGAATCTTCTCCTGGTTTCCGGTGCTTTTTGACATTTATTGGTGGTATACTCTAGTATACTTCACTGCAGTATAACTCCAAGTCCACGACACCTGATTCACGAAGAAAGATAAACGTTAGATCAACCACAAGCACTTCTGCAGCTAGGAACATCATATATAGGTTAAAATAATGAGGTGCCTTGGAGTTCCTGTCTTTACATCCTTATCACCAACCTCCCACCCCACTAAAATAAAAGTATAGCACAGCCATGTACAAGTCCATTTAAAGTTTTGCACCCTTACCAAAGAAGTTCATATAAAGGTTTGTATGGGAAAAAGAGAGAGTATAATCTAACGTGTTCCGTTTTCCACTTAACTATAAAGGAGGAAACATGAATTTGCAATTTTTACCTAGCTTGCATGCTTCTTTCTGATCCAAGCGGGATTGTTTTAAAGGTGATTCACTGGTCCTCCCTTCACCTCCCTGCATCGAATGGTGCAAATCTAAGCAAAGAAAGAAAAAGTGCACCCAAATGCTAAATTGCAGCATGCATCTAAAAATGTACTCAGCTTTAGTTCTTTGAAGAAATGGAAGTGAGTTAAAAATTAAATACACAAATACCAAGTATAGTAAACTCGCATGTCTCAAAATATCATCTGACGACTTACAGAGTAACACAACTTGAACTGACTTGACAGCACGAAAAAGATTAGCATCATTGGGAGCAAGACAACTAGTTTTTTGTCACTGGTTCCAAAAATAGCTCAGGATGCAGAATCATGTCAGACAACCATCATGCATTCCTGTTATCAGTCTTGTCTGTAAGACATTTTTCTACTGCTTCATCACAAATCTCAAGTGCCAAATCAAAGTTCCCTTGTTCATAGTTCATATCCGCAAAGATAGAGTAAAATTCTTTATCTGCCGATAAACCATATCTTCTCATCTCTTCAAACAATTCTTTCGCCTCAGAATACTTTTTCCTCTTTAAAAACCCTTTGATGAGTGCATGATAAGTCTCTAATGTCGGAGTGAATCCCTTCTTGATCATTTCCTTGTGCAAAAACCAAGCCTCTTTCATATTTCTAGCTTTGCAATGTCCTCGTATCAATATGTTAAAGGTATTGGCATTTGGTACAACTCCTTGGTCCAGCATCCCCTTGTAAATTTCTGACGTCATACACATATTATTTCGCACACTATACTGCTTCATAAGAGAATTGTAAGTAGTAGCATTTGGTATTATACCCTTTTCCAACATCCACTTCAACAGTTTATCACCCTCTTCTAGCATCCCTGACATACAAAAGCCATTCATCAGAACGTTGAATGTAACTACTGTGGGTTGGAGCCCTCTAAGCAACATTTGACGAAGTAGTCCATGAGCCTTGCGCATCTCTCCTAATTTACAATAAGCATCCATTAGAGTAGTATACGTAAAAGCATCAGGACAAATCCCTGCAGCTTCCATATCTTCCATCAACTTCAACGCTTGATTTACATCTCCAGCTTTACAAAAACCATTAACAAGTGAGTTGTATGTGTAAATATTCAGTTCAAGACCCTTTCCGCACATCTCTTGGAGAAGTTCATTTGCTGTTTCAAGTTCCCCTAGTTTACAAAGTCCATCTACTAGTGTAGTGTAAGTCACAATATTTGGCACAAACTGCATCTGAACCATTTTGTTGTGAAGAGAAAAGGCTGTCCTTATCTCCCCTGCCTTGCAATAACCGTCAATAAGTGTTGTATAAATGAATTCGTCAGGTTCTAACCCCCGGCCAAGCATATAATTCAACAACTTATCTGCTTCAACAATATTTCCAGTTTGACACAGACCAGAAATAAGGGTAGTATATGTTATCAAATCAGGGCTGATGTTAAGACTCTGCATCTCATTGAACAGGCCGTATGCAGCACTTATGTTCCCAGTTTTGCAGAAGCCATCTATAAGCGTTGTGTAAACAACATTATCCGGAGTGATTCGCTGGGAAGTCATCTCCCTCAGGATTTTCTCGGCATCATGCACTTTCCCTCTCTTTGACAAAAGAAGAATTATACTATTAAAAGTAAATGCATTTGGCTTCAATCCTTTTACTTGCATTTCTTCGATGATCTTCATCACTGATTCAAGCTGTCCAGCGGCACAGTATCCATTAATCACAGTGCTGTAACTTACAACATCGGGCATACACCCCCTCAGCTCCATTTGCAGGAGTAAGTTATGAGCTTCTTTAACTTTCCCTATCCAACAAAGAGAATGAATCACTATATTATGAGATTCATTGTCCCAGCAAACACCCACTTCAGAAAATTCATTAAAGACCTTTAGCATCATTTTGTGCCCCTCAATCTCATTCGAGAGACGTGAAAGGAAAAAGTTACATGAAGAGACGGATAGAACTAAGCCATAGTGCAACATTTTATCAAAAAGTTTTCTTCCATAATCTAGACTTCCTAACTCTACAAGCACTTGGAAGAAAATATCAAAAACAAATGGATTAGAACCCCAATCCTTATAAGTGTATATTAACTTTTCAAGAAACTGGGGGAAGAAAACTGTCACATCTACACCGGGTCTTGCCCAAAAATCATGAATAAGCCTATGTACTATCCTTGCATCTTTCTGTGCAGCAGCAATATGCACGATAATACAACGGACCTCAATTGACGGGTCCCTCCGTTGACACCACCAATCAAAGAAATCTATAACCAGTTTGTAATCATTCTTTATGGTCATGAGAACCCAAACAATGTGGTCAGGTTTGATTTTTGATTCAAAGGGCTTTAAAACACGCCGAACGTGCTCAGAGTAACGTTGCTTAATAGAAGTCGATACGTGCTGCACAAGTTCAAAGTCTCTAATGGAGGGTTTTTTAGGCGAATAATCTGGAAAAGGTCTCGCGGCAGTTAAAGTTAGGCAAGAACGCTTTGCAACTGCAGAATTAGTTGAATATGAAAAGAATGACATGTGTTTTGTCACAGAACCCAAGTATCGATGATAAGACAAGACTTGACAATGGTAAGGAAAAACAAAAGCAGAACACCTCCTCATATCTCTTTGAGAGAGCCATTAAAGCTTGCAAATGCCATGGCTCTCCTCCATGTATAAAATCAATTTATAGAAACTTCATCTCTTTGTCACCTGTAAAACAAATACGATGATCACATTAAACATTCAACTCACTATTCAACAAAAAGGGGTAGCTCAATGCTCGGATAGTAAGCATCCTCCACCTTCAACTCTACGATTATAAGTTCGAATCACCAAAAGAGCAGAAAGCTAGGAACTTTAATATTTTTTTTTAAAAAAAAAACTCAATATCCTGTAAGACAGCAAATTGATATATAAATGCTAATTCTCTTATTCTAAAGACAGAATTAACATATCCCCTCCATAATAGAGTCTACAACACAAGCAAATCTCAAACTGTAAGCTACAAAAATGAAAATTAACTCAAAAAACATCGAATTAGAAGCACAAAATGACATTTACAAGCTTAATTTATGAATAATCATTCAAAAAAGGGATTAGGGTTCTTACTAACACACAATTCTTCGCTGGAGAAGAAAGCTGGCGGTTGAATCCTCTGGAATCAAATTGGGCCTATGAAAATATCCATTATAAAATTAATGGGCCGGACATATGTTAGAAATATGGGCTTAGATTTGACAACGAAGTTACACATTTGGTCGGTCTCGACTAAAAATAATCGAGTAAATTTTAGGTTTAGCAAACACAAAAATCACATCAGCGCTATATAGCCAAAGCTTTGCTATTCGCACGCCATTAGTTGCTATAGAACATTTCATTTGTATAAATTGTAGGCAGACATCTCGTTTGTATAAAAAACGCAACGATTGTATATGTATATCGTTAGATAATTTTATATATGTAACTACTATGCATATGTATCAACGACTGTGCTTGTATATCTACATAAAATTTGAACTTGTATACATTTGAATCGAATTAAAACATTCGTGTTCAAAACTCTCTCTCTCCCTCGCTTGCTTTACACAATACAAATTATATATTGTATTTTGTATAAAGCAAGAAAACAAAAGAGAACTAAGCAAGAGAAGTTGTATTGTATAACTATAAATGTATAGGACGAGATATGTATTCGTATATACAACTTTCTTCTCTTTATATAAACGCAATTTATACATTTGTGTTTATATAAAGTGAGAGAGGCGAGGGAGAGTGACGAATGAAATTTCTGGAGAGAGGCGAATGACAGTATGTTTATTGCAAATTAAATTAAATGAACTGTGGTTATATTCATATAATACTTAAAAGTATATCATCAAAGAATAATATTTAACAATCTCCAAGTAAATTAAGAAAGGTGCTATTTTTTTTTTAAACAAACTTAAAAAAAAAAGGGTAAAGATTGTTATTACTATATTAAAGTGGTTCACTTGCTGGCAAGAGGAGCACCTATATATACTATATAGTATAATAATATAGTTGTGTTACATTACAAAAGATAAAAGATGCCTTTTTTTTCTTTTTTTAGTGGAAGCATAATCATTGACATAATTAAACTAATCAAACCAATTATTAGAGTTGTCAAACTTCTAAATATTATAATTTAATTAAATCTACAAGTTATTTCTCCATCACCATGCATTTACAAACTAGTCTTACATTATTTAAAAAGCAAACATTAGAAGCTTACATTTGCAATTTTTGGTGGCACTTAATTAATACACATGAAAAAAAAAACATAAAATAAAACTAGAATCAAAATTTGATTTCGTAATTTAGTAATTATAAGTAGCTAGATAACAAATATCAAACTTTCGTAGTTTGATCTGGTATCGTAATCAAACTTGAATGTAGAATATATGTCCATTGTCCATCTCTACCTCCAGCCAATACAAATGTTGGATAACTCTATACATCAAAAAATTGAACAAACGGAAAGAACTCTTGGGTGATATCATAATCAAACTTCGATTCGAAAAATTCAATTTTCAGTGATATATGTTCATCGTCCACCTCTACCTCCCACCAGCATAAATGCTGAATAACTCTAACATCAAAATTTGAACAAACAGAAAGAACTCTTGATTCAGTATCATAATCAAACTTCGATTCAAAAATTCAATTATCGGTGATATATGTCCATTGTCCACCTCTACCTCCCACCAACGCAAATGCTGGATAACTCTTGATTCGATATCACAATCAAACTTCGATTCGAAAATTTAATTTTCGACGATATATGTCCATTGTCCACCTCTACCTCCCACCAACGCGAATGTTGGATAACTCTATCCATTTGAACAAACAAAAAGAACTCACTTTATTTAAAACGTGAAACCTCGTGATTTCTGCCGGGATATCTCAAACATTGAGACTTTTTAATACTATGCATTACCAAGTCCAAGAAAAAGGAACAATCCCCATAAGGCCATAAAACAAGATCAATTTGACACTACCTTTAGACCTTATACATTTATATTTATATACCACTACTCTTCCACATTTCACTTCCTCCTTCCCCTCCTTTACCTTCTCTACATTTTCATATTTCAAAACCAAAACATGAACTTCCTAATCTCTTGCATTATATTCATACTTCTTCTTCCTTCACTAATCACATCACAAACTTGTCAAAAATCATGTGGCAATATACCAATCAAATACCCTTTTGGCACTGGTCCTGGCTGTGGCGATCCGCGATTTCAACCTTATGTTATCTGCAACAATCAACAACTCTCATTCAAGACACACACAGGATGTTATCCTGTTACATCCATAGACTACAACCACCAAATCATGTACATTACTGACCCTTCTATGTCAACATGTGCTTGTACACAACCAAGTAAAGGCTTTAGTCTAGACGCTAACGCGCCTTTTTCCTTCCATGATGAAACAGTTTTCGCGTTGCTTGATTGTGCAACTGATTCTTCGTCAATCTACAAATCGAATAATGAAGGGACTAACTCAACTTTCCCTATGTGTGACTCTCAGGGTGCCCCTGTTTGTAGCTTATTATATTCTTGTCAAGCTATTAGTAGACTCAATTTACCAATTTCAACTTGTTGTGTTTACACACCTGTTGATCTTGGTCCCGCGTTTGAGATGGACTTAAATAAGTTGCAGTGTTCATCATACTCTGCTTTATACGGCTTTAGTGGCGAAGAATTGAATCCTCAAGTATGGAAATATGGGATCGCGTTGAAATACAAGTTCAATTTCAACAATGATTATCCTGATATGTGTGCTAATTGTGAAAAAAGCAATGGTGTTTGTGGTTATGGAGGACCTTATAGTTCATTTGTATGCAATTGCCCTAGTGGATTCAACACGACGAACGATTGTTTCCTTGGATCATCTTGGAGTAACACCTTCAGAAATGTTCCATGGCACATTGGTATGTATGAACAACTCAATCTTTGCGCTTATATGATATTTTAGTTCTGTCGTATTCACAAGAGCTAGCGCGTGTTTTTTTTCTCTTTTTCTTGCAGGGGTTCTGTTGATTAACGCGTTGGGATTGTTCATCGTGTTCGTGTTGATGTAGGATGTTACAATCTTTTGTTGGTTTTAATGTTTTAATTGATTCATGGAGAATCCTTGGATCTTCTTGGTTTGTTGTAAAATGTGAAATAATGGTTAAGAAAAACAAGGAGGTTAATGCAAAAGGGTGGATTTTCTTCTTTTTTTTTTTTTTTTTTTTGATCATTTTTGTATGTGTTGGGTAATTTACATTATGCTAAAATGATCAAATTTAATTTCTTTAGCTTTGTTTGAATAATTGATCTCTTTGTTTTTATTTAACTCAATAAGAGCAAGATGATACTCTATTCTTTGATAAAATGAAAAAGTTGACCAAAAGGATACTTTTGGTTACAATTTAGTTGTTTTTGGAATACCAAAATTTGGATCGATATTTTATTTCGGTGAATAATGTTAAACTGATTAAGCGGGACATAATTCTAACCTACAATCTTCAGGTCATGAATCATATATTTGGACAAAAATCACGCCTTGAGTAATCTATAGTAATCTCAAAGTACGTCTTCTGTATTCTGAGACATGTAACATACTTTTTAAAATAAGCAGATTTTAAAAAATTGATCAAATAGGTTATAAACATACATTAAGTCGCAAAATGCACTTGTAGAGTTAAAACATTATTATGACAAAATTAGCTCATAAAATATGACTTGTTTTTTTATTATTCTATCCGAATTCAACACATATAAAAATTGGATTGGTTTAGGCGAAGTACATTAACAAAATGGACCCATGAGAAAAGTAACCAAAATATTGAAATAAATCTTTTTATTTGATATGTTATACATATTCGTAAAACTTTTTTTTTTATGTTAATCAAACAAATTATTAGAAAATAAACAAAAATAAATAAATTTTTTTAGGAGTTGTCGAATTCATCTTGATTCTCTCTGATCAAATAAAATTTGAAAAGCCCTAACTACGTCATACGTTAATTCAACTAATTCTTCAATAATTATTAGAAACTAAACAAAAATAAATAATTTTTAATAGGATTGTCGAAGTCATCTTGATTCTCTCTGACCAATAAAATTTGAAGAGCCCTAACTACGTCATACGTTAATTCAACTAATTCTTAATAAAATATCCGACAACTCATTTATTTATTCATTCATTCTACCAATCCAAAATCACTCATTTATTACCTTAAATAACAAAGCTATAACGACAGACTTCTAACGCACTCCATAACTCCTCTCAAAAGAAACACAACTAAAAAAAAAAAAAAGAATTACACTCATTAATTAAAGACCACATACTTTAAGTGATAATTATTAATATAGGTCATAATATGTTACACTAGTTGAAAATATAGGGCTATTTTGAGAACTTAGAAGAATCAAATTGGATATATTATTTTATAAAAATAACATACACAAGAAGTGATAAAAGGAATATGTTCCTTCTTTTTGAGCACCCTCCACTTTAAAAGAATCATTTTGTTCACCAATATTCTTTCTTTTATCTCCAAAAAAAAAATTCCATAACAATGGTAGGCAAAAAAAAATATTCTCAAATTATTCGAATACCAAAATTTCATGAAAAATTCACCATGCTTTTTGCCTTTAATTAATGTGTAAAGAATTCTAATAAAAGTTTCAAATGTGGAGATAAGCATTTTCTAATTAGAGTAATTAATATGGACTTAATGACTAATGTTGCTTCACTTAGAGACATCATAAGGTAAAAAATGTCTTGTCATTAATTTTATTACAATTCTTTATTTGTTTGTAATGAAAACGAAAGAGAAGATCTTTTGATATTTTATTCAGGGGAGAATTTTTCTGATCGCGTCATTCTTAAACTATGAATTAAGATGTGAGTAGAGATTTTTTTTTTTATAGTAGCCATATTATGCTCGAGATCTCTCGAGCCTCATATCGTACCACTTTCTATATTCCATTTTAGGAATAAAGAAAATTTCTTTTTTAGTATACAGAGTTCTCTTTCATTATCACGACCAGATAGAGCGTTTTATTAGTCAATTTTTATTACCTTTTCTAAGAAATTGAAATGTTTTACTTTTTTTTTCTTTTTGATCCTTTTCTAGTAAGAAAATACTAGCATATTTTTATGCTAGCATCTTATCACCCCTTTTTAATTTTTTTTTTTTTTAAAAAAAATGTCAGCATAGCAATATATAATTGATCATAAGGTGATAATAAAGTACTTTAAAGGATTCCAATCTAGACTAGCTAGATTCTTTATATCCTCATTGTGATAAAAAGCTATATGTATTGGATCATGTTTCTTTAATACTAAATTTTTCTATTTCTTCTTGATGAAATCCTTAATTATATTGTATAAGATTTATTACTTATTTCTTTGAGAAAAAATCCAAAATAAATAAAATCAAATAAGTTTCCTTTTCGCGCGATTCGAAGAGCACTAAATTCAAATATCACATCTGGCATGGTCCGAAGAGCACTAAATTAGAACGAGAGGTTTGTCATCACATAATTGCATGCATGAGAGCTCGATCGATTCGTAGATTGGTTAGACGGCTAGTAACTCACTTCTGACCTGTGTTTGATTGCCCGATCATAGTGATGTAAATTGTGGTCACGTTCATAAATAGTTTAATCATCTTTAATCCATTCCATATATGTATGAGAATTCACTCAGCAACTCTTATTAAGTTACTAGAAATGAATTTATGAATTTTTTATTTATGAACCCTTGCCGTTATTCTTTGAGCGTGAATACGGTAAACATCATGATATGTAATAACCCGCAAACATTTATGAAAATTCTTTTAGAGAGAGTTTTATTACTTTGAAAAAATGGATGACCTATTATATCTACATGATGTAAACACTTGTAGATGTATTCACAAGTAAGGCATAAACAGAATCTTGATAATGTCCAAAAAAAGAGCAAGTATAGACATTGTCAATAGGTTTTGTAAGTATTGTTCACATGCAAAGGCATTTCTTACTAAATGTGCTTTACTTGAGCCGAGGGTCTTTTAGAAACCACCTATGTACAATTCACTAGGTAAGGTAGGATCTACGTACACATCATCCTTCCCAGACTCCACTTGGATTACACGGGACGTGTTCATTTCTTACTGAAATCACATATAGAGTAGGATATCAAGTATTACATTCATCACATAAACACCACATAACTTTTGTGATAACAGACATATGGACTTGAGGAATCAAAGTGAATTAGAAATAAGATGCACCAGATTAGTTCACTCCAAAATTTGGTAACAGTCGTCGTCTTTCTCCAATAGAGAAAACTGAAGTCTTTGTACTTCAATGTGAGGATATTGTCGTTAGGAACGTGGTGGATAATAGTAAGGATAGATGCTGTATATCGTCTGAACAATGGTGAGGGCGAAAAGAAATATAGCAGCAATGACAGACAAAATGGCCCAGGGACTTCTGAAGTAGGTGTGAATAAGATTGGCTCTCCATTCATTCCACCGCAGTTTGCAATAGTCACTTACCAGTTTGTGTACTAGATCAAGGCTGCTATCTGGATCCAACGTAATGTCCTTCGATAGTGAATTGAATAGCTTAGCCACAGCTTGATCGCTGCCAATTGCATTCTGGATGATGCCATTAGAGTGTAACAAGCTAACATCTTTGGCATTGTCAATAATATTATCCATGAAGAAGATGTATGAGGTTACTTCATTTCCTGCACCTACATGCAATCTCTCGAAAGCTATTAGGTTCAAGAACATTGACTCTGTTGCATCGTCCACCACGATCAGAGGAAGCTTAAGTATACCACCATGGAAGGATATGTCCTTGAGGCTTCTAGTTTTACTCATCCTGAACACAATGCCTGCTTCATGAAGCTCCATAGCAGAACGGATTATCTCATCGCCACTACTCTGGTTGCTAACTTTGGGTGCTTTTCTTAGACGAGTCTTGCCCAACGTAGGATCTTCCCAAAGTATGCTCTTTCTGTACACATCCAATACATGCAAACATTTCCCAAGTCCTTTAGCGCGGCTGTGAGGATTGCAGAAGTCCAGTATGAGCTTATTAATACATTGCTCATCTTCCTGCTGAATGCAATCGAGTAACCCTTCAATCTGTAAGGGGAATCATATTAGAAAATGTCATTGATCAAAGTTGATGTAGTTAAATAAATAAAAAGTGTCACGTAAACGAGATGTGAGCATGTGTTTAAAAGAGGAAGAGAAAGACCTTTTCCTCTTGATTTTCAATGGCAAGTAATCTTTCCAAAAGGAGCATAGGCAACTGATTTTCAAGCATCAACATATCGCGTTTGAGATAAGGCATGAGATGGAGCTTTCCATGATTGCTGAAAATCGGATCATTAGGAGCATAGTCGTACTGTTGAGGATGCTGAGATTGATCTATAAGTAGACTATCAGCAGCAGCTGTTCTCAAGACCTCCAGCATGAAACAGCCATCAAGAATCATCAACCGCAAGAAAGCATTGGTATCATTTTGCCATACAGGATCCAGCAAGTCATATGCATCTTTCAAATCTTGAGCCACTTGTTGTAAGGAGTCAATATAACATGTTAATGATTTTCCAGATCGCTTGAGGAAATGAAGAAGAGCTCGGTGCTTATGAACTTCCATAGTCTTGAGATGATCTGTGCCATGATGGTAAGGACCAAAAGAAACTACCTGAGGTTTGTAAGCTTTCTTGCTCACATCTGCAACACCAACAGGTACTCTATATATGGACCGCTTCTTCCAGTGCTCTGCCTCCACCGTTGTCAGATCCTCCACGTGCATCAGCTCATCGTTTACCTTGATCACCCACTCATTTTCCATTTCAGATAGATTCAAGCACTATAGTATGTATCAAGAGATATAACACTAATTTAGAGGCACAATTATGAAACACAAATAACAATGATGTATAAGTTTCAGAACAAGAGAACCTTATACTTTGTGAACCCATTGGTATTTCTTATTTTCCCTCTCCAGAAGTAAGCTCCAAACTTTCTCTTTCTGCAAGCTTAAAGATACCTTGATTATGCAGCTGTTTCTCAACTTCTTTGTCTTCTCTTTATATGCTTTGCTTGTACAATAGGATAATTCACAATGTCTCTTAGCTTCAGTTGCACCTCTACTATACCAGGATTGCAACATTTATTTTTCTTGATAACAAAGCAACTGTTTTACTGTTCTATTTTCTGGTCAGAAACTCTTGCACTTTTGATCAGTCTCTATATGCCATCTTTTCGCCTTCACTTTCACGTGGAACTGTCAGCAATGCAGCACAGATAAAAAGAACTATAATATTGGATACTGTTTCTGTAGAACTACGTATGGATACGCCACCCCTAAGTCTGTTAATGTTAGCAAGATCAGAACTTCCCTTGAGGGAACACAAAAAAAAACAAGGTATCTGTCACCAACTAGGAGAAATGTTTTTCAGATCTGGGACAACCCAAAATAGTCAAGAGTTGAAAGGCACATAGAAGAATGTAAATTGCAAAACGAGATTGAAAATGAGCCATTCACCCTTGAATTTCATATATAAGAGCTTAAGCTGTCATTGTTTTCATACAGTTTAACGAGACTGACGTGTCAACTAGCCTGGGGTACAAGACTGGCGCCCCAACAAAAGAATGAATGAAGTAAATATAATTATAGCACGGTAGGCTAATTTACTCGAGCTATATGTACAAGCTCTTCCCAGGAACTTATCTTGTCTCGCTTCCTTTTCCGTGTTGCCTAACACTAGCTAACAGGGTATGCACGCCTTGGCATCTATCTTGTCTCGTTTCCTTTTCAGAGTTGCCTAACACTAGCTGACAGGGCATGCCTTGTCATCTCACATTACAGCACTGAGGTTTCCCTTGGTTCAGCAACTTTCTCCACAGGCAGATCATTTGCCTTGGAGATTGATAATGTGCAGTGTAATAATCATCAATGCACCCAAACTGACAGAACTTCAAGCTATGCACATACTCTACGGGCCTGGAACTGTTGAATTGTTCTACCCACATTCCCATGCTCACGTCCTCCATCTTAAACAACTGCAGCAGGTCAAGTATATGTTAGATATGATTATTTCTCTGTCCAGGTTTCCACAAGGGACGGGGGGGAGAGAGAGGTTAGGATTATTTCACAAAGCAGATCAAGGTACTTACCCTTAGCTTATGTTTCTCAAACTCGGAAACTATGTACTCTGCAATGTCAAATGAGATGATGTAACCAGGCCCATTGGCATAGGGTGGATAATCTTCTTCAGGCCATTCCTGTCAATTCCCATGGGAAAACTGAACATCAGTAACTAGTGAACGTATAAGAGGTTCAAGGACATAAAGGAATTCATTACATATGAAGCGAACTGCCTGAGGTTCTTGATGAATCCTCTCATAACCAGATTCTATCAAATACAAAAATGGGAGAAGAAGACGATGGTTGCAATAAGCTTGGTATCGAACTTAGTACAACGGCACTATAAGGCCAGATCAAAATCAGGGATACAGAAGACCAAGCCTCTTTTCCATGGCAATCCCATTTCAAATTAAGGTGTAAAGGGCCATCTTTTGGCTTAAACCTTCTATTAGCCGACTCTACACAGATGAACTCTTCACTGCCATTGTGATTTGCATCATTGCTACGTTGGAGCTTGGTGCATTTTGGTTTGGTGCTGCTCGCTTAATGGGCTGTCTTGGAAACTTCTACCATCTACTGTTAGCATGCAAAACGAGGGCTAGTCTCATGGTAGTCCTTCGGCATCACTCTCAAGGACATATAAGGGTTATGATTTACCACATGAAAACAGAAGAAACTGCAAATATAGACTATCAATTACTATGCCTCAACCCCATCCTGGAAATCAGTAGACTACAGAATTTGAAGTGTAATACTGACAAAGTGAGAGAGTCTACCTCATAGGTGACTGCCCATTTACCATGTCGAAGGGGCTTATGGTAGTAATTGATGTTACCAACATACAGGCTTCTACCACTAGGGACTTTCTTAACTTCCTTCATTACAGCATCAATCCTTACAAATGTGTCATCGTCACATTTCATTACATACTTCGCTGTGACTGTACGGACCTGGAATATTCCACAAGTACATTAATGTTAAAAGGATGAGAAATTCTGAGGCAATTATGAGCATAATCCAATTTCATCCTCACACTTACCCCATACTCACAAATTGCTACTGTCTTCAATACAACAAGATCGTAATTGTCCATGTAAGGGACTATTACTATATCACCAAAAAATTCTGCTTCTTTCATCAGCTCCACATTTATCTCTTTTCTTCCATGCTGCAGCATTTCAATTCAATTATAAGCACATGCAAGGCTCCAAATATAAGATATTGCATTCATCAATGGAAACTTGTGTCAAAGCCAAGTCTTACCATTGCCACAAAAAAACGGGCTACAACATTTGAAGACTTAAGTGATGGATGCTGCATCCAAGATTTTCTCACGGCCATTCTCTCAGAAAAATGATTGCCTGCAGAAAGGATGCCAATAAAAAGCTCTACAGGTTCATCGGGAAGTGGCGGAGCTTGCCACTTGGGTAACATTTCTAAATGCCTCTGTGGAGCAAAACTTGGATGTGTTGAAGGTAATGAAGCAGCAAATACAGAATGCACGTCAATATCCCCGTTAACAAACAGACCCGTCGCATCCTCAAGAGTAAAACCCTATCAACCATAAGAAAATGTTTAATCTGATATGCATCACAAAAAGGCATTAAGATAAAGTAATCTTAGACAATACTCACAGTGCGATAAGGAAAGGAAGTAATATGTCTCCCATCTACATTGATGTGATAACCTTCTAAACCAGCACTGACAGTAAGTACAAACAACTTGTTCTCTACAAAAGGGTATGGCCAGTTAATTGAAACCTTCTTTGTCCTCCCACCAATCAGTCTCTTCAACCACCATGTGGCCTTTGATTCTTCAGAGTGATCATCATCATCACGTATCCACTTCTCACATTTCACCTGTCCGTCCACTTCATTCATTCCACAGAAAATCACAAACACAGACAAAACTAAGTGAGAATCTTAACCATTACCATGCAGCAGCACAGTATACATCAGAAATCAACCATAGATGTTCAATTAGTCGAGGTGCATGCAAGCCAGCAGAGAAATCACGGCTATTGAAAAATAAAGATCCAAATTCAGTTTGATCAAGTTTTATACTTGATCAGACACAGCTGATTAAATCATCTATAATTAACAATATCTAGCAAGATTTCTGGTCAGTAAGAATTCAGCTCAGACAGCCCTAGAGAAGTTCAAAGTCTTCCCTTCCATATATATAGTTGTAAAATTGGACATTTAACAACCAAAAACAGCACCACAACAACAGGAGAATCTAATGATTCCAACATTTCCTAAAGAAGAAGTGCAAGCATGAAGCAACCATGTAAATAACAACGACTCAGCATACGGATCGACTACAACTTAATCTCAACCTACGTGGAGTCAGCTATATCAACGCCATTATATTCTAATAAGACTCGTTTCATTACAATACTGGTTCAGTAACTTCTCTTTCAAGACAAATTCGGTGTTCACTAAACTCATTTCATTCCAAAACTAGTAAATTAATTTCTCTCTTAGGCTAATTAGCATTTCACAAAAAACTAGAGTTTCTCTAAATATGAAATTTACCCCTACCAATACATAATACAGGTGCAACAATGATTACGACCAAACAATTGACTAATACAAAAAGAAAAAGCAATGCATTTACAACATAAATTCCTCACCAGTGTCCTCACTAGGCTTGGATTTCCAACCATCACACCTCATCGCAGACCCCCACTGCATCCTATAACACGTATTCTGCTCGATCACTGGCCTTCCACTCCAATCCCCTTTCAACCTCGGATTGAAATGCAGTATTCTTGGAGGGTCCTCTCCATCAACTGTCTTCAATCCTTGCAATTCCATCATAAACTGTGAAACCATCACAGTCTCATCATCATCCTTCACCAATGTAATCTTAGGATCCTTCTCTTCATGAGCCCACCGAGGCGTCCCCACTACTGTTATATGAGACCCTAAAGTCATTCCACAAGGTATCACCATAATCTTCCCACCAGCTACAAACTCACTACCCCACAAAGACACTGAATCAGGACACGACTCAGTCCGGTTCTGAGTCCCACTCACTACCTCCCCCTGAACTTTCCCCGATTCAATATCCTGAAATAGTTTCTTCCCAACTACAAAAGCATCCCTAACAACCTTATGCAGCTCAGAAAACTCTTCCTTATCAAAACTATCAAACACCTTCTCATCAAAAACCAAACCTGAAATTCTCTTAAACTCTACCATCTTCCTATGAGGTAATGAAAACCCCATTTTAGCTCTCCTTGACATAACCCTTGAAGGAAAAACTGAATCTTGACTCGAACCACTCAACTCACCAACACTATTAAGCCTGCTAAACTTGGAATTATTATCAAAAGGTGTAGAAATAAGTTCATACGATTCTAAACCAAACCCAAGTTTAGAAATCAAAGGTATTTCCAAAGTAACCAAGAAAAAATACACAAACAACAAACCCATCAAAACTTGAATCGATCTGAGTCGACTCACTGACATTACAGAGTCGAACTTAGCTCGTTTCATTTCAACCCCAAATCAAAACAAAACAAATAAAAATCAAAACTTTCTTTCTGGGGTTCTTTCTTTATAGCATAAAAAACAATTCTTTTCAACAAAACTCAAAAACAAACAGATCAAAAAACAAGAACAACAAAACCCAAGAACCCTAACAGTTCATCAACTCAAATGAACTCAAATTTTTCCACAAATTTTTAAACTTTTTATATCCAAATGTTGAAAACATTTAACATTTTGTCTGAAAAAAGTTATGAAGTGTGAACAGATCATTTTGCTATGTGATTGAGGCTGGCTTTGGCCGTTGTGAAGTGGGGTTCAGAAATGTAAGAAGAACGAAAAAACGACGACGTTTAGTAATTATAACGCTGTCGTTTTAGCTGAAAAAATGCGTTACGGTTTATTAATAAACTGAAAACTCTTCAGGTTTTGTCTACTTTAGTTAATTCCAGTTATTAAATATGTTCGTTCGATTTTAATTTAATAATGTAATTTTTTATCTAAAAAAAATTGAAACTTTGATTTTCATTAAAATAATTAAATTAGATATATATTTTTCATAAGTTTATTGTACTTAAATATTCTATACGAAAACTTGAAATTAAATTATTGTTGAAAAGGAAAAAACACATTTTATATTAAAGAAAAGCAAAACAAATAAATTAAAATTTGAGAATAATAAGTAATAATTAATATAACTTTCTTTGTTTCAGTTAAACTTTTTTTTTCTTAAATAAATTGCGGCATTTCTATGGCTATGAAAATTGTTTTTTAAAATATTAAAAGATTTATTTGTTTATTTGAAATTCAAATTTGAGAAGTGGATTAATCTTAGTTTTTTGTGTTGTTTTGCTGGGCTCGTTTCAGTTAACTTAATTAAGTTTATTAATTATTTAATTAAATACGAAATTTTTAAATGACTTTTTTAAAAAAATTATATCTAAAATAAATATTAAGGATATTCTTTTAATTTAACACCATTAAATATAAAGAAAAGTATCATTTTTAATCAACTATAAAATAAAGAGTATTCTATTTTAATTGATACAATAGAGTATTATATATAAATGATTGAACTTTACGTGAGATCGTTAAAAATAACTTTTTAAATTCTAAGATAGAAATAGATTTGCGTAAACTTTATTCAAATTCTATTTTACAAACCTATATTAAAGATGTTATTGTAACTTACGAAGGTGAAGCCTATATTTTTGAAATTGTTATTTTTCACATTTTACTCGAACATTTAACGAAAAATTCAAATATTCAATAAGAAAATTATGTAATTCCGAAAAAAAAAGCCGTTGGAAGGAAAAGATTTTGGACCATGAATTTTTGGTTGATAAGATAGACTTGTGGGCTGTGGCGTTGGCTCCCTTTTTTTTTTGTATACGTTGAAATTTGTCCTATTTTTTTAATCATTTTGAAATTTTTTGAAATCTTGAGCACCAAAAAGTTTTTGTCTTTTTGGACCATTATTAATATATATATATATATATTAGGAAAAATTGTATATATTAGTAAATTAATAATTTAAAATAAATGTAGTAGCTAGGGTTTGATTTAATTATACTCCATAGCAAACGTTTGCAAGATATTGTCAGGCGCCTCTCTTTCAAATATCTCGCTCGCCACTCTCTTCCAATCTCTCGCTTGCTTCCTCACTTTTTATACAAACACAAGTGTATAAAAATTGTTTCTAATTGTATAAAGCAGAGAAAATTATATAAATACATATATTTTTGTTCCCCTCTCTCCACTCTCCCAGATGTCGCTCGCCACCCTCACCTTTCTCACTTATACAAACAGAAGCGAAATGTATAAATTGCGTTTCTGTTTGTATGTAGTGTGAGAAAATTATATATACACATGTAAGCATATATATTTTCATCTTATACACTTACAATTAAACAATAAAAATACTTCTCTGCCCAGTTTCTTTTGCCTTTTTCTCTTTCTCGTTTTATCCAATTTTCAAATTGTATCTAATTTCTCTCTTTGACGTTTTATACTATTCGATTCAATTGTATATTCCTTGTCAAGTCTCTTTTGTCTTTTTCTCTTTCTCATTTTATACAAATTTAAATTGTATATAATCGTTCTATACACTTATAATAATACAATTCGTTTTATACACTTCGTTTTTATACATTTTTCTGCCCAGGTGTCTTTCTCTTTCTTGTTTTATACACTTCGTTTTATACAATTTACTTCAACAGTATATGTATAGCGAATTATACAGTTTCTATGTTTGCTATGGAGCGCAATTATGAAAACTTTGTTATAGCATACAAATATAAATTTTGTGTATTTGTTATATGTGAAAAATGTCCTATATATTATTACCAATAATTTGTGAAAAAGAATAACGACACCATGATGAAAAATATGTTAATTCAAACTTTTTGAAAAGATTGTTCAATAATCAAATAAGACACAAGTTTAAATTTATTTTATTGATAAATTATATTTTTAAATTTTAATTATTTCATCCGTTTAACTAATTAAGTATATAATATAGGTCCCACTTCTTATTTAATTTTCTTTATATAACTTCTTTCTTTTTATGTTTTGCAAAATTATTATTTTTAAAAATGCTATTGTTTACCAAATATGGAAAATTGTGTCTTTTTTTTTAGTTTGTTGTATATCTAAAAATATAAATAATATTATAAATTATAAAAGTCAATAACTTAAATAGTTAAAGTTATATAAAATATTTTAATGGACTCGAAATTTTATGGGTGTCAATTTATAAATCACAATAATTTAACAATTTAAAAATTATAAAATCCATATAAAAAAGAATAAATACATAATAGAATCTATAAACATAATATAATATATGTGTGCATATGTAGATTTTCTTACATTCAACATCACTTTAATCTTAAAAATTACAACAAATATCAAATGATGCAAAAAGCGAAAGAGAAGTAATATCGAAATTAAACAATCAAGAGATACAATAATAAAATATAACTAATTTTTTTTTAAAAAAAATACTTATTTTTCATTATTCCTTACACCTTGATAATGAAGGTGATGAAAATTCTTTCATTATTTTCATGGTTTATTATCTTAACGAAACAAGCAAAATATAAAAAATAATTAAGATCACTTCGTAACAAAATTTACAGAAAAGTAAACTTCTCATTAAGCACACAAGTGTATATATAATTACATTACATATAGGAAATGCATGGGAGTTTGTAGTGGTAGTTGTGATTTTCTTCTTCTTATACAATTGTTTTAATGACTAAATATTAAAGTCACTACATTTAATACAATATAAAGAATTTTTACACGATTTACTTTGTTTTAATTTATTGTAATAGATAATTTATTGTATTGTATAGGCTATTAATACATTTTATATATGTATGAATACTTGTAGTTACGACCATGTAAAACTTCATCATGATATTATATTAATCCAATCGATTAAGTGAGTTATCTCGTTATAAAATTTAAATAAATTTATCATGTATTTAATTAAATATATTATTTAAGCCGGAGGTGAAAGTTTAGAGAAATAAATAGATGTTGCATATAAAGGAACAAGAATTAATGAAAATTGAGTTAGCATTGGTCCAAATAAGGGTCGATGAGTTAGCTTCGCATAAAATGAAATCAATATTATTTTGTCATTTAACATATAATTCTATAAAAAAAATATTTATGTAATAATTGTCAATTTAATAAAATAAAAAGTATTTTTCTACTTTTGTAGACATATTACGAAGTTTCAGATACAATTTCTCAAATCCTTTGATTTATGGAAAAATTTTAATTATTTTTTAGAATCGCATAAAAATGTATTTAAGTTATATTTTTCGAGTTTTTTTTTTCCTGTTATTTATAACTCCCTATGCTCCATATTAGTCAATCATTTTTTAAAATTAATTGTCTCGTTTATTAAATTAAGAAAGCATTAATTAATTTTTTTCAATACTATTATTATAATTAATTCTTTTTTTGAAAATATTCTCAAATAAAATATCTTTTTTTTTTTTAAAGGGTGATTAGTAAAAACAAAGTGATCAAATAATATGAAACCGACATAATTAACATTTTTACACGAAACCTCGGGTGGTCGGTGGACATCTAACATCTATACTAGTTCTTCATGGAAGTTTCTATCACTTTTTTAAAGTTCTTTTTTTTTTTTAATTTCAATTTCTCAAGTTTTGATAGAAATATTTTAAAATTTTAAATTAAATTATGATAATTTTAATTAATAAATATTTTATAACAAGATTTAAGATACGCAATTACAAATACATAACTAACATCTTCTAATTTGAGTTTCTTTGCTCTATTATAATATATATAGGTCTCACTTCTTATTTTAAATTAAATTATGACAATTTTAAATTAATAAATATTTTTTATAACAAGATTTAAGATACGCAATTACAAATACATAACTAACATCTTCTAATTTGAGTTTCTTTGCTCTATTATAAATATTTTTTTCTAATTTTCATGCTAATAATAACTCATAATCTAAAAAATGATTAAAATATTACTACTTCATATTTAATTAATTAGATTTTAATTTTTTTTAATTAACAATAATAGCAAAACAGTAATTCAACTTTTGAAAATAAAATTACATAATATATGAATAAGTTGGATCAAGAGTTTGAAAATAAAATTATGTAATATATGAATAAGTTGGATCAAGAGTAAACCATAAATTAATTGGATCGGAATCCCACAAAGTAACACATTTACTAATAAAATAGGAAAGAAAATTAGATTAAAAAAAAAGTACATAGCTATTACGTTGATAATCATCCCCATCCCCATCGATCGGAATACTTATACAATATTATCGAGATAATGGCACCGATAAATGCAATCAAGCCAAAAAATATAAGTATGATATGTAGAATTGTGTGACCAAGATCATGATTAAAATCAAAAAACCTCGAGCTTTGATAACAATCATCATCATCGTCATCATAATCATCATCCACCTCCTCTTTTGGATGGTTGATATTACAATTAGGTTTTGGAGGTGCAGCTTCTTCTTCTGAGAAAAATAGTTTTCTAGAGAGGGTGGTGGAAGGGAAACATAGTAGTATCATTATTACAACTACTTTAACAAGACAAGAGGAAAACTTTGCCATTTTTTTGTTTAATTAATATATCAATGAAACAATTTACTATATTTCACGTGTATATATAGCTTTTCTCTTTCCCTTTTTACTTGTCTATTTATCTATTAAGAAAATATTAATGACGTAGTGAGTTTATCATTTTACCCTTATTAATTATGGAGTGGTTATACATTTTTTAAAGTGATTAGTTATTTAATTGAGGGTTTGATTTGTCAAAATAGACAAATAATTAAGGACAACTATAAAAGGAAAAATGAATAAATAAAACTAGTAATAAAGTATCAATTTTTTTTTAATGGAATTTCTTTTACATATTATGGTACTTTTTATACTTTACATGTTTACTATAACCGAAAACTTATATTTGGAAATTTAATATTTTTGCAAATTTTATATAACCAGAAAACATATATGGAAATTAAACTTTGTTTTTACCAAAAAAAAATAATAAGAAAATTACGCAAACTTTTGCCTAATTTCTATGCATGCGGGCGATATTTTTTCTCCACTTTCCTTCTATTAATTAAGTATATAATATAGGTCCCACTTCTTATTTAATTTTCTTTTTATTTTTTCTCCACTTTCCTTCTATTAATTAAGTATATAAATATTTATTTTATTGATAAATTATATTTTTAAATTTTAATCATTTCACTCATTTAACTAGCAAGCTCTTATGTTTATTCAATACATTTAACAGATAAGTGAATAAAATTACATAAGTATTAGTAATATAGATATTAATTTTATAGGTAATAGTTAGTATTATTAGGATAGAGAGAGTATTTTATTAATATGAATATGTGTTATATTAACTCCCTTATGTAAATAAATATTTACATTGTCACATTTATAATTACACTTTATTCTACATTTTCTTTTATTTACATCTTAATCTTCTTATATTTTTTGTAAAATTATAAAATTTAATTTTTTAAGTTATTTACTAGGGACAAAATTGGGAAAATACAGTTATAATTAAAAACATTGGAGTATTCATATTTTTTGGCAAAACAAAAGAACTACTCTAGGAATTCCAAAATAGTGGTAAGAGGAAATAAATAATTAAAAATATTAATAAATGAAGGAGTTTTATAATAATATGATTAAAAAAACAAGTCCTATTTGAATTAGTTATTTAATTTATTAATGGAGAGAGAAGCAGATACTTTTTAATTTGATTCACATGGTATACAATGCTTAATATTAAATTGAAATTCTTTATTATTTGAATACCGACAACATAATAATAATTAGGGATGAGCTTACGATTAATTGATAGAATTCTATCAAAATTTCAATTCAATTCTTCAATTTTTTATCATAGAAAAATGTGTATCAAATAAATCAATTTTTTTCAAATTCCATATTTTTAAAATATTATTTTTGATAAAAATAAGTGAAATAAAATAAAAACTAAATCTAAATATCAAATACAGAAAGACTTGACATACTTAA